>CAWUFW010004409.1:1200000-1550816 GCA_963921515.1 Calotriton arnoldi | reverse complement strand
TGAGCAAGATTGTCCCTCCCTACCAGAGTGGGGATGATATCCACAAATGGATAACTGCTTTAGAGAGGGCCTGTAAAGTACAGAAGGTCCCTCAGGAGCAGTGGGCAGCAATCTTGTGGCTCTCCTTTGCTGACAAAGGTAGAGATAAGCTCCTCACTGTTAGAGAGGAGGATGCTGATAATTACAAGGTCTTGAAGAGTGCTCTTATTGATGGGTTTGGCCTAACCACTGAACAGTACAGGTTGAAGTTCAGAGACACCCAAAAAGCACAGACTCAAGACTGGGTAGACTATGTGGATTGTTCTGCCAAGGCTCTGGAAGGCTGGTTGATGGGCAGTAAGGTGTGTGACTTCTCAGGATTGTATAATCTGATAATGAGGGGAGCAGATTCTTAATAACTGTCAAAATCAGCTGTTGCATCAATACCTGGTAGACTCTGATCTGACCTCTCCCCAAGAATTGGGAAAGAAGGCAGACAAATGGGTCAGAACCAGGGTGAAGCAGAAGGTACAGAACCAAGGTGGGGAAACCAAGAAGCAAGATGCTAAGAACTCTGACAAGGGTGGGGAGAAGGGTAAAGATCAAAAGTCTTCATCAGGCCCCCAAAAATCTTCTTCTGGTGGGGATTCCCAGTCTACCAAGGGTAAAGGCCAAAGAAAACCATGGTGCAAGGTCTGTAAGCAAAAGACCCACTGGACCAGTGATTGCACCAAGTCCAAAGACTCCAGTCCAGCACCCACCAATGCCCCTAAGGCACCTGTTCCCCCTAGTACAGTTGGTGGAAGTGCTCCAGCCAAGGGTTTAGTAGGGTTCACCCTGGGAACTGAGTTGGGCTCTGACTTAGTCAGGGAACTGACTCAGGCTGTGTTAGTCTGTGATGGAGGCATGGATGTGACCTCCACTGTGAGTCCCAGTAATCTGGGCAAGTACAGACAACAGCCTTTAATCAATGGACGTGAGGCTTTGGCATTTAGGGACACAGGGGCAAGTGTCACAATGGTGACACAAGACCTTGTGCTACCTGGGCAAGTTATGCTTGGTGAGATGTACCAAGTGACCAATGCTAGCAATGTCATAAAAGACCATACTCTGGCAGTTGTTAACTTCTCCTGGGGAGGGGTAACTGGCCTTAAGAAGGTTGTGGTAAGTGCAAACCTACCAGTCGAATGCTTGCTTGGCAATGACTTAGAGACTTCTGCTTGGGCAGAAGTGGAGCTCAGGACCCATGCAGAAATGCTGGGGATCCCTGCAGATGTGTTTGCTGTGAGCAGGTCACAAGCCAAAATGTCTAGCACTGAACAGGCCTTGGATTCTGGAAGAATGGACCAAGTGCCTTCCAAGAGGAGGAGTAGTAGGGTTAAGGCAGTGCCTTCCCCTTGGCTCAGGAGGAAGATCAGTCCCTTGAGGGGGATGATCTCAGCCCTGAAGAAGGAACTGTCCCAGAGGAACTTGAACCTGACCAGGTTGAGTTCTTGGGGACAGGGGGACCTTCTAGGGCAGATCTGAGCCAGGAGCAGCAGAGCTGCCCTCCCTTGAACCCCTCAGACAGCAAGCTGCTGCTGAGGCTGCTGGGAAAGCTAGTGGTCCCCATACAGTGTATTGGGATGATGGACTCCTGTACTCAGAGAGTAGAGACCCCAAGCCTGGTGCTACCAGGAGGTTGGTAATACCTTTGAAGTTCAGGGGCTTCCTATTGACCCTAGCCCATGATATTCCCTTAGCAGGTCACCTGGGCCAGAACAAGACTTGGGACAGAATTGTCCCTCACTTTCACTGGCCCCACATGTCTGAAGACAGTAAGGAGTTTTGTCGCTCCTGTGTAACCTGCCAAGCCAGTGGCAAAGCAGGTGGCACTACAAAGGCCCCCTGATACCACTACATGTGGTGGGGGTGCCCTTTGAGAGGGTAGGGATTGACATTGTTGGTCCCATGGATCCCCAAACAGCCTCTGGGCACAGGTTTATCCTGGTGGTAGTGGATCATGCCACCAGGTACCCAGAAGCTATTCCCCTCAGGACCACTACAGCACCTGTGGTGGCAAGGGCCCTCCTGGGAATCTTCTCAAGAGTGGGCTTTCCTAAGGAGGTAGTATCAGACAGGGTGCTAACTTCATGTCTGGGTACTTGAAAGCAATGTGGAAGGAGTGTGGAGTGACTTATAAGTTCACCACACCCTATCACCCACAATACAATGGTTTAGTTGAGAGATTCAACAAAACCTTGAAGGGCATGATTAAAGGGCTCCCAGAAAAGCTTAGGCGTAGATGGGACATACTCTTGCCCTGCCTTTTATTCGCATATAGGGAGGTGCCTCAGAAGGGGGTTGGTTACAGCCCTTTTGAACTTCTGTTTGGCCACCCTGTGAGGGGTCCACTGTGCTTGGTAAAGGAAGGATGGGAGTTACCTCTCAAGCCCCCAAAGCAAGATATAGTGGACTATGTACTTGGTCTCCGCTCCAGGATGGCTGAGTACATGAAAAAGGCAACCAAAAACCTTGAGGCTAGCCAGGAACTTCAAAAGGCCTGGCATGACCAAAAAGCTGTTCTGACTGTTTACCAGCCAGGACAGAAGGTGTGGGTGTTGGAGCCAGTGGCCCCAGCAGCTCTCCAAGATAAATGGAGTGGACCCCACACTATTGTTGAGCAGAAGGGTGAGGTCACTTATTTAGTGGACCTAGGAACACCCAGGAGTCCCCACAGGGTTCTCCATGTCAACAGGTTAAAACCATATGTGGACAGGGCAGACATGGGCTTGCTCATGGCTACTGATGAAGGGCAGGAGGAAGAGAGTGACCCACTCCCTGACCTGCTCTCACAGAACCCTGACGATGGGTCAGTTGATGGTGTAGCCTTGGCAGGCAGCCTCACTACCCAGCAACAAACTGATTGCAGGCAAGTCCTCAATCAGTTTCGACATATGTTTTCACTGACACCCAGTCAGACCACCTGGTGCACTCATGAAGTGGACACTGGGGACAGTCTGCCTATTAAAAACAAGATTTATAGGCAACCTGACCATGTCAGGGACTGTATCAGGACTGAAGTCCAGAAAATGTTGGAATTGGGAGTAATTGAACCCTCAGATAGCCCTTGGGCTAGTCCAGTAGTCCTTGTACCGAAACCTCACACCAGTGGTGGAAAGAGAGAGATGAGGTTCTGTGTAGACTACAGGGGTCTCAATGCAGTCACTAGGACTGATGCCCATCCAATACCCAGGGCAGATGAGCTCATAGATACTTTGTCCTCTGCCAAATATCTCAGCACATTTGACCTAACAGCTGGCTACTGGCAGATCAGACTAGCTGATACTGCAAAGCCCAAAACAGCATTCTCAACCCCTAGTGGGCATTATCAATTTGTGGTAATGCCCTTTGGTCTGAAGAATGCACCTGCCACTTTCCAGAGGTTGGTGAATACAGTTCTCACAGGACTGGAAGCCTATAGTGCAGCTTATCTAGATGATATTGCTGTCTTTAGCTCCACCTGGGAGGATCACCTGGTCCACCTCAGGAATGTTTTACAGGCCCTGCAAAAGGCAGGCCTGACTATCAAGGCCACTAAGTGCCAGATAGGGCAGAGTCAGGTTGTGTACCTGGGCCACCTTGTGGGTGGAGGCCAGGTTCAACCTTTGCAGAGCAAGATCCAGACCATCATGGACTGGACTGCTCCCACTACCCAGACTCAGGTGAGAGCCTTCTTAGGCCTGACTGGGTACTATAGGAGATTTGTCAAGGGGTATGGATCAATAGTGACACCCTTGAATGACTTAACTTCTAAGAAAATGCCCAAAAGGTTCAGTGGACAGTTAGCTGTCAAAAGGCATTTGATGACCTCAAGCAGGCCATGTGCACTGCTCCAATTCTGCAGAGTCCTGATTACTCCAAGAAGTTCATTGTTCAAACTGATGCATCTGAATTGGGGGTAGGGGCTGTACTGTCACAATTGAATGAAGAAGGTCAGGATCAGCCAGTAGCTTTTATTAGCAGAAGGCTGACCCCTAGAGAGAAACGTTGGTCAGCCATAGAGAGGAGGCCTTTGCTGTGGTCTGGGCTCTGAAGAAGTTGAGGCCATACTTGTTTGGTACACACTTCCTGGTTCAGACAGACCATAAGCCCCTCTTATGGCTAAAACAAATGAAGGGTGAAAACCCCAAACTGCTTAGGTGGTCCATTTCCCTACAGGGGATGGACTTTACAGTGGAACATAGGCCTGGGAGTAACCATGCGAATGCAGATGGACTCTCTAGGTATTTCCACTTAGAACATGAAGACTTAACTGGGCAAGGTTAGTTTAATGTCCCTACGTTTGGGGGGGTTGTGTAGGAGAGTAGGATCTGCTTCACATGGGTACCCCCACTTTTGCTGATGCTTCACTGTTTTTCGACATTAGTCTGGCTGGGGCCCTGCTAATCAGAACCCCAGCCTAGCTGCTTCCTCTCTAAAATGGTTTCCATGTGCCTTAGGCACATCACTGATTGGGATCTGGAGTGCCCTTATAAGTCCCTAGTATATGGTATACTATGTACCAAGGGCATAGGTACCTCAGAGGCCTGCCAGGGGCTGCAGCATGTATTATGCCACCCCTGGAAGGCCATCCAAACTGACACCACAGGTCTGCTACTGCAGCCTGGGTAAGGTGGTGCATGCACCCCTTACTGTGATATAGGTTACCTATATCACGAAATACATACACACATAGAAACCTATAAGTCACTCCTAAGGCAGGCCTTATCAATCCTAAAGGCAGAGTGCATGGTTCCTATGTGAGAGGTGCCCCTGCATGAGCAGGGCCCCTCTGCAGCGTTCGGAGACCATCTCTGATCCTGCTTGTAGTGCAGCCTGACCATATACTCTTAAGCGCATTATATCCTCGCGGTAAAATGCTAACTTTGGAATGGCTGCACCTAAACATGTCGTGTTTGGTGTCAAACATCTTGGAATACTACCCCCCGCCAATCCTGGCGGCGGGGGTAGCATTCCACCCTTCTAGAGGGAAAGACTTGTTAACTCTGACGAGTCCGGTAACTTCTTTCCAGAGCCCTGGCATCACAAAATGGATGCTGCTGCCACAGACACGAGTCTGGCCTCCTGCTGCTGGACGAAACTCCGGCAGGGGAGGCCTGGACAATAGGTTTCCTGTCCCAGGGAGGTGTGACCACCTCCCCAGACAGGATAATGTGTATTGGGGCTGGGCGGGAGCACTCTTGGGTGCTTTGAAGTCCTGCACTGGGGGCACATTTGGTGTCCCTGTGCATACCCCAGTTCAAACCGGATCAGGGGCTTGCAGCCCCTGCTTTGGCGCGAACTGGACAAAGGGAAAGGGGTGTAGCCACCCCTCTGCCCTGACCCACCCATAGGTGGGGCCACAGAGTAGTCCAACCCCTATTTTTAGAATAAAGGTAGGAACCCAGTCCTTAGGACTTTAGATTATACCTGGACGAAACTCTGAAACTGAATCCTGGACCTTCGACGCTCTACGACAAGATTAGAGGACTGAAGAATCTCCCTTGGGGTCAAGGAGTGACTCCCCTGCTTGGCAGGCACCAAAGAAGCATCTGTCCGGTTCGCATTTCTGAAGCTCCCGTCGGACGCCGAAGTCATCGCATCACCAGAGGTGGATTCTCAGACTTCCCGAGGCTACCCTGAGTCCCCAGCAAAGCTGAGGCCCGTGGCTATCGTGGGTGACTTGAGACCGTGACCCCTGGACACCGAGCACACTTGCAAGTGCATCCTCTTCTGGGTCTCCCAAGAAGTCGTGCTTTGGGCTCCGAGTAGCCCTAGCCTCCAGCACCACCTGCACCGAAGATCACTGGCCCCCACTCCACGAGTGTCCTGTAAGCCAGCTCCACGTGCGGCGTCACGAGGCTCCTTCGCGGTCGCTAGCCCGTTGGCTAGTAGCCCTTAACGAAGGCTAATCCTTTTCTTACTTGGCATCCTGGTTGCTCCAGGCCTGCCCTCACTTACCCTCGCTGGGTGAGTTCCACAGACCTTGCTGGTCTGCACCATCGACGATCTACATCTTACTCGAGACTTGCCGTTGCCAAGGCTTGTTGGATCCAATCCGGTCGCCGACACCTCAGCACTCGACAGACATCGTGTACCAGCCCGAATCCTGCTCCTGGTCGCCGACAACGCCTCCCGGACCTCGTGGCTGAAGAGTCAAGACGACCGTCAACGCACCTGAAGCACTCGACATCGGTGGGCATCTGTCCATCGCCTTCCTGGTCACTGGCTAGTGACCCAGACTCTGTCCCCTCTGCTTTCAGGTTCACCAGAACTCCGATCCACTCTTGGATCCACCCGGACACTTTTCTCTTGGCCGCCAGCAGCACTTTGCAGCAGATCGCCATTCGAATCGACGACGAAACCCGACCCCGAAAGGCACCTATGCACCCGGCTTCCCTGGGTGAGGTAACACGAGTACTCCGGTGCTCCCGTGGGTAGAGACTCTTCAAAGTCCTAGATCTCAAAGGGTTTTGTCCTAGTCCTCTTTTAAGTGTCCCTTTCCTCTATTTTCCCGATCCCGACTTTCTCCATAGAAGTTAACGGCGTATCGCGGTTGTGTATTTACACTGCACGCGTCTCCCGTGGGTCCCCTGTGTCACTACCTTGGGTGGTTCCTTGTGGTCCAAGCACTTCTAGAGGCTCTAGGCCTAGTGTCTAGTTCAGTCGTGGTTCGCATACCACTTTATTGGTATATGGTTTGGTACGCCCCTAGGGCCCAAACGTGTATTTGTGCTATTACTGTGATTTAAGATCTTATAACTTATGTACTTGAACTCTAGCCTCATAAAGAGACTAGAGGGGTGTGTTTAGTAATAAATCCATATATTTTGAATATATACCTGGTGTGGTGCTCTTTCATTTGATCACTCAAGAGATTATAGACTGGTAAAACAAGCTGCTTTACATTCCTTCAAGACTTAGCCTGAAGGCTGCTCTCCATAGCTACCACTAGGATAGCTTTCAATAAAGGTTGTCTTTAACCTATCTCCAATAAGGGGTTGTTTGGACTGGTGCAAGGTGCCCACTATAATTAGTGGACAGCATATGCCAGGCCAACTTCTCACATTCACTGCCAGGAACCAGTGGGCTCCTGCCATCCAGATATGACAACCTCTCATTCTTGGAATTAAGAGAGTTGTGCAAGGTTAGGAAGTTGAAGACAGGCAAAAATGCCAACACCCAACGTCTCCTGGAGATGCTTCTGCTAGATGATCTTAGAAGACCCATAAGGTCTGAAAGGGTAGGCAGAGAGGGTGGGGCAGAAGATGAGGGAGGGACCAGGGATGAAAATACCCAGGACCTGTCCTCTGAAACTGGCCAGGGGGATGACAATGATCCTGACCTGGAAAGTGCAGCTACTCCTGAGGAAGAGGAGGAGGCCCAGAATGACCTCCCCTTTGTCCCCCCAGGAAGAGTTGTGAGTGTGCCCAGAAGGTCTAGATCTCCTTCTCAGGAGTCTAACCACTCTGACACCTCAGTAGGGACCTCTGTCTCCTCTCATAGGAGGGAATCCTCTCATGAGAGGAGAAAGAGACTGATTCAGTATGAACAAGCCCAGCTTGAGCTCAGAAAACAGCAGTTGGCTATAGACAGGGAGTCCCTAGATCTCTATAGACAGAGAAAAAAGATGGGACTAGAGTCCCATGGTGGCAGCAATTTTCCCAGAGATAGGGAAAGGTCTTATGACCATAGAAACCTGAGCAAGATTGTCCCTCCCTACCAGAGTGGGGATGACATCCACAAATGGATAACTGCTCTAGAGAGGGCCTGTAAAGTACAGAGGGTCCCTCAGGAGCAGTGGGCGCAATCTTGTGGCTCTCCTTTGCAGACAAAGGTAGAGATAAGCTCCTCACTGTTAGAGAGGAGGATGCTGACAATTACAAAGTCTTGAAGAGTGCTCTGATAGATGGGTTTGGCCTAACCACTGAACAGTATAGGTTGAAGTTCAGAGACACCCAAAAGGCTCAGACTCAAGACGGTTGATTTTGTAGATTGTGCTACTAAGGCTCTGGAAGGTTGGATACATGGCAGCAAGGTGCATGACTTTATAGAATTGTACAATTTGATTATGAGGGAGCAGATCCTTAATAATTGTCAAAACCAGCTTTTACACCAGTACCTGGTGGACTCTGATCTGACCTCTCCCCAAGAATTGGGAAAGAAGGCAGACAAATGGGTCAGAACCAGGGTAAGGCCTAAGAATCAGGGTGGTGACCAGAAGAAAGATTCTACCAAGTCCCAAGAGAAAGGTGGGGATAAATCTAAGGATAAGTCCACTACAGGGCCCCAAAAGTCCTCTTCTGGGGGTGGGTCCCAAACTCCTTCCTCTCCTGAAAAGAAACCCTATTGCCATATCTGTAAAAAGCCTGGACACTGGAAAACAGATCCCAGTTGCCCCAGGATTGGCAATAAAGAAAATGTTCCTCCAACAACTACTACCACCCCTCCTGGTACTACCAGTAGTAATCCTCCAGTTGGGAGTAGTGCACCCAAAAAGTTAGGTGCTTTTACAAGAGGAACAGAGGTGGGCCCTAGTTTAGACAGGACCCCCTCAACAGACTCCTCTGACTCTGATGGTGGTATAGGATTTGCCACCTTTACCATGGGCCCCAATGCATTGGGCAGGTACAGACTGGAGCCAATAATTAATGGTCAGAAAGCTGTGGCATTTAGGGACACATGGGCTAGTGTCACTATGGTGGCAGGGAAACTAGTCCCCCCTCACCAGCTTTTACCTGAGTTTAAATACCAGGTAACCAACATTGATGGTGTCAGAACAGATCACCCCATGGCCATAGTCCATCTCAGCTGGGAAGGGGTCACAGGCCCAAAAAGAGTGGCAGTGTCCCCAACCTTGCCTGTAGATTGCCTGATGGGCAATGATCTGGAAATTTCAGCCTGGGCTGAAGTTGAACACCAAACCCATCTGAGAATGCTGGGCGTCCCTGTAAAAGTTAGTGGGGCTGTGATGGCCACAGCCCCAGCCCAGGGAAATTTTGGAGAGATGGAGCCTGGAAGAATGGCCCACTCTCCCCAAAAGAGAGCACAAGGGTTGAAGAAAAGTCTTCTTCCCTCCAGACAGTAGGTAAGGGTCAGCCTCCTCAGGGAACTGACCCTACCCCTAGTGAAGGAACTGCCCCAGAGGTAGTCAGGCCTGGCCTGGCCCCACCCCTGATGGCAGAGGACCCTTCCAAGGTGGTACCCAGTCTGGAGCAGGTAACCTGCCCCTCTCTACCCTCCATCTGTCAGCCCAGGGCTGCAGAGGTCAGGGAGGTCAGTGGACCCCCCAGGGCCCCCTGTCCAGAGGAACCCCCCCATCAGCAGATTAGGGGCACCCAGTCTAGTAGCCCTAGCCAGGTGAACATTTCTCAACACACTGAGGGATCCCCCATACCTTTGTGTAGGGACCTCCCCCAGAAGGACTCTGTTAGGCAAGGGCAAACCTGGGACCAAAAGGTTCCAAACCTGCCATGTCCCTCCAGTGGTCCATCCAAAGGGACCCAACCCCCAGCTCTAGGCAGCCAAAGGTTGACCCTTAGAGCAAAGTGCAACTCAGTCATGAAAAGACAGGCATACATGGTGACCAGTGATCTGAGGAAGCTGAGACCAACCTTCCTAGGGCCTCACTTCCCTACTCAGACCCCTCACCAGCCTTGTACTTTACCAAAGCACACCACAGGTAGTAATTCCCCATGGTGGAGGCCCTCCCATACCCTTAGGGTGAGGGATTGCTTAGTGGACCATAAGACAGGGGGCAACCATGCTAGTGCTTCCTTATATGGCCACTTAGTCAATAAAGGCTCAACTGGCCAAGGTTAGCCTTATCTCCTTTCGTTTGGGGGGGTTATGTAGGAAGGTGGAATCTGACTATATGGTTGCCCCCACTTTTTCCTGGTGTTTTGCTGGTTTATGACTTAGTTGGACTGGGATCCTGCTATTCAGGGCCCCAGTCTATCTGCTTCCTCTATAAAATGGTTTCCATGTGCCTTAGGCACATCTCTGATTGGAATCTGGAGTGCCCTGATAAGTCCCTAGTATATGGTATACTATGTACCCAGGGCATAGGTACCTCAGAGGCCTACCAGGGGCTGCAGCATGTATTGTGCCACCCCTGGAAGGCCATCCAAAATGACACCACAGGTGTGCTACTGCAGCCTGGGTAAGGTGGTGCATGCACCCCTTACTGTGATATAGGCTACCTATATCACTACAATTGCACACACATATAAACCTATAAGTCACTCCTATGGCAGGCCTTAACAATCCTGAAGGCACAGTGCTTGGTTTTTATGTGAGAGGGTGCCCCTGCATGAGCAGGGCCCCTCTGCAGCGTTCGGAGTCAATCCTCTGATGCTGTTTGTGGTGCAGCCTGACCATATACTCTTAAGTACATTATATCCTCGCGGTAAATGCTAACTTTGGGATGGCTGCACAGAAACATGTCGTGTTTGGTGTCAAACATCTTGGAATACTACCCCCGCCAATTCTGGCGGCGGGGGTAGCATTCCACCCTTCTAGAGGGAGAGACATGTACACACCGGGCTACCCGGTAACTTCTTTCCAGAGCCCTGGCATCACAAAATGGATGCCGCTGCCACAGACACGGGTCTGGCCTCCTGCTGCTGACTGAAACTCCGGCAGGGGAGGCCTGGACAATAGGTTTCCTGTCCCAAGGAGGTGTAACCACCTCCCCAGACAGGATAATGTGTATTGGGGCTGGGCGGGAGCACCCTCTGGTGCTTTGAAGTCCTGCACTGGGGGCACATTTGGTGTCCCTGTGCATATGCCAGTTCAAACCGGTTGCAGGGGCTACCTACCCCTGCTCTGGCGCAAAACTGGACAAAGGGAAGGGGTGTAACCACCCCTCTTCCCTGACCCTCCCATAGGTGGGTCCCCAGAGTATGTCCAACCCCCTAACTTTGTATAAGTATGGGACCCCAGTCCTTAGAACTTTAGATTACCCTGGACGAAACTCTGAAGCCGAATCCTGGACCTTCGACGCTCTACTTTAAGATTAGAGGACTGAAGAATCTCCCTTGGGGTCAAGGAGTGACTCCCCTGCTTGGCAGGCACCAAAGAAGCAATTGTCCGGTCTGCATCGCTGAAGCTCCCGCCGGACGCCGAAGTCTTTGCATCACCAGAGGTGGATTTCCAGACTTCCCCGAGGCTGCCCTGAGTCCCCAGCAAAGCTGAGGCCCGTAGCTATCGTGGGTAACGTGGAACCGTGACCCCTGGACACCGAGCACATTTGCAAGTGCACCCTCTTCCTGGTCTCCCACGAAGTTGTGCTTTGGGCTCTGAGTAGCCCCCGCCTCCAGCACCGACTGCACCGAAGATTACTGGCCTCCACTCCACGAGTGTCCTGTGAGCCAGCTCCAAGTGCGTCCACTCGAGGCTCCTTCACGGTCGCTAGTCCGTTGGCTAGTGGGCCCTCCCGAAGGCAACTCTTCTTCTGCTTGGGCTTCCCTGGTTGCTCCAGACGTGCCCTGACTTACCCTTGCTAGGTTAGTCCCTCAGACCTTGCTGGTCTGTACCACTGTCCTTCTTCTATTTCCACGTGACTTGCCGTTGCCAAGGCTTGTTTGGTCCAATCTGGTCGCCGACACCCCTGCAATCGACAAACTTTGTGGGACAGCTCGAATCCAGCTCCTGGTTGTCGTCGACGCCTCCTGGACCTCGTGGCTGAAGAGTCAAGACGACCGTCAACCTACCTGAAGCACCCAACATCGGTGGGCATCTGCTCATCGCCTTCCTGATCACTGGCTAGTGACCCAGACTCTGTCCCCTCTGCTTTCAGGTTCTTCAGATCTTTGATCCACCTTTGGATCCACCCGAACACTTTCGACTTGGTCGCCAGCAGCCCTTTGCAGCAGATCGCCATTGAAAACGACGACGAAACCCGACCCCGAAAGACACCTATGCACCCGGCTTCCCTGGGTGAGGTAACTCGAGTACTCCGGTGCTCCCATGGGTATAGACTCTAGAACAACCTAGTTCTAAAGGGGTTTGCTCCAAGTCCTCCTCTAAGTGTCCTTTTTCTTTAAAACTCCAACTGCGACATTCCCCATAGAAGTCAACGGCGGCTCGCGGCTGTGTTCTCACACTGCACGCGTCCCCCGTGGGTCCCCTGTGTCACTACCTTGGGTGGTTCCTTGAGGGCCAAGCACTTCTACAGGCTCTAGGCCTTGTGTCTAGCTCAGTCGTGGTTCTTATACCACTTTATTGGTATATGGTTTGGTACGCCCCTAGGGCTCAAACGTGTTTTTGTGCTATTACTGTTGATATTCGACTTGTAACTTATGTACTTCGAACTCTAGTAACTCTCATAAAGAGACTAGAGGGGTGTGTTTAAGACTAAATACATATATTTTAAATATATACCTGGTGTGGTCCTCTTTCATTTGGTCACTCAAGAGATTATAGCCTGGTAAAACAAGCTGCTTTACATTCCTCCAAGACTTAGCCTGAAGGCTGCTCTCCATAGCTACCACTAGGATAGCTTTCAATAAAGGTTGTCTTTAACCTATCTCCAATAAGGGGTTGTTTGGACTGGTGCAAGGTGCCCACTATAATTAGTGGACAGCATATACCAGGCCAACTTCTCACACTGGTGACTTGCAGCAAGGTGTTTGGACCACCTTTGGAGCTAAAATATATACATTTAGTCAATGACCAACATACATAATCAATAGAATTCCTCCTGTGCACATATCCTGGACAATGATGAGAATCCAAGTACTAGAGAATAACAATTAACTGGTGTAACTCCTAAGCATCAGCAGCTGTGACCCTCATCATAAGGACAGAGCTTTTCTCATCACATGTAACACTTGAAGTTGTCACACCATAGACAAATATATGATTCAGGTAGTTCAAACCACACCTGGTAGCTGTATGCATATTCACAATCATATCTGCACGCACATCAGTATCAACAGATTTCCCAGAATGGTGGTGAAAGTCTCATAATTACGCTGTGAAGGTCTCTGTAGAAAGGTAGAGCCCACCTAAGTAATTCCAAGCAGACACATCTATTCTTGAGCCTGTCTACACCCGTCCACCCCTGGCTGGGACCAGCGGCCAGTCACTATGCCCAAATACTCTCTTACTCTGCTGAGGAACTCTCCGCCTTAAGGTACGTAAATATTAAGCCCTCCCCTGAACTGTTCTCTATCTTAAGAACTAATTAGATTTTTAATATAGCAGCAACAGTAGGGAAAGAGCTGGCAGTATATGAGGATAATCCTTTAGGTAAACCCTCGAGGAGTACTCCTGGCAGTATATCTAATATGAAAAGCTATACAGTGAATCCAACCAAGGCAATGATTAAAGTGGTATATTTAAATATACTGTCCATGGTCAAGAATAAAATCAAATTCTTAATTTATTAAACCAGGACAGAAAAGATGTCCTGTAGCTCACCGAAACCTGGTTATTTTAAGCGTTGATGCCTGACATTCTAACCGCGCTTCCTGATGACTATCACATTTTCCACATAAATAAAGCAATCAATAAAAAGGTAGAGGAGTAGCAGCAAATGTTCACTACCAACTGCAAATCTCCAACCTCCATATTGAGCTGGGTCAGAGGGTTGACTTGTTATTGTTAAAAAGCATAGCAGCCCTGGCGATCCCCCACGGGCCCACCAATCGCGGCATGGGTGGGAGCAGTACACAAATGGGCAACGGCAGAGGAGGAAACACTACGGGAGGAAGAGGTGAAAGGGATACGTAAACACTCCATCTCTATGGAGTGGACACTACTACTGCACCAATTTAAACAACCACCGACCCACGACAACCCAGACGGTTCCCCACGCACCCCAGTAGACCCAGAGTCACAAGCCCCCACCGCAAGCACACACACCTGATCTTCTCCCGCAGCAGACACGTAGCGCTGCTCATTACTGTCACCACACACTGCACGAAACTCGGAGGCCAGTCACCGGAGCAGGATCAACCACATCTCCCCTCCCCCCCCCCCCCCAGCAGCACACAGACGCATAGACACACCGACCAGCGAGACACATATCGCCCCTGACACCCCATCTGATACCTGTACCCTGAATTCCATGAACGTTCTCCTAGTTTCACATCCCAGTTCTATATAGGAATCATTAAACGTAAGACCTTAATAAAGACAGGATACATGTCCATTCAATGTGCGGATAGCAATTTACACTGATGTAATATGAAAGTAATGCGGTCAAATCAAATGTATTCTAACACAATTGATTTTTGTATATTGAAAATGCCAATAAAAATACGTTTAAAAAAAAAAAAAAAGCATAGCAGCCAATACTTCAGTGACCTGCCTATTAGCATGCCGTCCTCCCTATTACATGGCATCTTTCACCAATAAATGTTAATAATTTATTGTATCGCTACTTGCAGATTACTCTCAATTGTTCATAGTGGGTGACTTCAATTAGTGGGCTAATGACAAAAGCAGAAGCCCAAAAGACCAAGATTTTCTTGACCTAATGTCTGTCATCTTTAATGTTACATCAACACATAATTGAACCAGCTCACATTAAAGGTCATACTCTGGATATGATGTGGACCTTTAACACGGACTTAGACAATTTAGGTTTTATTCCACGTACTTTGTTGGAACATTAATTTATCCGTTTTGACCTTCAGACAGCAGGCCTGAGGAAAACCAGTATTACAAAATATAAGGCTATCCACAAATGGCAAAATGTAGTGGTTAAGGATATGGGACTTACCTTAAAAGAAAACATGCAAAATCTTAGCAACACATTAAATGAAGCCAAAAATGAATTTTCAGAATGGCTAGAAGCTGCAGCTGATATACATGCCCCTTTAAAGAGATATTGTGTGCAAAATTTCCCCAAGCCAGCACCCTGGTATTAATGGAATTAAAACAGGATAAACATCAGCTACCCCTCCTGGAGCGCATCTGGCAAAGTAAATATAGTGAGGAAGATAGGGAGAAATTAAAAAAGGGAATGTCAGAATATAAAATTAAACTATCTAAAAGTAAATCAGCATATTTTGCAAAAACAATTCAAGACAAAAAGAAGCATTCAAGATAATGTATGACCTGTCTTCAACCAAGAGGGTGACTAAGGACATTAACCCTTCTCAAGCCTTCTGTGGCCAAATAAAATACCTATTTTTATAGAAAAACAGAAAGGCAATAAAAGAAAGTCTTACTAAAACGAATATGGAGGGATTACTTGTAGAGAAAGACATTAACCCTCATCACTTTACTTTCTCGCCATTAGATCCAATTAGCCTACAATTAGCAACTAAATTAGCAACTACTCCAATTCCAACTCCAATTAGCAACTAAAGCTGGCTCGCACTGGAACCGTGCCACCAAGCAATCATGGGAGACGTATTTAAGAGAATTGAGACTCCTTTAAAGATCTTGCTGAACCAATCTATAAAATCCGGTCTTGCACCACAAAACTTTTTAAAAGCTGTGGTCTTTACTTTGCTGAAAAAAACTGGGCTATGACCATACCATCCCAAAGCACTACTGCCCAATATCACTACTTCCCTTTCTAGCGAAAATTATCAAATCACATGTGGCTAGAGAAATCTGCAACCATTTGCAGAAATCAAATTATCTGGAACCTCAGCAAAGCCGGTTTTCGTCCTGGTCACAGTACCAAATCAGTCATCTTGTTGGTAATAAATGACCTGAGACAGGATGGGGACACTGGCTCAAACTGAGCGCTAGTTCTCTAGATCTATCTGTGGCCTTCGAAATGGTGGATCATGCAATTGTTTTGAAGCAGGTGAAGGAAGGCCGCAAGTGATCTAAGGTACAGCACTGGAATAGCTCACATCTTCTTTGGGAGATTGGGTGCAAGCTATATTGCTGAAAGCGGATGTACTACCAATTAAGTGTGGTGTGCACCAAGGTTCCTCTTGTCCCTCCACTTATTTAACATCAACATTGGGCCTTTCATAAGAGAGCTAACTGCCAGAGGTTGTAGACTTTACAACTACGGAGATGGCTCTCAACTGTTGCTCCGCCTGAATGGATCGGCAACTCAGCTGGAATTCCAAAATACCTTGGGCTTTATTTCGAATTGAATGAGCAATAATCAATTGAAATTGAATGCTGATAAGATAAAGGTAGTAGTTCTCAGCAACAAAACTAATTTGTGGAGTGACATGAATTCCTACCTATCCCAAAAACTGCGTCTAAGAACCTGGGAGATATCACTGATGGCTATCTCGCAATGAAATCCCAAACTGGGGCAGTGGAGTCTAGATGCATATTTATGCTAAAAATGATAACAAAGATAGCTCCTCTTCTCCCAGTGGAGGTTCTTAAAGTGATCATCATGGCAACTATCATGTCCAGACTCAACTACTCAAAGTAGTATACCTAGGTCTCTCTAGCAATGCTATCCACTGACTTCAAGTGATACAAAATGAGGCAGCGCATTTGGTTTATAAACTACAGCATAATACCCATGTGACACTGGCCCGAAGCAGCTTCTTTGGCTACCAAGAAAGTAAAGAATTCAATTCAAGACTTGCTGCATCAACTTCAAGGCATTACACGGTACGGCCCTCACCTTATGGACAAATGAATAAGGAAGTATACTCCCACCCCTTGACTTTTAAGATCCTCAAACTCAATCTAGTGATTCCAACATACATGAAGAAATACATGGGAGGGTACAGTTTTTCTGTTCAAGCTCCAATGCTTTGGAACTCTTTACAGGAGCAGCTGCCTCATGAAAATAATTTCATACAGTTTAGGAAGTGATTAGAAACGTGGGGGCATATGTATGAAAATCGGATTTTGCGATTCTCAAAATGCGATTTTTAGCGGATCGCATTTTGAGAATCGCAAAACGCGATGTAAATAAAAAGTCGCAAATATTTAGCAATTCCCCCCCAAAAAAATCGCAGAATTCATCTGCGACTCCGCAAATAGCGATTCCTTAATTGCGAATTCGCAATTAAGGAATCTCAAAAATAGAGAATCTGCAATTCAGGTGCAGCTTGATGACATCACACCCAGGAAGTGTGACTGCCCATGCTGTTCCTGATTGCCTGTGGCTGTGTCAGAGGCTGGGAGGAGAGGCAAACAACTGAGTACTGCAACTCCAACTATTCCAAATGGATCCCCAGGAGAAAGAAAAGGACAAAGAGGAGGCTGGGAGGAAAAGAAAGCAAAAGTTCAGCGAGAGGGAGCAGGAGGTGCTTGTAGGAAGGTGGAATCTGACTATATGGTTGCCCCCACTTTTTTCCTGGTGTTTTGCTGGTTTATGACTTAGTTGGACTGGGATCCTGCTATTCAGGGCCCCAGTCTATCTGCTTCCTCTATAAAATGGTTTCCATGTACCTTAGGTACATCTTTGATTGGAATCTGGAGTGCCCTTATAAGTCCCTAGTATATGATATACTATGTACCCAGGGCATAGGTACCCCAGAGGCCTGCCAGGGGCTGAAGCATGTATTATGCCACCCCTGGAAGGCCAGCCAAAATGACACCACAGGTCTGCTACTGCAGCCTGGGTAAGGTGGTGCAAGCACCCCTTACTGTGATATAGGCTACCTATATCACTACCATTGCACACACATATAAACCTATAAGTCACTCCTATGGCAGGCCTTAACAATCCTGACGGCAGAGTGCTTGGTTTTTATGTGAGAGGGTGCCCCTGCATGAGCAGAGCCCCTCTGCAGCGTTCGGAGTCCCTCCTCTGATGCTGTTTGTGGTACAGCCTGACCATATACTCTTAAGTGCATTATATCCTCGCGGTACAATGCTAACTTTGGACTGGCTGCACCAAAACATGTCGTGTGTGGTGTCAAACATCTTGGAATACTACCCCCCCCCGCCAGTCCTGGCAGCGGGGGTAGCATTCCACCCTTCTAGAGGGAGAGACATGTACACACCGGGCTACCCGGTAACTTCTTTCCAGAGCCCTGGCATCACAAAATGGATGCCGCTGCCACAGACACGGGTCTGGCCTCCTGCTGCTGACTGAAACTCCGGCAGGGAGGCCTGGACAATAGGTTTCCTGTCGAAGGGAGGTGTAACCACCTCCCCAGACAGGATAGTGTGTATTGGGGCTGGGCGGGAGCACCCTCTGGTGCTTTGAAGTCCTGCACTGGGGGCACATTTGGTGTCCCTGTGCATATGCCAGTTCAAACCGGTTGCAGGGGCTACCTGCCCCTGCTCTGGCACGAAACTGGACAAAGGGAATGGGTGTAACCACCCCTCTTCCCTGACCCTCCCATAGGTGGGTCCCCAGAGTATGTCCAACCCCTAACTTAGTATAAGTATGGGACCCCAGTCCTTAGGACTTTAGATTACCCTGGACGAAACTCTGACACTGAATCCTGGACCTTCGACGCTCTACTTGAAGATTAGAGGACTGAAGAATCTCCCTTGGGGTCAAGGAGTGACTCCCCTGCTTGGCAGGCACCTAAGAAGCAATTGTCCAGTCTGCATCGCTGAAGCTCCCGCCGGACGCCAAAGTCTTTGCAACACCAGAGGTGGATTTCCAGACTTTCCCGAGGCTGCCCTGAGTCCCCAGCGAAGCTGAGGCCCGTAGCTGTCGTGGGTAACGTGGAACCGTGACCCCTGGACACCAAGTACTTTTGCAAGTGCATCCTTTTCCTGGTCTCCCACAAAGTTGTGATTTGGGCTCCGAGTAGCCCCTGCCTCCAGCACCAACTGCACCGAAGATCACTGGCCTCCACTCCACGAGTGTCCTGTGAGCCAGCTCCAAGTGCGTCCACTTGAGGCTCCTTTGCGGTTGCTAGTCCGTTGGCTAGTGGGCCCTCCCGAAGGCAACTCTTCTTCTGCTTGGGCTTTCCTGGTTGCTCCAGACGTGCCCTGACTTACCCTTGCTGGGTGAGTCCCCCAGACCTTGCTGGTCTGCATCAACGTCCTTTCTTTATCGCCACGTGACTTGCCGTTGCCAAGGCTTGTTGGGTCCAATCCGGTCGCCGACACCCCAGCAATCGACAGACGTTGTGGGACAGCTCGAATCCAGCTTCTGGTTGTCGTTGACGCCTCCTGGACCTCGTGGCTGAAGAGTCAAGACAACCGTCAACCTACCTGAAGCACCCGACATCGGTGGGCATCTGCTCATCGCCTTCCTGGTCACTGGCCAGTGACCCAGACTCTGTCCCCTCTGCTTTCACGTTCTTCAGATCTTCGATCCACCCTTGGATCCACCGGAACACTTTCGACTTGGTCGCCAGCAGCACTTTGCAGCAGATCGCCATTGAAAACGACGACGAAACCCGATCCCGAAAGACACCTATGCACCCGGCTTCCCTGGGTGAGGTAACTCGAGTACTCCGGTGCTCCCGTGGGTATAGACTCTAGAACAACCTAGTTCTAAAGGGGTTTGCTCCAAGTCCTCCTCTAAGTGTCCTTTTTCTTTAAAACTCCAACCGCGACATTCCCCATAGAAGTCAACGGCGGCTCGCGGCTGTGTTCTCACACTGCACGCATCTCCCGTGGGTCCCCTGTGTCACTACCTTGAGTGGTTCCTTGAGGGCCAAGCACTTCTACAGGCTCTAGGCCTTGTGTCTAGCTCAGTCGTGGTTCTTATACCACTTTATTGGTATATGGTTTGGTACGCCCCTAGGGCTCAAACGTGTATTTGTGCTATTACTGTTGCTAACTGACTTGTAACTTATGTACTTCGAACTCTAGCCTCATAAAGAGACTAGAGGGGTGTGTTTAAGACTAAATACATATATTTTAAATATATACCTGGTGAGGTCCTCTTTCATTTGGTCACTCAAGAGATTATAGACTGTAAAACAAGCTGCTTTACATTCCTTCAAGACTTAGCCTGAAGGCTGCTCTCCATAGCTACCACTAGGATAGCTTTCAATAAAGGTTGTCTTTAACCTATCTCCAATAAGGGGTTGTTTGGACTGGTGCAAGGTGCCCACTATAATTAGTGGACAGCATATACCAGGCCAACCTCTCACAGTGCTCAGAGGAAATGGCACACAGCCATGAGTTGCTCTTTGGCAAAAAATCACTCCGTGTGCCAGAGTCAAGAAAAAGAAAAATATGGCTGGACATCCAGGCAAAGGTGAATGCCATCGGTGCGACCCAGCGCTCTGTGGAGGACCTGCGCAAGCGATGGTATGAGATGGCAACCAGGCTGGCAGAGGCAAAGAAGGCTGGTGGGGGAATTTCCACGAACCAGAGTCTACGCCCCTCGAGGAGTTGGTGGAGTCCACCCTTCAGCCAGAGAGCGTCAGTGGTGTGGCTGATATTGACAGCTCCGACCTTCCCAATACCAGACAAGGGAAGATGCATGCCAAATCATGCCTCACACATCACCATCTCAATCACACTCTCAGGAATGCACCAACTACAAAGTAAAAATGCTACTCCAGTACGCGTTTCCCAGCACACCCAGCAATGCATCATGGGAGATGTAGTCACATGCATCATACAGTGGAGCAATGTAGAATCAGTATAAGTAAATCAGTAAAGGCAAAAAACGCTAGACAGTACTTAGGTAACACACACTCAGAAAACTTTATTCAGTGAACAATTTGGAGCAGAACACACAATTAAAATGTGCCTTTTCATTTACAGTAATACACAAAAGTGGGCTGCCCCTTGAATCAATTCCTATGTTTATCTGCAGAGTTCTATAGAGATGCACTACCAGTGGGGGCATCTCATAAAAAGTTACGGACTGGCCTCACACACCGCCCGGTGTCATGCTTCATCATCGGCTGTCCTCGCCCTCTAAAAACTTGGTTTGATAGAGGGCGGGCATACACCTGGAGACAGGGATGCACTTCTAAATCTAAGTGATGGCCGTGGGGGAGTGATAAGTGATTTAAAAACCATTACATTAGTCCATGTGCTATGCTTTATTCAAATGGTAAATGTATGGTGGTTAAAAACTAAGTGAACGGTGGTATGGGATATTATTCTCCCTTCACCGTATGAAATGCGGTCAACATGTTTCTGCTGAGGTGTCCCCGAAGGGTACGTAGCATTCTTCAGGACCTAAAAAAGGGGGGGGGGGAAAGGGGGGGTTATATACCCTATGTGTTCACTTCCTTTTAACTAGTGAAAAATGGAAGGAAAATCCTGTCGCTAGTTCAGGGAGGGGTTAAAAAACACTATGTAGGTGGATACTTCCCTCTTGGTATAGTACCACTGAGAGTAACTCTGTAGAGAAAGGAAAAACAAAAACAAAACATACAAACCAAACCGTGTGAGTATGTAAACAAATAGTTTATAAACATCATCCATCCCGCGTCATACCTATAGCGCGCGTGGTGGTGTGAAGTGGTCTTTATGAGACACGTGGCAGGTGCAACGTGTACTCACACCATTAAAAAGTGGTTGTAAACCAACTCTTACGCTGTATTTCTACCCTAAACGCTCCATGGGAGGGCTGAGGTGGAAGGACCTACTTAGACTTTCTGTAGGGAAAAAACACATAAAATCACTACTGGTAGTTAAGGGTTAGTCACCAGTATTCAGAAAGAACCAGGACCAAGGTTCCTAGTTAAAGCAAACATAACAAGGTGAAATCCAGAACTAATGGACCACCTATTCATTCAAGTTCACACCAGCATTCCTTCAGGCATACTCTTACTGTCTAGTTTCAGTGCTTCCAGCCGTTCTTCCCGGAGGCGTCCTCTCTGTCTCCCCGCTGATGGTAAATGGTGAGATTCAGAGGGTTTTTATACTAAAGAGCTGTGACTAATTAGTGAGCTAATCAGTGTTAATTGGGCCCGTTAAGTGAGTTTCCTGTGTCCCTCTACGGGACTGCCTGACCGCCTGGTGGGAGGCGTAACTGTAAATCGCCCTACCCGATTGGTCAAAACATGCCTCCAACACTACCAAGGCCATTAAGATAGTAAACAATGGGCTTGTGAGGTTTGTTTCCTGTGTCCCTCTTGCGTGAGCCTGACCGCCTGGTTGAGGGTGTGTATTCAATGAAGGTTTCGTTCGGCATTGGTCAAAACATGCCTCCAACACTATCAAGGCCATTTTAGATAGTTAAAAATGGGCTTGTGAGGTTTGTTTCCTGTGTCCCTCTTGCGTGAGCCTGACCGCCTGGTAGAGGGTGTGTATTCAAAAAAGGTTACGTTCGGCATTGATCAAACGGCGCCGATACCGATGTTATGGTCCTTCCCCTTCCTGCGGGAAAACAAATGCAGTTACGAGGTCATTAGCTCCCATGTTTGTGAGGACGCCCATGTTCATTACCGGGTCTGATCAGTCTCCCGGTATTTGAGCATGCGCTGGAGTAGTGGGAAACCCGCTACCGCGCATGCGCCTAGGTGTATTCCATGAGACGCTTGCCCTGCTATGGCTCCTATGCTTGCGCACTGATAACTACCAGCGTGGATTACAGCAGGGGCCGCTCGAGATCCCCGTAAAGTGAGGGGATACCCCAAGAGTTCTAAACACTGTGAGAAAAATAAAGCAACATTACTCTGTTCATAATGGGATTACGGGCCAATGGTACCTCACTTGTTATATGTGTGAAGTACACACTAATGATAGTCAGTGGTGGTAATTGCTACAGCTGGTATCTATGTTTGATAACATGGGTTTACACAAACTAATGTGTTCCCCATGCCAGCTTGATCTGTTTGAATTTGCGAGCATAACAATGGGCCCACTTTTAGTGAACTACTTAAAATAAAGTAGACCAGAAGGATAGCAGTAGAGAATAGTCCCTACTCTATTAGGCCAGCTTTCTTGGAGGTGGTTGTTGACTAAAGAAGGTGTGCATGGTCAATTCTATACATTTTCTATTTTGCAAGTTGCAGCCATGGTATCTCATCATTTAAGCCTTTATCATCGCTGCAAAGCCTGTATACCCAGCGCTGTTCTCGGATATGGAGTTGTCTAGAGATATCAGTCTTTTGTTTATTCATAACCTCAAGCACCACCCATCTGAGGTCCAGGTCGTTGTGGCCTTTCTCCGTGAAATGTTTCGTCAGTTTGGTGTTGGTCTTCCTGCACCTAATCGTACTCCGGTGTTCGCTGATCCGCGTCTTCACCTTCCTGGTGGTCATCCCGACATACTTCAGGTTACATGGACAGGATAGGAGGTACACCACACCTTCTGTATTGCAGTTGCTGAAATGTTTTAGCTTCCAGGGTCTCTCTGTACCTATGTCGACTTCTTTTGTTGTGGTGGTCAGCCGGCAGCACACACAGTTGCCGCATGGGTAGTGGCCTGTTGGTCTCGGTTGGCTCCACAGAGTCATCTGATTCTCAATTTGATCATTGGGAGTTTTGGAGTGTACCAAGGTGTCCCTCAAGTTCCTACTCCGTTTGTATGCGAATAGTGGGGGTTCCCACTTCTTGTTCCCGCTGTTTAAGATGGCCCATTTTTTCTTTATAATGTTCTGGATTCTGTTCGACACGGGCGTGTATGTTGTAACGCAGACCAGGCGGTCTTTCTTTTCTTTATGTGTTGTCTCCAAAAGGGCATCCCGGTTATTATTCCTCGCCCTTTTCCTTGCCCGTTTAACCATCTTCTTGGGGTAATGTCTCTCCAGGAGTTTTGTCTCTAGTTGTTCTGCCTGTATCTGGAATGTATCTATCTCAGAACAGTTCCTTCGAATCCTCAGGAATTGGCCTACAGGAAGGTTCTCACGGAGGGCCCTCGGGTGGTAGCTGTCATACATTAATAAACTGTTCTTGTCTGTTGGTTTAGTGTGGACTTTTGTGGATATTCCTTCTGATGTTAAGGTTATATCCAGATCCAAGAAAACAGCCTGATTTTTGTCGATGGTATGTGTGAACCTGAGGTGGGGGTCAATGTAGAATCAGTATAAGTAAATCAAAGTAAAGGCAAAAAACGCTAGACAGTATTTAGGTAACACACACTCAGAAAACTTTATTCAGTGAACAATGTGGAGCAGAACACACAATTAAAATGTGCCTTTTCATTTACAGTACCACCTGAAACACAGGATGACAGTTCAGGAGCTGAGGGGGCAGCACATACAGAGGAGCAGGCAGGGCAAGAGGACACCAAGGAAACCACACTGACAATACCTGTCCCACGGAGACAGCGTAACATTGTGCCTGCACTCCCACTATTAGAGGCAGAACCACAGTCCGCAGGGGATGATGCCCAGCCAGACCAGGGCCAGCGTGCAGCACAGGTCCAAGAACAGCCCACTCTGCACCGTAAGGAGGAAACATCTGTGAGACGCAGGCCAAGGGCGAGCACCAGCGCTGCTGCTGATGAGGAACACACGGTGTTTGCCGGACTGGAAGGCAGCATGGTCAAGATACAGCGCCTGCAAACAAAATCAATGCGGTCAATACACCGGCAGCTGGTCACTGTCAACCACAACCTGAGTGACATGAGGGAGGGCATCAGGGAAATGACGGGCTCAATCCAAGAACTGTGTGCCACGATGAAGAGAGACCAGGCAGCCAGACGCAGGGGGAGACAACGTCTCTACAGCCGTCTGGACACCTACAGCAAGGCGGTCAACCGCCTGTGTACTGCCACGTCCCTGCTGTCACGCCGCTCAGTGAGCATGCAAGTTGAAATGGCCCACTGCAGCCAGGATGTGGTCAAAGGCCTGGTGCAGGTGACGACTGCCGTGGAACAGCTGCAGACAGCTATCACAGATGGCACAGGACTCCTGGACTCAGGGGATAGCGAGGAGCTGTCAAGCAGGAGCAGCATCACCCCACCAGTTCCTGAAACCAGGCGGCGCAGTGGGAGGCAGGGTACAACACCTGATGAGTCAAAGGAGAGCAGTCAGCACCCTGAGCGTGCGCCAGCAGGCCGTTCCCGTAGAAAATAAACTGCCACCACTGAGGAAAGCCAATGGGTGAAGCAAACCATTGCATGTGGACTTGTGTTTGGCCGTCATACAGACACTGTGGGCATAACATGTGCAACATCTTGTGACACACATAATGTGTCTGTCAGGCTGTGTGACTGAAATCTTCCTGCTGCTAAAGGATTAATTAAACACAGTCGTGCACAAAACTTCTTTTGCATTGTGTCATCATTACTCACCTAGAAATAGTTTTGTGTTATCTCATCACGTCTCTGTCATCCGGCAGCTGCCCCAACACCACCTGCTGGTCTGCAATGCGGACCTGGGCCCTCATCCTCAGATGCATCTGTATCAGTAAGTTCAACTGCAATGCCTTTTTTCGTAGCTATGTTGTGGAGCATGGCACAAGTAGCCACAATCTTGCAGCAGGTCTCTGGGCTGAATTGAAGTGCTCCTCCGCTTTTATGCAGGCAGCGGAACCGGCCCTTCAGTATCCCAAATGTCCGCTCGATTACACAGTGCATAGATTTGTGTGTGCGATTATATCTCCGCTCCCTTGCATTGGCTGTTTTGAGGTATGGTGTCAGGATGAAGTCTCGCACTGCATATGCACTGTCTCCTACAGGATGTAAAACATGAGGTTAATCACTGTCCTCCCACTGCAGAACTTAACTGTATGATAGAATGTCAGACATGCATTTACCTAGCAGGTAGCCCTCATCAAAATCGCCACCAGTGAGACGTCTGTATATCCCACTATGTCTAAATATGAATGAGTCGTGTGTACTGCCAGGGTATTTTGCAACAATATCGGTGATGATATGTTTGGCATTGCAGATGACCTGTATGTTTAATAAATGATAAGATTTGCGGTTCCTGAATACATACTCATTGTTTGATGGGGGGTGAGAGGGCTACATGGGTTCCATCTATGCAGCCGATTACGTGGGGAAATTGGGCAATCTGGTAAAAGTCCTGTTTTGTTTGCTGTAATGCCTGTTGTGTGCTGGGGAATTGGATGTGATGATGTAGCCTCTGTACCATTGCATCCAGGAATGCATGGAAGAAGCGCGACAGGCAACTCTGGGAGACCCCTCCTGCTGCTGCTATCACCCCCTGGAAACTCCCAGATGTCAGTAAGTGCAGTGAACACAGGACCTGCACATGGGTTGGGATGGTTTGGGTCCTGCGTGTTGGGTGTTCCAGCAAGGGTTTTAGCTCATCTATCAAGTCCATAATGGTGGCTGAGTCCAGCCTATACTTCTCATGGATCGCCTCGTCAGTCTGCTGGAACAGAGTGATGCGCACTCTGAAGATCTGTTCCTGTCGCCTCCTTCTCTGTGCTGCAGCTCGAATTCGCATACTCCTGGCTATCACATACAGCGCTGCCATTGTGAAAGTCCCTGTTGCATTGTGGGCTTGCTTAAATAGGTTCACCTGGTTACCACCTGCTTTGAGTTGGTGGTAAAATCCATGTGCAAAATTGCGAATCACATGAATTCGCAATTTGCGATTTTTTTTTTTATACATCTCTTTGCGAATTCGCAATTTGCGATTACACTATTTGCGAATTTTGCTAAATGCGTGTCGCATATTGCGAATTTGCAATAATTATTCGCAGATTTCTGGCCTCGCAAAATTGGTATTCGCAATTTTTGTGAATACCTATTTTGCGATGCGAACCTATGTTATACATGGGACAAGTCGATTTTGCGATCGCAAACACAGGATTTTTGCGATTCGCAGTGTTTGCGACCGCAAAATTGCTTAATACATACGCCACGTGGCTTTTCAAACAGGCAAACCACTGATAACTCTGTTTCTTTTTTTTCAATTTTTTTTCCATTCCTCCGAGACTCAGTGCCAGGAGACCTCATGGTGAACACAAGCTTAATTAACGTTTATTAACATAACATAACAGGGTGTGCTACTTTCTGCCTGTCTCACCCTTTCTGCTACAAAAGACTTCAGATGATGAGCACAATGTAAAGACTGCCCTATAGTCACACTCAACTTAGTTTACAAAATGGCTTGCAGTGTCCTAGAGCAGTAGTGTCCTCCTATGTCTTTAAAAGGGATGTGGAAGTGTGCCCAAACTGTTGGTATTTGGTACCAGGAAAGAGAGCACTGGAGGTCTCTTCACAGAACCAATGAGGGCAAGAGGGCCACCAGTGACCAGAGCCATGCACAAGGCCACACCGCCTGTAGCCACAGTGAGTACAAAAAGACGCAGATATGGCCACATTACCATCCACAATCATCCATGTGAGCACAGTGGAGATGGCAGAGGAACCCTTTGAGGAGCAGTGTGAATCAATTGCTCCTAGCAGTCAGATGGGCATAGGTACAAGCTGGCCTCTGACTCCCAAATTCATTTTCAGATAAACTGGACATTTGACTGCATCTAAAGGCCAATCCTCCCGCAGCATGAACATGTCATGGGCTCTGCCCGAATCAAGGGATGGGCCCATCGGTGATTTGAGGAGGCTGTAATAGGCCTTGCATGTTGGACTTAGCAAATGGCATGCAGTCAAAGCTTGTTCACTTTGTGCCTGATTTGGATGTCGGTCGGAGTTGCCTCTGACCGACATTCCTGCGGTTTCGGAACCGCCTGACCTCAGGCCGGCGGTCCGAAATTGCAATTACGATGCGACCGCACATGGTGGGGTCGCAGACTCCCATTTTTCCGGAAACCGGACGCAGCACAAGCTCCCATAGAGAAATGGGAGTTACTGTAAATCCCTGCACCATGTGCCAGGCACCTCACGGTGCCTGCCTCACGGTGCAGGGATTTGCAGGGGGGCACCATAGGTGCCCCCTTAGCCCCCAACTGGAAGCCGTGGGAGAAGGGGGGCCCTGCTAGGGGTACCCAAAGTCACTTTCCGACAGGCTTTCCATGTCAAGAAGCCTGACATGGAAAGCCTGTTGGAAACCGACATTATAATCCAGATGGCAGAAACGCCCTCCGTAGGGGATTATGTGGCGGTTCCGACTTGCCGACGGGATCCTTGAGCTCATCGGTAGCCGGTCGGATTGACCGGCCGGTTTCAAATCCAACCGCTGTCATTGTAATAAGGGGGTCAGATTTGAAACCTTTGATGTTGGTCAAAAAACCTCCGACTTGCGGTCAGAGGCTTTCCGACTGACATCCAAATTTGGCCCTTTGTCTGTGTTTGCAAGACTGATGGAATTGATGTCAAAGCCAGGGTGGCTCGGCTTTGTGACCTCTGTAAATGTGTTGGGTGTTTCCTCTGTTGGTTGGATACAGCAAACACATGTTTTTCATATGTGTTTTAATATGAAGAAGAAATCAAATTTTAACTTGTATAGGGGAATAACCTTCATTTATAACATCATGTAAAAACATAAGGCAGCAACCCGACTGGCCCTTGAATCCAACCAAAAATATTTGAAAAACTGGATGGGTCACAGCACTGTAACTGCAAGCAAAAACATTCTCATTAAATGTTTAGATAGATCTGTTCCCAAATACCTCCAAGACAGAATCAAACTCACCTGCCTATTCTGCTAGCCAAAGCAATTCACTAGTCCACAGAGGCGGCTCCTCCACTAGGGCGGAGGAGCGTCGCCCCACTGCTTTCTCGCAGTGCGAGAAAGCCAAAACTAAAAGTTATTACCATTTTATGTTTGGTTTGCACACTGCGGGCGGGCAGGTGGGCGGGGCTGCTCTGCTCTTTGAGCAGGGCAGGGGAGGAGTGGTTTGCCCACTCCTGAGTGCGCAAAGACTGTTTGGTCAGCCCTCTCGGGCCGCCCAAACCAGTCATGCACACTCTGCCCTTTTCCATGCAGGCTGCTGCATGGAGAACATGGCCACCCCATTAGCCCCTGGTTGTGCGGCATCCCGACCAATCACAACGCTGCTTGCAGTGTTGTGATTGGCTTAGGGAAGGGAGCCTGGCTGCCTGATTCCTGTTCCTGTCGGAGGCAGGAGAGCAGGAGCAGAGAAGACGCAGGACCCGGCGGAAAGGTAAGTTTAATTTTTGTTTTAATTTCCCTGCGATCACCCCCACGACACCCCTCGCAAATCCCCCCCCAACGACCCCTCACGCCCACCTCCCACCTGTGAGCAATGCCGGCCACTAATGCTAGTCCATCCCTAACACCAGATGCAAGAGGAAGGGTGGCAGATGCTTTCAGTAACTGTAATCTCCCCATGAATATCGCCATGGCCCTCACAATGATGGTTTTTAGAGTCACATTGTAACTACACCTCTTCTAGCTCAGATTCATGAGCCACAAGCAAGATCTCAAAAACAAAAATGAATAGTCAATACACTGACCCATAAAATGCCTAATCCTGAAAGTGCCACCGGCACCATTCAGAAGGGATCAAAGAAACACCATCTTGCAATGAGGGGTTACTCTCCACAAGAATCACCTTACCCTCCCTATGATATGCCAAATCATAAAAATGTTGTGCCCACTCTTGTAAGGGCAGAGAAGTAATTGGGGCCACAACACAGTACCACTTGTTATCACTATGCCAAAGCCGATCGGTTCATAGTAACCATAACCCCTTTGCCCCAATACCATCTGACATACCTCTTTTAGAATTTCATCGAGGAAATTTAGTACAGCACTGTGTGCTATACAAAATCAATCAATCAATAAAACAGCATTTGTAAAGCGCAACACTGTCACCCCTAGGGGTATCTGGATGCTGTGTCTCTGCCAAAGAGCCAGGTCTTGAGTCTCCTTCTGAAGTCTGCCAACAAGGGGGTTATACAGAGCTGGAGGGGAGAGTAGTTCCAGGTCTTGGCAGCAAAGTAGGAGAAGGAGCGGCCACTGCTGTGACTGATGCAGGGGGTGTGTGCGTGGGTGAGTGAAAAGTAGCGAAGGTGTCTAGAGGGTTGATGGAAGTTCAGTCGATAGTTGATGTAGGCAGACCCTAAGTCGTGTAGGGCTTTGTAGGCATGCGTGATGATCTTGAACTGGCATCTCTTCTGGATGGGGAGACAGTGGAGGTCTCTCAGGTGGGGGCGATTCTGGTTTGTTTGGGGGAGGTCCAGGATGAGTTTGGCTGCAGTGTTCTGTATGGTCTGGAGCCTTCTGAGGGGCTGAGTGGAGATGCTGGCATAGAGGGTGCTGCCGTAGTCGAGACGGCTGTTGACAAGGGCCTGAGTGATGGTCTTTCTGGTGTTTGCTGGGATCCATCTGAAGATTCTGCAGAACATGCGAAGTGTGTGGAAGCAGGAGGCGACTGCGTTGACTTGTCGTTTCATTGTCAGTTGGCTGTCGAGGATGATGCCAAGGTTGTGTGCATGGTCGGTCGGTGTGGGTGTAGGTCTGAGTTCTGCAGGCCACCAGCTATGGTCCCATGTGGAAGTGTTCTTCCCAAAGATCAGTACTTCAGTTTTGTCGGAGTTGACTTGGAGGCAGCTGTCTCTCATCCATTTGGCTACATTGGTCATGGCGTCGAGGAAGTTGGTTTTGAAATTGGAGGGGTACTCGGTGAGCGACAGGATCAGTTGAGTGCATGAGCAGCCCCTGCAGTTAAGAGTGGTGGGGCGGGGTGGGGAGGGAGTCAACAGACGATGATGAGTGAAAATTAAATTTAAAAAAAGAAAACCACTTACCTTGCGCATGCGTAAGGTAAGTGGTTTTCTTTTTTCTTCCCCTCGTCGTCTGTCGACTCTCTCCCCACCCCGCCTCACCTCCCCACCCCACCCCGCCCCACCACCCCACCCCGCCCCACTACCCCACTACTCTTGCCTGTATGGGCCACTCCTGGTTGAGTGTCATCTACGTAGGAGATTACGTTCAGTCCGTGGGATCTGACGACGTCTGCGAAGGGGATCATGTAGATGTTGAACAGGGTGGGGCTGAGGGATGATCCTTGTTGTATGCTGCATACAATGTCTTTGGGTTGGGAGGTGAAGGGAGGCAATCGGATGCTCTGTGTGCATCCTGTAAGGAAGAAGGCAATCCACTTGAGGGCAACTTGCTGTATACCTATGTTGTAGAGTCTGTTGATGAGGGTGTTGTGGGAGATGGTGTTGAATGCCGTGGAGAGGTCGATGAGGATCAGGGCCAATATTTCTCCATGGTTGAGGAATGTTCTGATGTCATCTGTGGAGGCGATCAGTGCGATCTCAGTGCTGTGGTTGGCACTAAATCCTGACTGTGAGACGTCCAGTAGGTGGTTTTGTTCCAGGAATTTGCAAGCTGCTGATTGGTGGGTTTCTCGAGTACTTTGGCTGGGTAGTGGAGCAGGGAGATTGGACAATAATTTTTGAGATTGCTGGGGTTGGTGGAGGCTTTCTTTAGGAGGGGTGTGATGTCTGCATTTTTCCATCTGTCCGGGAGAATAGGACACTTTACCCCGCACACTTTTTCTCCGAGTGCCATTTTTTTACACCGCAAAATCTTTTACAACGCAATTCATTACAAGGCATTCCCCATTACAACGCAATTTACTATTCTCACTCCACTGGGGCATTACTTTGTGGAATGCGTTGTAATAGTTTGAGGTGTAAAGCCCTGCGTTGTAAAAGGTTTTGCGGTGTAAAAAAATGCGGGGTAATGGCATACATTGTAAGGCATGCGGGGTAAATGATGTTTCCCGTCCGGGAGGGTGCTGTGGAGTTGGAGGTGTTGAGGATGCTGTTGAGTTGCATGCTGATGGGTTCGTTGCAAGGTTGTAGAGGTGGTGGGGGCAGGGGTCGGTGGGCGCTCCGGTGTGGATGGAAGACATGATGGCTGAGGTGGTCAGGGTGGTGAGCAGAGACCAGGTGGTAAGGGTTTGGCTGATATTCACTGGTTGGTTGAGGTCGTTGAGGTTGAGGGTGGAGGGTTGGAGGTTGAACTTTTTGTATATGTTGGTGATGGAATCATAACATAAACTATACTCCTGCAACCAGATCCTTTCCAATAATACTATTGCTTTCTTTTATTTAATCAATGATAATATTGGTTTAGTTTTCAATAATTTTAATTGGAGCAGTAAGACTTGCATAGAAAACGCCATAAAGAAATATCATGGCTTACAGTTTGATCAAAATAACTGTAAACTTACAGGCACATGTCTAAACATTCATCATCTGTGCATTAATTTCTCATAAAGCATTATTCATATATCATGAGGTCCAATGTCAGAACCCGAAAACGGTGGGAAGAAGGAGGGAGGCGCAGAGTAATTCATATACAGTTTAAAAGAACATATGTCATCTCTCAGCAAATTTGCCCCAGTAATCATATTTTTTAAAAATTGGACAAAAAACATCAAACAAGTTGGACTAGTCAAAAACAAAAGTAAGCAAAACGAGGGTGTTAAGCTATCTCACTCTCCTGTCGCATGCGTTCTCTCCAGTTTTGCAAAATGAGGCTCCTCCCCTTTATGTATCTCTCTCACTATCACCGAAACCAAAACAAGATTTGGCAAAATGCCAAACGATCTGGCTTTAAAGAAATGTTGTATGGTAATGTGAAGTAGTACAAGTAACTAGCATGGGAACAAATATGTATTTGCGTGGAAGCAAAGAACTGCCCAATAATATTGGTGTAGGTTAAAAGGTCAGGTGATAGCTGCACTGTCAAGCCAGACCTAAAAATCCACCTAGGTTAATGACTACCTTTCTCCCATCTATGCTGCTGCCATAGAAAACAACATAAATTATCTAGTTATCTAAGACACTTTAATAGCATTCCAATGTCACATGTGTGCCCTTGAAAATTCAAGCTTAGGGCTGGATAAGTAAACATAATGATCACTGCTTCGTGGAGGGTAAGTACACTTTTAGTGGAAGCACACAAATTCTGCCCGATCAAAACATGTACTCCTGGCTCCCAACATGTGGACAGAGCCAAAGCTCCTCTCCATTGATGCTCACATTATTAGGAGGGGACGGCACCAAGAGGCTTGCCTTGCATTCTCAAGTGCCTGAACTTTGAATTACAGTCAGTATATAGTAATATCACATTGCGCAAAATGATTCTGGTGTGAGGAATTAGTTTTGCCTCTGCTTCTCTCTTTCTCTATTGTGGAGACTTGCTGGTGTTATTGGGCAACTCCTTCCTCGATTTATGATGCACAATCAATCTCCTGCACTACCCTATAGAAGAGATGTGTTAGACCTGTCATCCTTAGGGGGGTCTTTCCCCAGACTTTTTTCCTGTTGCCTTCTGTAGTTGCTGATGCTTTCTGTTGGCCTTAGAACTTAGAACTTTGAGCACCTTACCACTTCTAACCATTGCTAAAATGCATGTGTTTCTCCCCTAAACATGGTGACATTGGTGTATACCTGATTGGCATGTTTGATTTACTAGTAAGTCCCCTTATAAAGTGGTATAACAGATACTCAGGGCCTGTACGTCAAATGCTACTAGTGGGCCGGCAGCACTGATTGTATCATCCACATAAGTAGCCTTTCAAACCTGTCTCAGGCCTGCCGTTGCATTGCCTGTGTATGCAGTTTATGGCCACTTCGACTTGGCATTTAAAACTACTTGCCAAGCCTCAAACTCCACTTTTATTTCATATAAGTCACCCCTAAGGTAGGCCCTAAGTAACCCTAAGTGCAGAGTGCCATGCAAGTAAAATATAGCACATGTGTGGTTAATCTTTGTGTCTTGGTAGTGACAAACACCCTCTCGTAGGCTAGCAATGGGAATCTCTTAATACACTTTTAAGTTGTAATTCCTGATCAGAGAGGAGTAACTTTTTCATGTTTCATATCTTTGGAATAGTAATGAACTAGTGAAGTTGGATTGAACATTGCTGTTTTAGAAATATCACTTTTAGAACTGGACATTTCTCTGCACTTACTGCTTTGTGTGCCTGACAGCCTGTCTCCAATACACGTCTGGGGTGGGTGACAGCTACACTTTGTGCATTCCCTCTAGACAGCCACAACACAGGAAGAATAGGTGTGTCTGAGTATCCTTCTGCATACATCTGCAGTCTGATGGCCTTGCCTGGGCAGGATGGAAGAGAGGGGCTAACACTTCACTTGAATAGGCTGTGTCCTGTCCCCAAACAAAGGACTGATTACCCCCACAGATAGCCACGCTGACAGGTCTGGGTTGAAAGGGATACTTGTTTACTTCAGAGAGCTGCTTAAAAGTCACCCCCACATTAAAGACACTTTTGGGTATAAGTACTGGGTCTCTGACCCCCCTAAAATCAGACACTACTGGACTTGTAACTAAGCTCTGCCAGAAGAACTGCTGTGCTGCTTAAAGGACTCAACTGGATTGCAGATCTGGGTGGCCTGCTTTTCTGTTTGTTCCTCTGCTGCCTGCAGCTCTCTGACTCTGCTAAAGGAGCGCTGGACTCTGCCTTCCTTCCAAGTGATCTCCAAGGACTTGTTGGCTTGCTTCCTGTTGCTTGAGACTCAGGGATATCAAAGTCTCTACCCCTGCTCCTGTGCCTGGCCCATCGGAAGTGGTGCAGATGCTTACAATGCAAATTTCTATGCATCTCCTGTCTGTGTGTAGCAGAATTCGCGCATCAACCAGGTTGCAGGAGTAAAATCAGCACATTGCATTGGAACCCGCACTTTGCCTCCAGAAATCGATGCACCAGACAGCTTATCGCCACCGCTGCAGCTTGGTGAAATTGACGCATCCCCTCGACTGTATGTCAGAATCTAGCGCATTGCTCAACGCATATCGACACCGGCACCCATCTTTGAAATGGACACATTGCCTTCACTGCGTGGAGAAGATCGACTCATCTCGCTATTTGCGACCAGGAAAGGTACTTGTTTACCGGGGCCTGCCTGGGTCCTGTAGCCAGCTGGCGCTCTATCGTGGTTGACCTGAACGTTGACTTTTCCCCGGTCAGAACCCTCAACCAGATAGGCCGCAGCTGCCGCTGCGCATAAACATGGGGACAATCCAGAAGCAACAGTATCCAGTGCAGACAAATGATAAGCAATAAGTTTCTGCCACAGAGTTCCTGTGTTAACACATTGAGGGTAAGTCCTCTCTTTCAAAACAATAAAATGGGAAAAGTTTTGAATAACTAGGCAAACCAAACGAGGGAGCTGAGGAAAATTACGTTTTTAAAGATGCATTCTCTGCTACTGTGGACCGTAGCAAGGGCTCAGGAGTGTCCCACTTAGTGAGGTCCTACGTGGTTGAAAATGATAGCAAAGCCTAGAATCAAGTGATAACAGTAAACTATCACATCTATAAGATAATATCTTGAAATATAGCAACACAGTGCGGTAGCTTACAGCCTTGATGCGGGCAGGTGTCTTTCTCCAGCACCAATGTCATGACCTAGATATATTCTTCACTCGGTCTTCTTTTCTTACATTAACTAAATATTTGTCACAAGGCAAGCAAAATTGTATTTTTCTCTGGAAGCCTTGTGTCCATGTTTAGCTAATTCAGTGAGCAAATGCAATGAATCATGTTTGCACTGATCCACAGAATCAGAGACGACTAACAGGATGTCAACACACTAGATAAGGGTACAGCCACAGGGAAAAATCAAAGTGTCTCAATCTTTCACAAGGGCTTGTGAAAGTATGGATAATGTTAGGCCTATGTTAATTGTTTTGTCTTGAATGAGACTGCACAGTTACTTTTAGAGTCTATAGGGCTCGAGAAGAAAGCAGAACATAAAAAGCAGCAAAAGTAAAATTAGTTGCTGAGAGTGGAATACAAGAAAGCATAGTAAAAAGCATGGTAATGTGGTCTAGAACAAGGGGGTGGGGGATATGCATTATAACATAATTAATAGCTCTAAGGTCCTGTACAAAATACTAGGTCTCTTGGCCAATTTTTAAATCAGCAAAGTCGGAGGATTGCAAATGCTATTAATAAACACTAACATACCTTATTCTAGTAATGCAACAATGACTGGATGTATTGCCTCTTTGGCTCTGCCCGGAGGGGTTATTGCGACTTACGGAGTAGTTTCTTGATGTGGTTCAAATTAATTTTGACAGGGTCAGCAGTTACAATACATCCTACAACACTAGCATCTTGGGACCTTAAAGAAGAAGGGGCCTGTACTAAAACATCATACATATTCTAGCTAGAAACATTTTGATCAGCGTTGGAGGGAAGGGAGCATTAGCTTTAAAAAGCCAAAACAACGTTTTCAGTTTCAAGAGGAACAAAAAGACACCATCATTCGTGCAATGCACAGTACAGTTCAGGTTACAGAACAGATTGGCTGGGGAGGTGAGATCTGCAGGGAAGCATACTTTTCCATGACCAGACTCCGGGACATAATCATTGGGCTTGTGATAGGGTGTGGGAGTCTCTGATTCCTAATGTTAACTGCATCAATCGTTTAGCATAGTTTCTATAGAAGCAGCACTTTTTGAAAAATCACGCCTGGGTGCTGCCAAGAGCCCTCCGTATTTCAGCTCAGATACTGAAATTTCAGATTAACAGGATTAAGTAAGAACAAGAAAATATGGAGCTATGGGTTACAATAATCAAGTGTTTACATTGATCAATTAATTCATTCTGGCACTTAAAAAATATAATCCGGTATTTATCCATTCATTAACAAGCCAGATATGTCAAAAATCCCATCTTCTACATCCCTGCCCTGCTAAGAGTGAATGAAATATGGCTTGATCCCGCATCAGCGTCATTGAAGAGCATGTGTTCGGGTGTGTTGTAGGCCTCTGTGCTGCATTCTCTGATGCATCAGGAAAGCACATCCTTTCCTGGAAGATAATAAGCTATAATTAGTCTATGTTATTCAGAAAAACAGCAATGGCGTTGTCCTAGTGCTTCCTAAAAATAGAATATTGTGCCTGCTGTGTACTATTAGGTACTGTTTATAATCCATCCCCTTAGAAGTTATAAATGGATTAAGTGGGGATTAAAACAGGCACAGACCACTTAAGTAAATGAATACATAGACACCAGGACAGGTGTTCAGCTGCCATGCTGCCCTCACAATGAACTGTCTAAATCCCAGTGCACAGACGTTTGAGAAGCTAAAGTTATCTTACGCATTATCATCAGTAGGGACGTCGACAAATATTTTAGCCAGAAAAGAGAGAGTTTATTACAAGAGAAGGAGTATTTCTCTAACAGGGCCAGATCTATAAAGTGCACTTGTGCCGGGCACTTTTGCACTGGGTGCACTTCCTTTTTCAGAAACATATACAAATGACCGGTAGCAGTGGATTGGTGCAAAATGGCCACAAACGTTTGCATTGAGATGATCTGGTATGTTTTGCAAGGCTTGCGTCTTTAAAGGGATGGTTCATGCAGTGCCTTTCATAGACCTTAACTGCAGGGTAACAATATCAATATGTTCACCTCTTTGGACACAAAAGCTGAACACAGTAAAAAAAAAAAAGCCTGATGTAAAATGTAATGTGTACTGCTTGGGTTTAATACTTTTTTAATCTGAAGCTTGAAGAATGACAAGCAAATGGAACAACATACCTGCAAAAACCACCATGGATTGAAGGTAAACACAAAAGGCGACACAATGTTGACTTCAAATCAAGTTGCGACCAGACGCTGAACGTGATTCTAGACACATTTTTAGCCATCACTCAAACATACGTTTACCACGAGACTTGGAACAGACGTTCATGGGGGAGGAAGTGTGTGAATTTGCACTTTTTTTTTTTACTTGATATGTCTCAGACGTACCAATGAGAAAGGCCATGTGTTTGGCCGAGGGGGACGGATGGGGTGATGACATGTAAGGTCATACTGATGATACACTCGTAAATGAGGGGCTCAAGAATTCCTATATTAATGAGAACAAACTCAGTTTTTGTTGGGTTTAGTTCCATATAGATGGAGCCTCTTATGAATAACTATACGAGAAACTTTTCACCTGTTGGTAGCGATCTCAGCCAACATGGTAATAACATTTCTATATTTATCTATTTTGCAGTGAACGTGCTGAAAAATATATATTTAATCAATCTAAATACTTTATAGATTTGAAAAAGTAATTTTATTTAAACTGTGTAGTATTAAGTGAAAATTAAATTATTCAATAATCATTATACCCTTGGGTGTTGTTTGAATGGCCTACATTGCTCCATTGCACATTTTGCTGTTTTTGTGGATACCATTTTAGTTCGATATACTCAGATGCCATTGTATAGCCTGAGTCAGTGAATGTATGCAGGCCTAATTATTTGTGACGCACACTCAGAGTAAATTACGTTTTTCCAGTAAGTTTGGAAGCAATCGCTTTATTTTGCTGCCTGAACAATTAAAAATCAATTCACACTCTTTAAATGAAAATCACATCACCAGGTGCAATGGTTCTTATATCCCCCCCCCTTCCCCCCCCCTGCTGTGCATGAAATCTAGACAGGGCTCACTTTCGGCATTTTATGAGTTTTTGAGTTTTGACCGTAACATTCCCTCTGATGCTTTATTCATACCTTTTAAGATGAGGTGATGCTTGCTATAATCTCCACCACTCTCATCACATTTTTATACTTTGTTTCAGCCCACCCTTACCACTGTTTAAGGCGGCCTTGTGTCTGATTTGCTAGCCAATGCTAACATAACTGTGTTCCATGAGGTGCATGTACCCTTTCTCTCTGCCATTTCAGCTTTTTAGTTTAGAGTAAATCTTTTCCCTTCTTTCCATTTTAGTAAATCTCTTAGCCATTTTATTTGGGGTTGTGGGAGACTTCCTTGACATGGCAGTCTTTCTCCTGGTTAGGACATATGCCAGACCACAAACCCGCTAGTCACTTTCATAGGAAAGAAGGCCAGTAAGCAAGCTTATAGTTGACATGTAAATGGTTTTCAGTAAGTTCAGAGTCTTAATGGCTACCTTGCTCCAATATTCTTTAATCTGTGGGCATTCCCAAACCATGGTGTAGAAGCCTGCCTCAGTGGTGTTAGGTTTAGGACAATTCATCCCTAGTTTTCTTACATGTTTCCAATGTGTTTTAGGGCTAGATGAAGTTGGTGCAAATAACTGACTTGAAGGAATGTGAATTTTGAATTTCTGGGTAGCCTCCTGGTGCAGTACAGGGTGGAAGTTCATTCCGGGTTGTATATTTCTCGATTACGAGTTGAATCCCAAAGATCCTTCAACCTCATGATGACTGTTTGTGATGAACTCAAGAGTTCCCGCCCCAGCGACCACCGCCCAGGAAAGAACCCAACTACCTCAGATGCATCCTCCTCAACACCCGCTCCGCCCGCAAACACGCCATCGAACTCTGGGACCTTCTCGACTCAACCTCCCCAGACGTCGCATTCCTGACGGAGACCTGGCTGAATCCCGCTTCAGCCCCCGACATCGCCATTGCCATCCCGGACGGATACAAGATCACCCGCAGGGACCGCACCAACGGAGTCGGAGGAGGCATCGCCATCGTCCACAGGAACACCCTCAGAGTCTCAACCAACACCGACGACACCCTCAGCACCGCCCGAACACATGCACTTCCAGATCCACACCGATCCCAACACCACCCTCAGAGGAACCCTCATCTACAGACCCCCGGACCCCGACCACAGTTCAGCGATTCCATCGCTGACTTCGTCAGCACACACGCCATCGCCTCCACGGACTACATCCTCCTCGGGGACCTGAACTTCCACCTCGAGAATAACAAGGACACCAACTCCACCACCCTGATCGACAACCTCACCACCCTCGGACTCAGACAGCTCGTGACTACACCCACCCACGCCGCCGGCCACACGCTAGACTCCATCTTTTCCGCAAGCCCACACGTCTCCTTCAACCACACCTCCGAACCCCACTGGACTGACCACCACTGCATCCACTTCACCTACAGGAAGCCCACCACGCACCAACGCACCGAACAAATGCCTCGCCGCTGCTGGAGCAGAGTCACGGAAGACCAGCTAACCACAACCCTCGCCCTGAGCCCACCCGCCGAACCCTCCGACCCCGACACCGCCGCCCGCAACCTCAGACAGTGGATCGACGACTGCGCCAACACCCTCGCCCCGCTCAAGAATCCGCCCAACAGCCACACCAGCAAGAAAGCCACCTGGTTCACCAAAGACCTCCAGGCCTCCAAACGAACATGCCGAAAACTGGAGAAGATCTGGCTCCACGAACGGACAGCGGACAGCTACGCCGCCCACAAGAGCGCCACCCGCAGTCACCATCACCTCATCAGATCCGCCAAAAGGGCCTCACTCAAAGACCGCCTAGACAACAACGCACACAACAGCAAAGAGCTCTTCAACATCGTGAAGGAACTCTCCAACCCCAGCTCCAACACCAACGACATCCAGCCGTCGCGAGACCTGTGCGACTCACTGGCCACCTTCTTCCACCGCAAAATCGCCGACATCCACGACAGCTTCAACACCACGACCGCCCCGGCAACCACCGAGACCACTGCCCCCACAACCACCAACCGCCTGCTCTCCTGGACCAACATCAACGACGAGGACACCAGCGAGATCATGAACACCATCCACTCCGGTTCACCGCTAGACCCGTGCCCTCACCACATCTTCAACAAAGCCAGTACAGCCATCGCGCCCCATCTCCGGAAAATAATCAACATCTCCTTCGAGACAGCAACCTTCCCGGAAAGCTGGAAGCACGCCGAGATCACCGCCTTACTCAAGAAACCCAAGGCAGACCCCAAGGACCTCAAGAACTTCCGACCCATCTCTCTGCTCCCGTTCCCCGCGAAGGTCACCGAGAAAATCGTCAACAAACAACTGACCCGCTACCTTGAGGAGAACAACATCCTGGACCCTTCCCAGTCCGGCTTCCGCAGCAACCACAGCACCGAAACCGCCCTCATCGCCGCCACCGATGACATCAGGACCCTGCTAGACAACGGAGAAACAGCAGCCCTCATCCTCCTGGACCTATCAGCCGCCTTCGACACGGTCTCCCACCACACACTACGAACACGCCTTCACGACGCCGGGATCCAAGAGAAGGCCCTGGACTGGACCACATCCTTCCTTTCCGGCAGAACACAAAGCGTCCGCCTCGCCCCTTCCGATCCAAGGCCACCAAGATCATCTGCGGCGTACCCCAAGGCTCCTCCCTCAGCCCAACGCTGTTCAACATCTACATGGCACCCCTCGCCCACGTCGCCCGACAGCACAACCTCAACATCATCTCCTACGCCGACGACACCCAGCTGATCCTCTCCCTCACCAAAGACCCTCACACTGCCAAAGCCCACCTCCACGAAGGAATGAAGGCCGTCGCCGAATGGATGAGGACCAGCCGCCTGAAGCTGAACTCGGACAAGACGGAGGTCCTCATCCTTGGTTCCAACCCTTCAGCCTGGGACGACTCCTGGTGGCCAACATCACTGGGAACAGCCCCGCCACCCACCGACCACGTACGCAACCTAGGGGTCATCCTCGACCCCACCCTCTCCATGACTAAGCAGGTCAACGCCGTTTCCTCATCCTGCTTCAACATCCTCCGAATGCTCCGCAGGATCTTCAAGTGGATCCCCACCGAAACAAGAAAAACAGTCACCCAGGCCCTCGTCACCAGCAGGCTGGACTACGGAAACGCCCTCTACGCAGGAACGACGGCTAAGCTCCTGAGAAGGCTGCAACGCATCCAGAACGCCTCTGCACGTCTTATCCTCGACATCCCCCGACGCAGCCACATCACACCCCACCTGAGAGACCTGCACTGGCTCCCTGTCAACAAGAGGATAACCTTCAAGCTCCTCACCCACGCACACAAAGCACTCCACAACTCCGGACCAGCCTACCTCAACAGACGACTCAGCTTCTACACCCCCACCCGCCAGCTCCGCTCGACCAGCCTCGCCTCGCCACAGTCCCCCGCATCCGGAAAACGACCGCCGGCGGCAGATCCTTCTCCCACCTCGCCGCCAAGACCTGGAACACCCTCCCCACCAACCTCCGACAGACCCAAGACCTACTGGCCTTCAGAAGACTCCTCAAGACCTGGCTCTTCGATCAGTAGCAGCACCACCCCCTTCTTCCCCCAGCGCCTTGAGACCCTCGCGGGTATGTAGTGCGCTTTATAAGTGACATGATTGATTGATTGATTGATTGATTGATTAAATTATATATTAAGGAAATGGTGTCCCTGTCCTTCCCTTATATCAATAATGTTTGTATCATATTGAATGTTTGTGGTTTGCTCTGGTCACATCTGCATGTCATGCAGGTAGCTTGTGTAAATCAGTAGTAGGCTAGTAACTGTCCAGTTTTTATACCATATACTTCTCTAATATTGGCAAGCAAATGATTTTCTCCTGTCAAAAGAATTGATTCCAACATTAAGTGAGGCCCATCTATCTCTCCAACCTGAACTCTTCCTGAAATTGAGGCAGACGCCCTATCACTACCCCGGAGCATAGGCTGAGAAGGATCAGAAGCACTTTGGGCATCTTTGCCAGCGACCTCCGACTGTGTTGATCAATTTAGGATAGTTGGCGGTTGTGGCTTCGTCCCCCAGTTTCACTTCCCTGAGCGTGTTAGTTGACAATTCTGATCTCAAATAATGAGCCTCCGTGTTTGCGTCCTCAAAAAACGATTTATTGAGCCATTGCTGTTTGTCTGAACTAAGATACAGTCCATAATGAAGGACTCCCAAGCTACTTTTATCAATTACTAGTTGAAGTTTAAGGTGGGCTACCTTTCCTATACTACTTCTGCATCTCAATATAGCAAACATAGTGTGCAGTTCTGTAAAGATCTTGCATGGGAGAACGATTTGCAATTGTAGTAAAGAACTATACAAGCCTGGGTGGCACTACCATTTTTGAAAGTGCCACCTGTCCCATTACCGATAGTGGCAGCGTGCACCAAAATGAAATAGAATCAAATATCAATGGCACGGTTTTAATCAACGCTACAATGATAGATTTTCTCCCCGAAATATTTAAATGAACCCAGCTACCATGGCACATGAATTGTAGTTAGGGGACACCTTTGTCTTCTGCCTCTTCTTAATGGCCTCTGATCAAAGATCACTCTTCCTTTTGGACCCTAGCTGTGGGGAGTGAATTCTAAACGCCATTCCATGCAATGATATTGGCACCGAAGCCCATCGCAGTGAGTATTACAAATAAGTATTTCCTGTCTAAGGTACGAAGGACTTCTCTGCATTAATGGAGTCCAATGCAACAGGGAAATCGCCGACATAGTTGCCATTCATAATGTGGAACAATGGACATAAGTGGTAGGAAATTATTGCGACTGGGAATAAAAACATTCTAGCCCTGATGTAGCAGGACAAAGAGCAACATCAATAGGCAATTAGTTAATATTTTACCCATGTACTGAATTGTCTAGGTTAAGCATGGATAATGGCCCTGGGGAGCAGCCCTATGGCATACTTAATCTCAGTCGGAGTCAGGGGTTCATCTAGAGCGTTCCAACTCTGGTCCTCTACCTCTACAAAACAGGGGGGCGATTCTTTTATCTAGAGGCTTTAAGGGTGAGATCCTCACTAAGGTTACAGAGCTTAAAGGGTGCCTCCTAGCCTACCGATTCCGTTTGGGTACATTCCATTTTATGCTGGCTAATATTTATGCACCCAATGAGCACCAAGAGACATTTATTTCACGCGCCCTCACACTCCACTCTCCTAACACTGCTATATTGATCGGTGGAGACATGAATTTAGTAATGGACAAAGACCTTGACCGTGCTGGCCAACGCTTTGACCAAACTGAGGCTTTTTTGGCCCACGGCCTTCGTTGGTTGGCCGAATGCGGATTACGAGATGTCGGGCGCACGGTGTACCCCAAAGTATGGGACTGTACGTATTACTCTGCAGCACACAAAACCTATGCCCGTATTTATCACTTCCTAGCGACTCCATCTTCGTAGACCCTGATTCATGACATCTCAATTGCCCCCAGGTCACTCTCTGATCACGCCCCCTCTCCCTCGAAGTGAGACTTGATTCATACCAGATCAGGCCATCACGCTGATGCCTCAGAGATAGCCTGCTCCAATTCCAATCCATGGTTGAGGCGCTGCGCGGGATGATCGCTGATTACCTTCAGAATAACGACAATCGGGAGACATCCCTTGCCTCCATCTGGGAGGCTCTGAAACTAGTCATGTGAGGGGAATTCATAGCTATTTCAGTAGCAGATAACCACCGCCGGAAGGAGAAACGCCTACGCTTAGAACTTAAAGTCATAGAACTCAAGGCCATATACAAACCCCCATGTGCCCATAGAATAAGGAGGGAACTGGAAAAGGCTCAACTACTGTTAATGTTAATGTTAATGAAGCTTATAGAGCGCAGCTGCTGCCCAAAGGCGTCCTGGCGCTACTGCTTAAATGTCTAGACTTGAATGGAGCAGAATATGCCATGGCACGTCTCAAACACAAATTCTACTTAGGGGGCAACCACTGTGGTAGGATGCTAGTGCACAGCCTATGAGCCAAGATTCACATTGGGTCTGTCCACTCAATCCGAACCGGCCCATCCACAGACGTTCCCACAGACTCACAAATCGCCGAGGCCTTTCAAAACTTCTACAGTACACTATATACAGCAGCTGACAATATCGGCTTTGACCCATCACAATACCTCAAGGAAATATCGTTTACCACCCCTCACACAACATGACTCAGAGGGGTTCGATGCGCCCATCTGGATCAAGGATGTAGTCTCAGCCTAAAACTACGAAAATCCCCTGGGCCGGACAGCTTTCCGCCACAATTTTACAAAGTCTTCTGTCAAGACCTGGCCCCATTGCTCACACCCCTCTACAACTCCTTTGACGACTCCAGCTCTCTCACAGATAATATGCTTGAAGCTTCAATTTCTGTTATTCCAAAGTCTGGCAAAGACCCTGCCCTGTCATACAGACCCATCTCCCTTCTGAATATTGATGCCAAACTATTTACTAGCATCCTGGCCCATCGCCTCAGCCCTCTAATGCCCGGCTTGGTTGAGCCGGACCAAGCAGGCTTTATCCCCACCCGCCAATGCGCTGACAACACCAATGCATTATACATTTAATAGACAAGATTCACAGGTCCCAGAAAGAGGCTCTCCTTCTCTCCATTGATGCTGAGAAGGCGTTTGACAGAGTACACTGGCCATACCTGTTTGAAACCCTCAAGCGTTTTGATCTTGGAGACAAATTTTGCAGATGGGTCAACTACATCAATAGTGCCCCTCAGGCGGTGGTGAGAACAATGATGTGATGTCCCAACCCTTCCGAATACAAAGAGGAACACGGCAAAGGTGCCCCCTCCCTCTCCCATTTGCCTTACATATGGAACCCCCAGCGCAAAGAATGAGGTCTAGCCCGACAATTTCTGGGATACTGTTTGGCGGTGACCATCACGTTATTAGTTTTTACGCAGAGAATGTAATCCTAGCCATCACTTACCCAGTGACCTCTCTACCCGCTCTTGTAATGGAACTCAAGGCTTGTGTCTGTGTTCATAGTTAACATGCAAAAATCCCAGATCCTAAATCTCTCATTAGCCCCGCCTCAAGAAGCTTATCTCCGCTATTTGTTCCCCTTCGACTGGACCAAAGAATCTATACCCCACCTTGGCATTCAACTAACTCGCACTGTCTCTAAATCTGTGACAAATAACTACATGGCCCTTTCCTCTCAAATACTCACAGACCTAGCCACATGGCGCCGTCTACGCCTCTCATGGTTGGACAGAATATCAGCTCTGAAAATGATGATCCTGCCATGCATTCTTTACCTCTTTCAGACCCTTCCATTAGCCACACAGTCCCACACACTGTGTTCCCTACAACTATAACTTAACAAATTTGTCTGGGACAGGAAGAAGCCGCACCTTCATAAGCACCTAATCTATCGTCTGATGCAAGACGGCGGACTAGCTGTGCCCCTCCTGATGCGCTATTATCAAGCCACGCAGCTCCGCTTTCTAGTGGAGTGGAGTGGAGCTGGCCGGCCTCAGAGAAACACTGGTGCTTTATGGACCAGGCCGTAGGCGGCTCTCACATATGGAAAGAGCCCAAGAGCCCTGGCTCAACGGTAAGCACCAGGCCTGGGGACTATATTCTTCACCTGTGGCTAGCTCAGTCTTCAGGGTTTGGGACGCTGTAGCGACTAAGGCCGACTTGACCACCTTCCCTTCTCCCATGACCCCCTTCTTATTGAACCCGGATTTCATCCCTAGGATGCAACCGGACAGGTTCCAGTGCTGGCAGACAGGTGGGTGCAAACGTGTGGGTTGCTTGTTTGATTCCCAAGGGATCCTCCCATTCGAACAGCTGAAATCTTATTACACCCTGGAAGAGGTGGACCATATCCAATACTTCAAAGTGAGGCACTTGTTGATGCATTCCTCAGTTAGACTCCACGCAGAGAGTTCCCTTACGCCTTTTGAAAAATGGCTATTCCTCAAAAAGGTAGACAAATGTCTCATCACAGAGCGATACTCATTAAGCAAGGGGAAGCCATCCCTCAAAACCGCAGGGCAGGACAGATGGTTAGCTGAACTAGGCAGGACTCAATCTACCAAAGACTGTCAATCAATCAATCAATCACGGCATTTATAGAGCGCGCTACTCACCCGGGAGGGTCTCAAGGCGCTGGGGGAGGGGGTAAGTTACTGCTCGAACAGCCAGGTCTTGAGCTGCTTCCTGAAGGCGAGATGGTCCTGGGTTCGCCGAAGGTGAGTGGGGAGGGAGTTCCAGGTCTTGGCCGCCAGGTAGGAGAAGGATCTTCCTCCGGCGGTGGTTCTGCGGATGCGTGGTACGGTGGCGAGGGCGTGGCTGGTTGATCGTAGCTGGCGTGTGGGCGTGTAGAAGGACATGCGGTCGTTGAGGTACTTTGGGCCCAGGTCGTGGAGGGCCTTGTGTGCGTGGGTGAGGAGTCTGAACGTGATTCTCTTGCTGACGGGGAGCCAGTGCAGGTCTTTCAGGTGTACGGTGATGTGGCTGTGTCGGGGATGTCCAGGATGAGTCGTGCGGAGGCGTTCTGGATGCGCTGGAGTCTCTTTTGAAGTTTGGCTGTGGTTCCGGCGTAGAGGGTGTTCCCATAGTCCAGTCGGCTGGTGACGAGTGCCTGGGTGACGGTCTTCCTGGTTTCAGTGGGGATCCATCTGAAGATCTTGCGGAGCATGCGCAGGGTGTTGAAGCATGAAGATGAGACGGCGTTGACTTGTCTGGTCATCGATAGGGAGGAGTCCAGGATGAAGCCCAGGTTGCGTGCGTGGTCCGTTGGCTTGGGTGCGGTGCCCAGGGCCGGGGGCCACCAGGAGTCGTCCCAGGCGGAGGGTGATGAGCCCAGGATGAGGACTTCCGTCTTGTCTGAGTTCAGCTTAAGGCGGCTGTTCCTCATCCAGTCGGCGACGTCTCTCATCCCGTCGTGCAGGTTGGCTCTGGCGGTGGTGGGGTCGTTGGTGAGGGAGAGGATCAGCTGGGTGTCGTCGGCGTAGGAGATGATGTTGAGGTTGTGTCGGCGTGCGATGGCTGCGAGGGGGCTCATGTAGACGTTGAAGAGGGTCGGGCTGAGTGAGGATCCTTGTGGAACGCCGCAGATGACTTCGGTGGCTTCGGATCTGAACGGGAGAGGCGGACTCTCTGGGTTCTTCCGGCGAGGAACGAGATGATCCATTCCAGTGCTTTCTCTCGGATTCCGATGTTGCTGAGGCGCTTCACTAGGGTGCGGTGGCAGACGGTGTCGAACGCCGCGGAGAGGTCCAGGAGGATGAGGGCAGCTGTTTCCCGTTGTCGGTTAGGGTTCTGATGTCGTCGGTGGCTGCGATAAGGGCGGTCTCGGTGCTGTGGTTGGCCCGAAACCCGGACTGCGAGGGGTCGAGGGATCCATTCGTCTCGAGGAAGGCGGCAAGCTGTCTGTTGACGGTCTTCTCGATGACTTTGGCCGGAAACGGAAGGAGCGAGATGGGGCGGTAGTTCTTGAGGTCGGTGGGGTCCGCCGTTGGTTTCTTCAGGAGGGCGGTAAGCTCGGCGTGCTTCCAGCTCTCCGGGAAGGTGGCGGTGTGGAAGGAGGAGTTGATGATGTCCCGGAGATGGGGTGCGATGGTGGCGTCGGCTTTGTTGAAGACGTGGTGTGGGCAGGGGTCGGTTGGTGATCCGGAGTGGATGGAGTTCATCGTGCGGGTGGTGTCTTCGGTGTTGATCGGGGTCCAGTTGCAGAGGGTGGTGGTGGCGGGCATTGGTTCGGCGGTAGGGTGCGTTGTTTGTAGCGTCGAAGCTGTTGTGTATGTCGGTGATCTTGCGGTGGAAGAACGCGGAGAGTGAGTTGCAGAGGTCTTGCGAGGGGGTGATGTCGTTGTTTCCGGCGCTGGGGTTGGAGAACTCTTTGACGATGCTGAAAAGTTCCTTGCTGTCATGGGCGTTGTTGTCCAGTCGTTCTTTGAGTGCCGACTTCTTGGTGGCACGGATCAGCTGGTGGTGTTTGCGGGTGGCGTGCTTGAGGGCGGTCCTGTTGTCTGTGGTCTGGACGAGTCGCCAGGTTTTCTCGAGAGTGCGGCAGTTCTTCTTGGATTCCTTGAGTTCGTTGGTGAACCAAGGGGTTTTCTTGCTTCCGGGTCTGCTGGGAGGGTTTTTAGTGGTGCGAGGTCGTCGGCGCAGGCGGTCAGCCACTTGGCGAGGTTGCTGGCTGCTTCGTTTGGGTCCGTTGTGTCGGTGGGTGTGTTCTGGCTGAGGGAGGCGGTGAGCTGCTCGGCGGTGATCTTGCTCCAGCTCCGGCGGGGAGCCTGTTGCGGGTGGTGGTGGGTCGCAGTCTTTCTGAAGCTGAAGTGGACGCAGCTGTGGTCGGTCCAGTGGAGTCCGGTGGCGTGGCTGAAGGAGATGTGCTTGCTGGACGAGAAGACGGGGTCAAGCGTGTGGCCGGCGTAGTGGGTGGGCGTGTTCACCAGTTGCTTGAGTCCGAGGTTGGCGAGGTTGTCCAGCAGGGCGGTGGTGTTTCTGTCGTTGTTGTTCTCCAGGTGGAAGTTGAGGTCCCCTAGGAGGATGTAGTCGGCGGAGGGCATGGCGTGCGGGCTGATGAAGTCTGCGATGTCTTCGCTGAATAGTGTGCGTGGTCCCGGGGGTCTGTAGATGAGGGTGCCTCGGAGGGTGGTCTTGGGGTCCGTGTGTATCTGGAAGTGTAGGTGTTCGGCGGCGGTGAAGGTCTCGTCGGAGTTAGTCGAGATGCGGATGGTGTTCTTGTGTACGATGGCGATGCCTCCTCCCGTCTGGTTGACGCGGTCCTTCCGGGTGATCTTGTATCCATCCGGGATGGCTATGGCGATGTCAGGCGCTGAGGAGGCGTTCATCCAGGTTTCGGTGAGGAAGGCGATGTCCGGTGCTGTTGCGTCGAGCAGGTCCCAGAGTTCCACGGCGTGCCTGTGGACGGAGCGGGTGTTCAGCAGGATGCATTTCAGGTGGTTGCTGCTGTTGCTCGACTTGGCGGAGGTGGTGCACGTCAGGGGGCAGGTGAACCGGCAGGTTTGGCAGGTGAAGGGTCCGTGGGTGCGTCTCGGTGAGGCTCGGTAGCAGGCAGGGTTCCGGCCGGCATTGAGTGCGGTGAGTGTGGCGGCGTCGTAGGTCCGTCGAGTGGTGTTGCATCGGTGGGATCCAGGGGTTCTGGCGCTGGGCGCGGTCCAGTCGCGGACGGGCGCAGACGGGCTTGCCTTAGGCGCGCCTTCGGCGCGCCAGCGGCGCGCCCGCTGCGCACGTCCGCTGCGCGGCCGTGCAGCGGCCGCCATTTATGGGGAGGTGGGAGGGAGGAGCAGCTGGGAGGCGGGAGGCAGGGGCAGCGAATGGGCAGTCAGGGGGCGGGGCCGCAGGACGCAGCGGCGGGAATGGCGATAGGCAGCGAGGGGCACAGAAGGAAAACCGGGGGAGAGCAGGTAAATCACGGGCACAACAACAGTGGGGCAGCGAGGGGCACAGAAGGAAAAACGGGGGGAGAGCAGGTAAATCACGGGCACAACAACAGTGGGGCAGCGAGGGGCACAGAAGGAAAACCGGGGGAGAGCAGGTAAATCACGGGCACAACAACAGTGGGGCAGCGAGGGGCACAGAAGGAAAAACGGGGGGAGAGCAGGTAAATCACGGGCACAACAACAGTGGGGCAGCGAGGGGCACAGAAGGAAAACCGGGGAGAGCAGGTAAATCACGGGCACAACAACAGTGGGGCAGCGAGGGGCACAGAAGGAAAAACGGGGGGAGAGCAGGTAAATCACGGGCACAACAACAGTGGGGCAGCGAGGGGCACAGAAGGAAAACCGGGGGGAGAGCAGGTAAATCACGGGCACAACAACAGTGGGGCAGCGAGGGGCACAGAAGGAAAAACGGGGGAGAGCAGGTAAATCACGGGCACAACAACAGTGGGGCAGCGAGGGGCACAGAAGGAAAACCGGGGGAGAGCAGGTAAATCACGGGCACAACAACAGTGGGGCAGCGAGGGGCACAGAAGGAAAAACGGGGGGAGAGCAGGTAAATCACGGGCACAACAACAGTGGGGCAGCGAGGGGCACAGAAGGAAAACCGGGGGAGAGCAGGTAAATCACGGGCACAACAACAGTGGGGCAGCGAGGGGCACAGAAGGAAAAACGGGGGAGAGCAGGTAAATCACGGGCACAACAACAGTGGGGCAGCGAGGGGCACAGAAGGAAAACCGGGGGAGAGCAGGTAAATCACGGGCACAACAACAGTGGGGCAGCGAGGGGCACAGAAGGAAAAACGGGGGAGAGCAGGTAAATCACGGGCACAACAACAGTGGGGCAGCGAGGGGCACAGAAGGAAAACCGGGGGAGAGCAGGTAAATCACGGGCACAACAACAGTGGGGCAGCGAGGGGCACAGAAGGAAAACGGGGGGAGAGCAGGTAAATCACGGGCACAACAACAGTGGGGCAGCGAGGGGCACAGAAGGAAAACCGGGGGAGAGCAGGTAAATCACGGGCACAACAACAGTGGGGCAGCGAGGGGCACAGAAGGAAAAACGGGGGAGAGCAGGTAAATCACGGGCACAACAACAGTGGGGCAGCGAGGGGCACAGAAGGAAAACCGGGGGAGAGCAGGTAAATCACGGGCACAACAACAGTGGGGCAGCGAGGGGCACAGAAGGAAAACCGGGGGAGAGCAGGTAAATCACGGGCACAACAACAGTGGGGCAGCGAGGGGCACAGAAGGAAAACCGGGGGGAGCAGGTAAATCACGGGCACAACAACAGTGGGGCAGCGAGGGGCACAGAAGGAAAACCGGGGGAGAGCAGGTAAATCACGGGCACAACAACAGTGGGGCAGCGAGGGGCACAGAAGGAAAAACGGGGGGAGAGCAGGTAAATCACGGGCACAACAACAGTGGGGCAGCGAGGGGCACAGAAGGAAAACCGGGGGAGAGCAGGTAAATCACGGGCACAACAACAGTGGGGCAGCGAGGGGCACAGAAGGAAAAACGGGGGAGAGCAGGTAAATCACGGGCACAACAACAGTGGGGCAGCGAGGGGCACAGAAGGAAAACCGGGGGAGAGCAGGTAAATCACGGGCACAACAACAGTGGGGCAGCGAGGGGCACAGAAGGAAAAACGGGGGGAGAGCAGGTAAATCACGGGCACAACAACAGTGGGGCAGCGAGGGGCACAGAAGGAAAAACGGGGGAGAGCAGGCAAATCACGGGCACAACAACAGTGGGGCAGCAAGGGGCACAGAAGGAAAACGGGGGGAGAGCAGGCAAATCACGGGCACAACAACAGTGGGGCAGCGAGGGGCACAGAAAGGAAGAGGGGAGACAAGCAGACAAAACTGGCACCGGGGCCACAAGCGGAGGGCGATCTTACCTACAGGAGCAGCGGGCAGACAGCACAGGCGGAGCTGTGTGGTGGGGGAGCGACCTACCTGGCAAGGTCAAGAGGACATCTACAGAGCCCGGTGCACCACCCATAACTTGGCAATCACCAAAACGGCCTATAAGATAGCATCCTATTGGTACCTGACCCCAGCACAACTCCACGCATGGAGCCCTGAACACTCAAAGGAATGCTGGAGAGGTTGTGGGGTATGGGCACCTTGCTCCACCTTCTATGGCACTGCCCAAAACTAGATCGCTAATGGGAGCATATTTTAGATAACATAGATACTGCCTTTGACACTATGATACAGAGATTCCTGGCCTACACTATCTCAGGGCTTCCTAACCCCATTACCTACCCCCTTCGCTTCCTGAAAGGGAGACAGATGGCACTAGCACTAGGTGCTGCCCACCAAGTAATGCAGTCCTTATGGGGCACTGATCTCAACCCCGGGTACACCGCATGGCTCCACAAATTGTGGATCATATTAGAATAGAAAAGCTGTCTCTTGCTGCTGACGAAAAGCGACTCCTATGCTAACGTTTGGGCACCATTCATTCGCATCTTCTCTTCCGAATTTAATGAACTAACCTGCCCGGCTTACCTTAGATTGCTACGCTTACTTCCCATGCTCGCCCCAATGGATCACACTTATCCTACCTAACCTCTTAGATGGCCACACCTTCCAAATTGCCCACCACATAATCTACCTAGCCACCACTTTGGACCATACTAACCACATCTCTTGAAGGAGATTGGGGAGGGGGATTGTTTGTTTGGGGTATTTGTGTTTTCTTATCTTGAAAAAGCTTTCGTGACACTGCCAGCCCCCAGGTTGTAGGCGGACAGCTGTGTTAATGAGGATTTGTCTATTCTTGTTTTGCACTGGCGGCCCCCTGGATTGTAGGCGAACAGCTGTGTACGTTCATGTTAAGCTATGGCTATGAATAAACAGAATTGATCCATAAAGTGTAAACAGGGCAGCGCCCAACTCCTCCCCAGCCATCCGGTCAGGAAGACGCACTCCACCCTACACCCACGCCCTTTTGTGCACTGTGTGGTTCCCATATGCATTTCCCAGTGGGAGAGCCATCACTAGCCCAGGCAACTACGCATTTCGGCACATGGACATGTGATTAAGGCGGCCAGCCAAAAAGCGTAATGTATAATAAATGGATTTGAGCATTCACCCTGCCTGGCTCTGAGAGTGCGTGTTTACGGATGCAGACATTGTTTATTGAAACTGCTGGTGTGCTCCTCCGGCGTACGCACCACTTCCCCACGTGTCCCTCTGGTTCCAGAAGGAGCTCTTCGTTGTGGGATATATATATATATATATATACCAGTAGGTAGTTATGGTTAGGACCTAGTTTCCGTACGTTTTCTGTTTTGCTAATAACTTTCATGCCGTTTGACGAATCTTCATGAAATGTTCAAAACTAGTACGCACCTGAGTTCAGCTGCTGTGTGGAAAGTTTTGGGATGATTCGTAAAGCGGGGGTCAAGAAAAGGGGGGTCCCAAAATGTGTTTTCCCCATGCAATTTCTCATAGGCATTTTAGACATGACTACAACCCTGAACGGAATTACACAAAATTTGGCAGAAAGCTAGCTCTTGGTCCAGAAAGAGCCTGTTTTTTTGATTTGATGTATATTCTTTCAGTAGTTTTGAAGTTATTAAACAAAAAAGAAATATAGAGATCTAGATACTCGAACCCTCTACGGATCTCCAGATCTCACAGATCTCATGCTGAAATCTTCAACCAGGAAGTGTTGGCAGCCATTTTGGGACTCTCATTCAGCTGAGTCCCAGAAAAAAAATGTTTTTACAAAAAAGAGAAGGGGGCAGGGTAGGAATACTCAGAGCCCCTAGGCCGGGTCCCCCAGGGACCCCACCAGGGCCAAAAGGCATTTTTAAAACATTTTCCTGCGATAATCACAGCAAATCCACAAATCTCACGAAAAAGTACAAAAAAAACCCACTGGCTTTTGAAAGAACTGTTCAGTCATAGAAAATGTGCTAGTCCTATCAATGTCCTCTCAATGTGAGTAATGAGGTTAAGGCAGGATTCAGTGGTTCCTCTGGATGCCTGTTGGTCTATATTTGTCTTACATACTCCATACCTGTACACAGTAGACAGTTTCCAGGTAAGGCTTTGCAATGCTGCTAGTAGTAATCTTATCTGTGCAGAAGACTTGCTGCTATTATCCCAAATCTCGATAAGATTGCAATGACTGTTGATTAAATTACTATGCGTCAATCATTATCAATCCCTTAGCAGAAATTTAACAAATACGAAGAACATGATTTCTTCTCACATTAGTATGAACTTTGTATGGTTTATTAATAGCTTTCAAATACCTTAACACATTATTCATATAATGGAATCTCTTTTGATTCTCAACTGAACTGGGCATGTAAAGGTCCAGATTATAAATTGATATTTCCAGAAGGAAAACCAATTGGCCCAATTCAAACCAGCTCAGTAGCGGGAACACCAGAGCTGATTTTAGAGGCTGGAAAATCTGCTGGTTAAATCACATAAGGCCCCACCTGCAAGGGCAGCCCTGCCTTTCGCTGCTGGCCCCTTTGGGCTATATCACGTAAACCGAGCACTGAGAGTGAAAATTTAAGACATGTTTCTGCCATAAGTTTTGGGCTGAGTGGTGCTCTAATTAGTTGAAGAACTGGAGCAGCATTATTTTGCCACCTTTGATAGCAGTAAATATTTTTTGCCACTGGAGCTATAATGGAATGTGATGCTTTTGACTAGAAATATGGCAGCATTATTTGACATATCAAAAGAACTCAACAATACAGAACACAATAATTCAACACAAATCAAAATAGCAACTCAATAAGACAAGTGAAGGCACAAGACAAAAAACAGGTCCAACAGAATGCAACACAACAGCCGCTGTACAACACATCAACAACACGAGGATCAAAGCAGTAGAAAAACACAACAGAATAAAGAAAAAAAACAATGCTGCACATTACAACAACAACAAAATGAAATACAACAAATATGCACAAACATTCTTATCAGACATTACCACTGCCACAAATCTGCTTTCATAATATGGTGGTAAATGGCTTTTGTACCAAGCACTACCTTACTTACCATCGAGGACGTGGATTAGTGGCAGTCAAACATGTTTTGTGATCTGGTCCATGGTATCTGACATAGTTTTGGACTGACTGGTATCTTAAATAGTTGAAGAGGTGGAAGCAGTGGTATGTTTGCCACCTTAGAGAGCTGAAAACGGCATATCACAAAACAAAATAACAATACAAAGTAAGAGTCAACACAGACTAGAACATAGCAGCTGCATAATAACACAAAAATAGCACAAAAATAATGCTACATATCTTAACCACAACTAAATATTACACAACAAATGTGCACAAATATTCAAATTAAACATTATCACTAGGAGTGGGACGAACTTACACAGTTTAACTCCATTGAATTCTGCGGCATTACATGAAAACACTGTGAAATTCTGCAGAGTTCTTGGCACGTCACGCTGATTTTCAGCGCTGGGACCTCGTTCTGTGCTGCAAAATCAGCGTAAATAGCACTTTGCGGCGTGCCAGAGGGCTCTCCTTCTTTGCTGCCGCTTGAGTAGATTTTTGTATGCGAGCAGGCGGCTTTCTCACCGTGAACGGTCGCAACTGCCTGCTACCGCACGCATTGAAAAATCTTGCCGGGTGCCATCCTAGTGCTTGAAAATCGAACTAGGGGACGCCAATTCTTGCTCGTGCTTGCCAACTTAACACGGCGGTTGGCAGAGTTTTGCTGGAATTCTGCATTACAAGCGTAATGCGGAGTGGGCAAAACTCTGTGAACTCCGCTAGCGGAGCAGAATTTATCAGCCCCCCCCTAATTATCACCTGCCCAAAATTGCTTTTATAATTTAGTGTACAATGGGGAAACCCAGAAAAACCCACAGGACCTGGGTATGTAATAGTACAAAAACAATTGGTCCCAACGGGATCATTTCAACTTAAATAGTACCCAGAATATATGAAGAACGGACACTCAAGAAGGTGCAAAACTGTTGAATTTTATCATTAGTTTGAACATAAATATATTCTCTTTTTAAGACATTATAATAAGTTGCTCCAGAGTGAATAGGAAAGTCATTGGAAAAGAGTGCGCGTGGTAGAGATCAAGTGAAAGACAAAGATTATAGGTAAAATCAATATATACAGATTCATATCAAAAACGCCTATCCGGAATTTCCTTTTAATACTGATCTACAATATCTTCCTTAGCAAATTTTATCTTGGAACAAAAGATAAGAAACGTATTTCCGGCATAGGTAATAGGTATGTGTCATCGTTTCGACCCCAAATGAAAGGTAGACCAATTAACTCCTTAATGGGGGGTCTTCATCAGGACAGGGTGAAGAGCAACCTGTATAATAAATGAAATGAGGGAGATTAAATCAGTTCCTGGTTCTAAGGGGTGCCTGAAGTTGTAATTCGTTGCCGGTCCATATTAAAAAGACATCATCAATGTAGCGTTTCCAGAGTGTTATATTGTTGTAGTATGATTTGCTATCATTGAGGATGACTTTGTTCTCATAGTTGTCCATGTAGAGTATGGCTAAGTCAGGTGCGAAGCTTTCTCCCATTGCAACACCTTTGGTTTGTAGGAAAAAATCCCCCTGGATGAAAAAGATATTCCTCATCATTAAGATTTCAAGTAACGTGAGGATGAAGTCGGTGGGGACCTGGAGCGGTTGGGGTCTGTTATCCATGATCGCACGTATAACATCCAATGCAGGTCTCTGAGGTATACTTGTGTAGAGAGACACAATGTCCATTGTAACCAATAGCTGTTCCGTGGGATTAAACACAGGTTTATCTACCAGCCGAATGGTTTCCATGGTGTCTCTGAGGTAAATTTTGATGGCTTCAGCACATGGTTTAAGGAAAAAATCCACATACTTGCATAGTGGTTCCAGAAAAGAACCACAGCCCGATCTAATTGGGCGCCATGGGGGGTGCACAGGGTTCTTGTGAACCTTGGGTAAGGTGTACACTTTCGATTACCAGCCTGTATTTTACCCAGGGTCTGTTTAATTTCAGCAACTTTCCTGCCACTTGAACTGATTCGGACTTAAGTAATGCTGTCTGATGCAATCTAATGAATGCCCTAGAGGTGATTTGGACACTCACAAGCATCCCAATTAGGTCAGTTTTCTCACCCTGCGTTTCAATTAAGTTTAGCACATATATATATTTGGCTAATGGGCATGCCTTATCTTTCCAGCACATCTTGCGGCTGGATCCTTGTGGACTCCTATATTTAACAATACGGAATTATCGGCCTCCAGGAGCCGGCTGGCCCTGTATACGTGGCCGACCACCAGTTTTTGACTGATGTGGTTTTGGTGAGTTTTACCCCCTATTATTAGTACCCCGAACAGACACCCCTTAGAACCAGGAACTGATTTAATCTCCCACATTTCATTTATTATACAGGTTGCTCTTCACCCTGTCCTGATGAAGACCCCCCATTAAGGAGTTAATTGGCCTACCTTTCATTTGGGGTTGAAAGGTCGACACATACCTATTTCCTATACCGGAAATACGTTTCTTATCTTTTGTTCCAAGATATAATTTGCTAAGGAAGATATTGTAGATCAGTATTAAGAAATTCCAGATAGGCGATTTTCATATGAATTTGTATATATTGATTTTACCTACAATCTTTGTCTTTCACTTGATCTCTACCACAAGCACTCTTTTCCAATCACTTTCCTATTCACTCTGGAGCAACTTATTATAATGTCTTAAAAAGAGAATGTATTTATGTTCAAACTATTGATAAAATTCAACAGTTTTGCACCTTTTTGAGTGTCCGTTCTCCATATATTCTGGGCACTATTTATGTTCAAATAATCCCGTTGGGAACAATTGTTTTTGTACTTTTATAATTTAGTGGACAGAAGTGTTTGCAGCAAGCACTGCCCTACTAACCACCAAGGACAAGTAGTAGCGGCAGACAAAAATGTTTTGTGATCTGAACTATGTATTCCCCTTTACTCTATGTCAAATATTCTTAGAAAACATTCCTGCATCAGAACCTACATGCCACCTATCGAACACATCTTCTGTATATGCCCTGCTCACTTTAATTCATGCTCTTTCTTCGGTTACATTTCAGCAACCCCAGTAGTAGCCCTTTTTTATATGATTTATTCTTCTCCTACGGAATTTTTAAAGTTGCTCAGATCACACAGATTGCTGTTCGTGTCTACGCTGTGTATGCTTTCACACCTTCTGTTGCTTATCACTGCTTTAATCATATTATGTTAATTGTACATCAGCATGTGGTATTTAATGTGTCTTGGAAGGTTTTGTGTGATTATATTTATTTCAAATTTTCTGCTGTTAGATCAGCTGTTCTTTGCCTTCCAGTGCACTACATTACGTTAGTGATACTACAGTTCGGCTTGACGATCACTGATTTGTTGAAGTACTGGGAACAGCAAAGGAGAGCTATATTTTTCGAAATTCCTAGTGTAAGGAGGAACCTGTGTTAAAAATAGAAGAAAATAAGTGTTTCTGGTCCAATGCATGAAAAGCTGTACTTTTAATATATAGGTAGTGAACATAAAAACAAAATTGTTTGTTGTGTATGTCATCTAGCAGAAAGAATTCATGCTCTGTGACTCGCAAAGGAAAGAGAAATAACAATAAAAGGCTCAAATTCTTTATTTAACGGAATAGCGCAAGAGAAACAGGTTTTGAAAACCGGTTTCAATTGCATTAAGGCTTGAAACGCCAACATGTGTAAAATAAATTTACTTTCTGTGTATCTCTCTCTTTCTCTGCAGAAAGTGAAACGCTGTCTTTCCTGATTATCTGTCTCTCTTGTAACACGAAATTATGCAAAAGGTCAGCATGTGGGAGCCTTTAGTCTGTGGGACTCCTCCTGAAATATGGGAAGTGCTGTGCTAATTTCTGCATCTTCACCACGCACCCTCCTTTAATCAGGGATGGGCTACAATTAGTGCAGTTGGTATACTGGAACCAGGGCCCTCTTTTCCCCAATGAATGTCGGTAATACAAAACTCAGGGGGTGGGGGCACCAATATCCTTCTTTAAATTGGTACCCATGGGGCCGTTTCCACGCCACTGTCTCTAAGCAGACCCTGTTCGAATTTGTACTCCTTGCCTTCTGCCCTGCACTCAATACTTCATACTGTGGGAGTATTTGGTGTAGTAACAAAACTTTTGCTCTTGCCTAGTGAGGTAAACAGTTGATCTTGTGCTTGTAATGTGCCCAACCATAACCAACTTTCACAGGTGCACACTCGGATGCAATGTCATTAATTCACTGACACTAACTATCTCACTCACTGATTCACTCACTAACTCAGCCGCAGAAGGGTTTGCTTACACCTTCACAAAGCCACTCATGCATCCCACAGTCACTCACTCTATGCACATTCAACTATATTTTTACTTGCACACTGAGTGACTCATTCAGTTGCTCATACACACCACCCTTTTCACAAATCTTACTCACAACTCAAACACACAATCACCTAATCCCCACATATGCATTAACACCGTTGAATCACACACTAGCACATGGAAAACACTCATAGCTCGCACAAACACACTTTTCTGCATTCAATTACAATCTTTAAAATCACCTCTAGTCAATCAACACATATACACACACCCATTGACACTGGTGTGCAAATTCAATGTCACAAAACTGTGCTTGCACACATTTGCATATTCATTTGTATGCACGCACACATTAAAAGCTCTATGCCTCCCAGTCACCTGTTCCTCCATACGCATTCTTCAGTCCTCTCTACCTGCACCTTGCAGGAGCTGTGGGTGTCTCAAGCCTCTCTCTCCCGTATTCTGTTGTCCCACCCTCTTCTCCTCAATCATCATTATTATTATTATTATCATCACATGTTGGTGTCACAGTGTATGTTAGTGTAAGTCTGTGTGTGTCACGTGCAAGGATGCCAGTTAGGGGCATATTTATGAAAATAGTGGCGCAGGGCAGCGCAGCAAGTCATCTTGCTGTGCTGCCCTGCCTCACTGGGAAATGGCAGGAATGCATCATATTTATCCAGCATGGTGCATTCTTGTCCTTTCCCCTTGCGCTGGTGCCGTTTTGGCAGCCTAGCGCCAATGCAGGCACCCTTGCAAGGGTGTGCCTTCGTTGCATGCAGGATTGTTTATGTGCAGGAAGGGGCACCTTCCTGCACAAAAACAATCCTGAGAGTTTTTTCCTATTTCTATGTGTGCTGCACAGTGCAGCACACGTAGAAAGAAGAAACAAATAAAGATATTTCTCCTCGTTGTACCTCACCTGGGGAGGCGTAAGATTTTGGTGCATTCCCAGGTTTACAAGTCCTTGTACCTTCTAAATCTGGGTATGCTTCAAAAACCATGGGAGCTGCGTGGGAATACCCACCACAACGACCATGGAACTCCTCCTTTGCAATTTGCGCTGCGTTGCCTTACTCGAGATTTTTGAAGCCATTTAAAGACACTCAAAGTGGCTTTGCGTGGCTTTATAAATCTGACTTAGAGGCTTGCCTCACACAGGTACCATTTTGCATGGTGAAAACGTGATGCAAACCTCTCATAAATATGCCCCTTAGTGCTAGTGGGTCACAGTGTGTTGTGTTATTCAGCATATCAATTTGCCTGTGTCACCACGTAGATGTTAGTTTGAGAAAGTATATCATAGCATGTCCTAATGTCAATGTGCACAACAAAGTAAATGTCATAGCATCTGTGGCTCAATGTCTGTCTGGCTTTAATGAGCGAACACATGCAAACACTGGCATCACAAAGGCTGTTTGCAACTGTTTGCACATTATAGCCAGACCTATTAGCTTTGCCAATGCTTGTTTAAATAAATTAAATATTAACTGTACTACTACCACCTCAAACGATTAAAACCTGATGCCTGAAGAATGCACAGACTCAGAAGGTCAGAGACGCTGTTCAGACCCACACATGTTTAATGTTTTCCTTTCCAACATCCACAAAAGGCTATTCTGTGCGTTTCTCTGTGGCAGCAGACAATGTGATATATGCCTCCACCTCACTTCCTTATCATCTATCAGTAGGTCTGCTTGCATCTCTCTCACTTCTGAGCAATATTTCCCTTCCTAAACATTGTAAATGACAGGGACGTCTAGGGTCAGGCCCTGCTGATGACTTCAGGTCAATATGTGTTCTCTGCAGGATTCTTTTGAGAATGCAACGGTGAGAAAGCAATTTTTAGATTCCAAATAGAGAGTCCCTAACTCGAAACGCAAAAGGAGGTGTAGTGTGGCGCATGTGTGCTTGCGGCCATCAAACACACAGACACCGAAATTTAGGTTTTTAGGTCGACCCTAGGCAGCGCGCATGCGTTGTCTGGCAGACCTGCTGTATTTGATAAAGGACTTTGCTCCCACCTGTTGCCTTCCCATTGGTTTAATGCAGTTCGCTCTTCTTTGCTGCTTCCTAAGTGGTTCACGCTGCGAAATGTCACTTCCGTTTTTCACAGAGCAGCACCGCCTAAGTTCAGTTTCCTTCCACTTCCATTCTTCATCTGTTGTTTCGGAGAACTCTGTTTTTTGTAATTGATGCAGCATGGCATGCCAAGGTTTATTTTGATGTATGGATGACACGCCGCAGAGCGCCGACTACAAAAAACAGGAACTGCTTGCCTTATTTTCTACTTCGCGTGGTCAGTGTTTTACATACTGTGACTTTGCTCCGTTTCCCCGAGTAGCAGTTTGTGTATGATATGCAGCACTCCTAGCTCTTTTTTAAGTTTAAAAGCTTTATTGAAATATCAAGATAATGTAAAGTAACAGCAATATAAAACAGAGTATAACGAGATCGAGATATAACAAAGCAATGGCTGGTATAAACAGGAGAGAAAGCTATTTTAGGTTTTAGGGAAATAAGGGAATTAGGGGAAGGGAAGAGGGGGAGGGAGGGGGAGGGGGAGAAGGGAGGGAAGTAAAAAATATTGCAAAAACTGATAAATGTAAAACTAATAAAAAATTTTTTTTTAAAAATAAAGGCTACGTATGACAAGAAGTAGAAGAGATGATTCCAATCAAACTAGTATATACAGTAAACCAATAAGCATTAGGCAGAGAAGAGACAAAGTAAGTATTCATGGAGGTTTAAAATTACCAGCATTAAAACGAGAGTTATCTATTAACACTAAATGATCTAAATAAGTAGTAAGAGGTGACCAAAAAAGATTTCTATTAATCATTGGCCTACAGGAGGAGGCAAAAGCAGTATCAAGTCGATGAAAATGACACAAACTATTCCACCAGTGTTGGATAGAAAGTTTCGTAAGAGTTTTCCAATTAAAGGTAATATGTTGAAAAGCCAGAGCAAGCATGAGATCAAAGAGACCATGTGAGTAAGAAGGAAGATCTAAGGAATCAGATAGACTCCCAGAGAAAAGGAGAGGAAAGGAATAAGGAATGGAAATATTGAACAGTCGAGAAATATAAGACCAGACCCTCCCCCAGAAATCAGCTGCGGAAGGGCAAAGGAAAAGAAGGTGTAGAAGATCAGCACTAGAGCATCCACATGTCCAACAATTGGTATCGGTGGAATGAGAAAATTTAGCTATAGAAGTAGGGGTAAGATAAAGTCTATGATAGAGAAAAAACAGAGATTGAGTGAGAGAGGCTGAGCGAGAGATTTTAAGAGATCGGGACCAGAGTTTGTCCCAAAAGCTGATTGACCATTCACACTCCAAGTCAGACTCCCACAACAGTTCCAATCTACTCTTAGTACGCTCCGGAATAGGAGCTGAGAAGTATTTATAAATAAGAGAGGCTTTAGGTAACGAGAGAAGAATCGTGAGAAGAGAATCTTGAATCACGGGGCGAGGGGAAGTTGGAAGAGAATAGAAAATATCCAAAATGACCGCCATTAGAGTGGAAAATCTCTGAAGGATGGAGCGGGGACAATGAAACGTGGCTTGGAATTGAGGAAATGGGCAAGGAGTTAGGCCATCAAAAAGGTGTTTAACCCAAATAATGTCTTGCGATCTCCAAGATCTCCAAAATATGGTTCTACCTTTAATGGTAATGAGGGAATTATACCAAATAGGGGAATCTAAAAAGGATTCTCTAGAAATAGACTTTGGATGAATCAACGGTTTCAGTAAAGAAGAAGTGTGCTTGAACAAGGGAGGGGAAATAAGGGGGGATTTGGCAGAAAAAGTCAAAGCTTCCTTTAAAGAGAAGGGTGATAACAAAGATCGTTCAATGGAGAGCCAAAGTGGAGTAAAAGGAGAAGAATCGAGGAGAAGCCATCTCGAAGCCTGACGGAGGCAAAATTATTTATGGAAAAGACGGAAGTCAGGAAAGTTTACACCTCCATTAGCTTTGTTCTTGCGAAGAGACGATAAAGAGATCCTCGCCCTCTTATCCCTCCACAGAAATTTAGATAAGGAAGAATCAATTCGTTTAAAATAGCAAGCAGAAATATGGACCGGGAGCATAGAAAGAGTATAAATTAGAATGGGAGTAACCATCATTTTAATTGAATCTAGCCGACCCCACCATGAAAGAAAAAGAGGATTCCAGGAGGAAAGTAATTTATCAATCCGAGACAAAACTGCACTCATATTTAATTTAATAGAATGGGTAATTGAGTTAGCGAACAACATACCTAAATATTTGATTTTAGAACTATTCCACGTGAAATTAGTGGGAGAAAAGGAATGAGGTAGGCAGAATTTAGTGAGAGGGCAAATTTCTGTTTTGTCTGAATTAATTTTGTATCCAGCGACCATAGAGAAGGAAGTAAATTCCTGTAATAAAGGGGGAACAGAGGTCTCGGGATCAGATATAAAAAGTAAGATGTCTTCTGCATAGGCAGAGATCTTTAATTGCTGATCACCAAAAGTGAAACCAGAAATGGAGTTATTATTGCGGATTGAGGATAAAAAGGGTTCGAGAGCCAAGACAAAGAGAAGGGGGGAAAGAGGGCATCCCTGACGGACTCCACGTTGTAGAGGGAAATAGGAGGAGATACATCCATTAACTAAAACTGAGGCTCTAGGGGCAGAGTATAATAAAGATACGAGAGAGGTAAATTTGGGGCCAAATCCGTGCCACTTCAAAGGCGCGAATAAAAAAGACCAGTCGACTCTGTCAAATGCTTTCTCCGCATCAACAGAGATGGCCGCCAAAGAAGTGGAAAGAGAAGGGACTTTGTTTAATACATTAAGGAACAGGCGCGAATTATCCGAGGTCAACCTACCTCTGACAAAACCGCACTGCTCCTTGCCAACTAAGGGGCCGATTCCGATCTCGGTCGGAGGCGCACCCAATACCATTCGGTCGGGAAAAAGCCATGCGAAAGCCTGTTTCCCGACCGAACCGTACGCGGGTCCGGCCGAGCGAGTACGATGCGACTCGCCGACCGACTCGTCCGGGCGACCCGACCGCTCCGACCGACTCGCACCCGGATCGTACCGCTCCGACCGACTCGGTCGGACCCGATTCGCACCGCGCAATGGAGACGTTTTCCGGCCGGGTAAGTACGATGCGCACCTCGACCGCTCCGACCGACTCGCGCCGTCCGACTCGAACTCGCTGTCGGAGCCGTACTTTGGGGTCCGTGTCGGACCCCCTGTACGCGTACCCGTGCGAGGCGCACACAGGGGGACCCATGGGTCCCCCTACCTGTGCGTGTACGCCGCGAGCGCTCGCGGCGCACTCGCTGTAGGGGCGCCCTTGTCCGCCTCGCACCCATTGAGGCAATGGGAGCCCGCGTACGCGTTGTACGACCGGCTCCCATTGAGTTCAATGGGAGTCCGACCGACTCGTGTCCGATAACATACGGACGCATCGGACTCGTTCGGTCGGACTGCACGGGTCCGATTCGGTCGGAAATCTCTCCGGGTCCGGCTCGGTCGGAGAAATTTCCGGCCCGAATCGGAATCGACCCCTAAGTGAGGTAAGAGAGGATCTATGCGCAAAGCAAGAGTTTTAGCAAAGAGTTTATAATCAACATTGACCAGAGAAATCAGCCGATAGTTCTTACAAGACAACGGGTCTCGTCCCTCTTTATGTATGAGGCAAATTGTGGCTTCTTGGAAAGTACCCTCTGTTTTACCAGAGAGATAAAAAGAGTGAAAGAGATTTAAAAGTTTAGGGAGCAATAGGTTAGAAAAATGTAAATAAAATTCAACAGAGAAACCGTCCGGACCTGGAGTTTTCCCTTTCTTTAAAGTGATTAGAGCAGAGGAGAGTTCAGTTAGGGAAAGATCAACTTCAAGATCAGAAAGGTTAATGTGAGAGTTAGATGGGGTTGGTAGACGGTTGAGATATGATTGTATGAGAGAAGTAGAAGGAGGAGATTCTGGGGTATAAAGGTCTGTATAAAATCGCTTAAATTCATTAAGAATATCTTGGTCTTTATGGAGAAGAGAACCATCGGAAGAGTAAATAGCATCAATCAATGTACGGTCTTTACGAATTTTGAGATAGTTCGCCAAGAGTTTGCCAGTCTTGTTGCGACCTCCGTAGTAGCGAGCACTACTTCGGAGAAGAATAGAAGATGCATTATCAGTCGAACTCTTATTGAATGCCAGTTTGGCACGTATCAAAGCTGGCAGAACCGATTCTGCTGAAGACGTATAGAATTTGTGTTCTAAAGCTTTAATGTGAGTCAAGGCAGCTTTATGTTGTTGAAGGAGACGTTTCTTTTTCTTTGACACAAAGTCTATAATAAAGCCTCGTGCAGTAGCCTTAAAGGAATCCCATAAAATATACGTGGAAAGAGAGGGGTCGCTGTTAAGGTCAAAGAATTCATTAGCAAAGATGGTGAAAGAGGAAGAAAAAAGTGGATCAAATAATAGAGAATTATTGAAACGCCATCGGGAGGACTTGGGATGAGAAGGGAGCAGGTCAAGGTCAGTAATAATTGGGGCATGATCAGAGATAACAATAGGTTCAATAGAGGCGGAGATTAGTTTTTTAGACAAAGATTGAGAAAGAAAGATATAATCTAAACGGGATAGAGAATTGTGAGGAGGGGAGAAGAAAGAAAAATCAAGAGAGTCAGGATGAGAGAGTCTCCAAGAGTCAATAAGGTGTGCTTGAGAAATAGTATCAAGAAAGAGTTTGAGATTTGTGAGGAGAAAAGCGTATATGAGATTGGCGGTCCAAAAAAGGGTCAACAACTTGATTGCAATCGCCTCCCAGAATAAAGTAATCATCTCTAAATTGAATACACTTCTTTGTAATCAAAGGCCAAAAGGAAGAGTCAGGTTGAGTAGGGCCATAAACATTAAAAACAGTCAAAGATATATTATTAATTAACAATTTTGCTAACAACCATCTCCCTTCTGTATCAGTCTCCTGTGAAATAATCTTACAATTTAGTTTCTTGTGACATAAGATTATAACACCGTTTTTCTTATTAGAAGTGGGAGAGAATAAAACTGAGCCCACCCAACCTCTTTTTAATTTTAATGCTTCGGTTTCTGTAAGGTGAGTCTCCTGTAAAAAGACCAAATCAGGGTTATAAGAGGCAAGATGTGATAATATCCTTTGTCTCTAAATTGGGTTAATGAAACCTTTCACATTCCAAGATACTACTCTGAACGTAAGACCAATATAAATGTGTCCGTAACAAAACAAGCAATAATAACAAGAAAAACGGAATGAATAGTACACTCAAACATACGAGCCATCGGCAAATACAGCAATGAAGAAGATCAGCAATAAGGAAAGAAGGAATAGAAGATCAAAGGGGGAAGGAAAGAAATAAAATCAACAAAGAGGAAGAAAAATGAGGGAAGAAAGAATGAGAGTAAGAGAAGACAGTACCTTAGGGAACAAAAAAAAAGAAAACGAAACGAGAGGCGGTAAGGGACAACGGAAAACAGCACACCCAACGAGGAGCTACACAACACACAATGACATCCACATGATAAACACGATGGGGAGTGGGCATATAAGAGATAAGTAAGAACTGGCAAATACATTATACCTGCAAATAGAAACAAAGAAACATATAAGGAAGGGAGACAAATAATTCTATGCAGTAACATAATTTAGATCAACACAACCAGAAATGGAATATAAAAACAGGAAAGACATAATAATAATCAAAAAAGGTGACAGGAGAAATAAGAGAATGAGATATTGACAAGTAGAGAGAGGAATAGCACAAACGATAAGGGAAACGGCTATATTAGAAGGATATTTAATAGGAAATTGGAAATAAGAAGGAAGAACATAGAAAAATAAAATAAAGATAAAGTCAACAACATGCCTGTAAAGAAAATAGAGAAAGGTGCATACAAAATTGAAAGAACACAATGAACTGTAAAAGGAGAGAGATTAAGACAGCAACATCAATGCAATATGACAATAAAGAAGTACACAAATTCAAGTTCCAGAGGAGGAAGGAGCAGTTTCCATTGATGTAGAGGAGTGAGACTGGAGGAATCTGCGAAGATCAGCGGGATCATCAAAGGTAGAAGTCTTATTGAGAAAAGTGACTTTAAAAAGGCAGGGGTGAAACAAGCCGTATCTTGCACCCAAGGAGCGAAGAGCAGGACGAAGATCCAGAAATTCCTTTCGGCGCTTGGCAGTCATTGTAGAAACATCTTGGGAAATAAATACCTTGGTACCATGCCAGGAAAGGTTCTTTTTGGTTTTGGCGGCATTAAGTACCAACAGGAGGTCAGTGAACTGTAGAAATAATATTATAATTCCACGAGGATTGGAAGGTGCAGATGTAGAAGAAAGACGAGGACCTAGTCTGTGAGCTTGCTGAATATTCAATTTAGTTGTAGAAGGGAGGCCCAAAAACTGTGGTAAGAAAGATGCAAAGTACGCAACGGGGTCATCCCCCTCAAGGCCTTCAGGAAGACCATAAATGCGTAAATTATTGCGTCGATTTCTATTTTCCAAGTCTTCAGTTGCTTTCTTTAGTTGTAAAACTTCCTTCTCCAACGAGGAAATTTTTGAAGACGAGGTTTGTTCGTCAGTAAGTTGTTGTTCCACCACTGTAATACGGGACTCCATGGAGGACCATTTATCATCCAACAGTTGTAACCGGGAGTTTGTTTCCTCAATAAATGGGCGTAGAGCATGCAATTCCTCCCAAACCATATCTAAAGAGACTGGAGAGGAAGACTTAGGCGGAGATGGAGGATCCTGTTTAAGTCTTTTACCAGTAGTTGAAGGTAACGGCGTTTTAGAAGCCATGTTGAGGGGACCTTCTGCGAGGGAAAAGCAATCCTCTTGCGACAAAATTCCAGTTAAACATGAAAATGTATTAAAGGTAGGAACGTTCGCTCCGCAGGCACCAGGATCATGCACTTCCACTGCTTTGGTATGATGGAGTAGGCGTCTACTTCTACCCATAAGCATGGTAAAGTAGTGAAGAAAAGTTGTGATACGCAGGAGAAATCGGAAAGTATTTGAGAAAAATTAAAAGAACAGTAAAAAATGAAAGATTTCCGTAGGTAATAGCAGTTAAAGGGAAAAAATGCATAAAACCCGCAGAAAATGTCGAGGAAACTGCATGTAGGGCGACACCCAGTGAAATGTGAGGAGAAATTCCAACAGAAAGACGATGCAAAATGGCGTCTGTCAGCAATACAGAATAGTCACCTGTATAAAGTCATTCTTGCAAATTTTTAACATCACTGGGAAAAGGCATGTCCTGAAAGCGCTAGTCTTCCGATTCATGAATCTGTCATCCTTTTTCCAAAACGAGCAGCGGAACCGCTCCGAAAACGCGCTTAAAGTCTGACGCGAAACGGAGCTCTAGCGCCGGGCGGCCATCTTAGGTTGCGATGCGCGCGCGTCCCCAGCACTCCTAGCTCTAATCAAGGAATATGCTGTACTTTGCACTACACTTTCAGACCGCTTCATTGCCGTGATGGTATATCTTTAATCAAGGCGACTGCGCGCCTTTCTTTTGTTATGCACGGCGCAGCATTCCTACAAGCTGAAAGGTAAAATGACAGCCTTCTCGTCCACTTTCCAACTTGATGCACTTTAATTAACACTATTGGAGTTAATATGTGTTCCAGTATTAAAGCCCTGATCAAGCGCGGCAACCCATGCTTTATCCTTAAGCATGGGGGCCGCGCACGTTTGTTTTGTTCTGCACAGCGTGGCACTCCTGCACTTTAAAAGCAGGATGACCGCTTCTCTGCCCGGGACAAATGTGAGTGTCAAACCTCTCCCTGTGAATCAGCAAAGCACAACAACCGGTAGCTGCTCGCCTTACTTTCTACTTAGTGCGGTCATTGTTTTACTGTGCCTTTGCTACGTTTCGCCAAGTAGCTGCTACAGTTTGTGTTTGACATGCAGCTCTAATCAAGGAATATGCTGTACTTCACATTACACAAGACCCCTTCACGGCCGCAATGGTTTATCTTTAATCAAGGCGACTGCGCGCCTGTCTTTCGTTTTGCCCGATCTGCATTCCTGCGCTTTTAAATCAGGTTGACCACCTCTCTGCACCGGGCACCTAGAACAAATGAGAGTTTCAAACCCCCCCCCCCCCAATGAATCGGGCACCTTGGAGAGCTGTAAGTAACCCACCACCCCCTCTCCTCAGCAGAGTGGGGCTCCAAGAACATCTTTGAATGCCAGACCCTCCATTACCAACTCCGCCTCCAACCTCCAGTAGAATAGCTGTTCTCAGGCATCCCTACTCCCGCTCTTATTCTTGCTCTTGTTTTTATTGCAGTACTGCTCTTTGCCATCTGTGAGGCTTGTCGTAGTCACTTGCCAGTGCATGCAAAAGAGGGTGAAACATATAAAACATAAAAACTGTTATTTTTATTTTCCATGAAGTACACCACAAATGTGCAATTTGTCAAGTACGGACATGCTGTTGTTCTGTTTGGTCGTTCTATGATTGCCTTGTAATACTGTTCAGCAACCCATATCAGAAAAGTACAGTATATCATATGAACAGTAAAGCAGATACCATAGATTAAGTCACATCCGGGTGCAGTAAACATCGCCATATTGAGATTTAAAATAGTACAACAGAGTTTAGCACAGTCTGTGCCAGCCTGGTGCAGCTGTGTACATCACATCATAGCACAGGACAGTGTATGCCAGCACAGCACATTGCAACGCTGCATAATACAGAACTGTTTAGCCCAGCATGGGACAACAAGGTACAGCACCAATGCCACATAATTTAATAGCCACATAATTCCACTGCACACCATGCCACATAATTTCCAAACAAATACAGTACACCACACAATTCCACAACTAACAAATCCAATGCAACCCACATAGTTCCACTCCAAACCACATACATCCACTCCACTTCAAACCAAAACACATAGATAAATGACAGTCATTTACAATCCCAATTAATAAGTAATTTAATTGAATTGTATTTTAATTAATTGTTAATTAATTGTTAATTAATGTTAATTATTTAATTGATCATTTATTATGGTAATATTGTTAGTTAATCTTTTTTATGAGTGGGTTGTGAGATTTATGGGTGTACAGGGTGGGTAGTTGTTTAATTGTAAATAATTGTTTTTTTATCAATATGAATTATTTAATTGATATTTAATTAAGTTAATTGTGTAAGTAATTTTTTATTTTAGGTGTGGGCTGTGGGGTTTATAGGGGTATAGGGTGGGAACTAAATCAATTTTAAGTTATAAAACGTTTTACTTTTTTAAATAATAATTTTTTTATATTAATGTGTTAATTGTGTATTTAATTTATTATTACATTTTAGGAGCATGTGTATATTTTGTGGAGGTATGTTGTGGAAAGTTAAATACATTTAATTGCACATTTAATAATTTTTAATTAAATATAAAAATGTTTTTTTGCTAATACATATTTCTGTTAATTTTATAAAATATATGTGTTTTTATCTTAGTGTTAGGTTTTGGTTGTAAGTTTTGTAGGGCTAGATGGTGGGAGGAAATTATAACTAAATTTATTTTATGAATTTAATTTACTTATAAATACTTTTTAAGAGAATATTTTTGGGGAGAGGAGTTGGCCTAATGGCTGGGGTGGTTGACCTCGAAGCTGGGGAACAGGGTTCGAGTCTCGGCAATGACGCTGAACATCCTGTGATTCTGGGCAAATCACTTAATCTCCCATGCCTAACAAAAATGAATGTGTCCTCATGTAATGCAACTGGTGCTATGTAAAGTGCTCTGATACCCGATTCGGGTCAAGTTCGCGCTATATAAAACTCTGTAAAAAATAAAAAAATAAAAAAAGTGAAATAATATTGCATTTAATTTTTAATATTGTTTGTAATATTATGATTTTAATTTTCAGAAATGTTTTAATTTTCATTGTTTGTTTACATTTAATATATTACATTTTAAATATATATTTTTAATATTCTTATTTTGCTTTTAAATATAGTTTTTGAAGACATTTTATTTGTTTGTAATCTAGTAGTGACTGTAGTGGGAAGAATATGTGCTTTTTAATTTTAAAATCCAACACTTTCCCTACTGTTGTAATGACTGGAGTGGGAATAGTAAATTTTACCCCTCCGCAATCCAACACTTTGCCTAATTTTGCACTGACAGGTATGGGAATAGTAAATTTTCCCCTGTGCAATCCAACACTTTCCCTACTTTTGCACTGACTGGAGATGGAATAGTAAATTTTACCCCTTTGCAATGCAATGCTTTGCCTTCTGTTTCACTGACTGGAGTGGGAATAGTAAATTTTACCCCTGTGCAATCCAACACTTTCCCTACTTTTGCACTGACTTGAGTGGGAATAGTATATTTTACCCCTCTGCAATCCAACACTTTCCCTACTTTTGCGCTGACTGGAGTGGGAATAGTAAATGTTACCCCTCCGAAATTCAACACTTTCCCTACTTGTGCACTGACTGGAGTGGGAATAGTAAATGTTACCCCTCTGCAATCCAACACTTTCCCTACTTTTGCACTGAATAGAGTGGGAATAGTGAATGTTACTCCTCCGCAATCCAGCACTTTCCCTACTTTTGCACTGGCTGGAGTGGGAATAGTAAATTTTACCCTCTGCAATTCAACACTATTGTTGCGTTGAGTGTAGGGGGATTTTTTGTTTTAGTTTTTTTTGTTAATTATTAATTTTATTGTGTTAATTGTAGTGGGAATAGTAAATTGTAGCATTTTCCACTGTTATATTTTATGTAATTTTATTTTTATTGTAGTTGAGTATTAAATATTATTTTTGTGTGATGTAATTCTTTTTTTACTGTTGTCTTGTGTTAGGTGGGAGTACTTATTTTTATATTTATTTAGTATAATTTTTTTATGTACTGGGAACTATATATGTATTTATTTTAATTTGTAATATTTTATTTTATTTTATTATAATTTGCATAATTATGTTTTTGATTTATTATAATAATAATTATAATTTACAATATTTTTTCTTTGTAAATTATTTTTTATTAAATTGTAAGAATTGTGTGTTGTTTAATTTTTATTTAAATTTGATTTGGTTTCCTTCTTGTATTATTTTATGTTTTTGGTATATTTAAATATGTGTACATATATTTTTTATAATATATTATTTATAATTTTTTAGATTATAATATTAATTAAAATATTAGTTTATTTGTTTTATATATATATATGTATGTTTTAAATATATATATATATGTATGTTTACATTTTTAAAAGGAAGTTTATTTGTTGTATTTGTTAAAATATATATTTAATTATATTTTATTTTTATAAATTAATGTTTGTATATAATATATGTCTATTTTAATATTTTAAATTATATATTTTTAAAAATTGATTTTTAATACAACTATATTATTGTAAATGATATATTTTTCAATATTTTTGTATTTACCTATTCAGGTATAGGGAGTCAATATTTTTGCATCCTATATTTTTCCCTCTATATTTTTTACGTTGATTTTTTTTGTGGTCAATATTCTGTCAGTGAACCGATCCCAATAGTCTCTCTCTCTATCTGCGAGTACCGTTGCTCAGTAGGCATGAGCATTCGGCTCGCATAGGTGACAGGGGCCCGATCTCCCCCAGTTTTGATGCTGGGATAGTACGGCCCCAAGTCTGATGGGGCTGGCGTCCACTACTGGTTGAGACTCTCTCCTTTGGTCGAAATATGCTAGGGTCATGTCAGCTGAAATGCTTCATTTGTGCTGCAAAAGTCTTGTTTTTTCTCCTCTCCCCATACCTACGGGCTGATGGACTTGGTGAGTTTGCGGAGGGGACCGTGAGGTCGGAAAGGTTCTTCATGAACCGTCCGCAGTAGGTCACCATACCTAGAAAACTGCAGACTCCTGACACCGAAGGGGGAGCTGGGGCATTTTGAATGTCTTTCACCTTTTCCGGATCAGGCCCAGTGCTGCGTCCAGAGAACTGGTAGCCATAAAAAATGATGTTCCTTTGAAGAAACTCAAATTTTTCTCTGTGATGCGTTAGGCCATGATCCCTCAGTCTGGCGAATACTGCTTATAGGCTGGTGAAGTAGCTGTCCAGTGTTGGTGCGTGCACCAAGATATCGTCGCTTACATTTAACACTCCTGGGAGGCCGGCTGGCACCTCTTTGATGATGTGCTGGAAGACCTCAGCAGCACTGGATATGCCGAAGTTCAGTTGGGTGTATCTCTGGAGAGCCACGTGGGTGGAGAAGGTTGTTATAGAACGTGAGTCTGGGTGTAACGATTTCTGGTGGTACCCCAACCTAAGGTCCATTTTGGAAAACAACTTTGCCAAGGAGAGCTCCCCGATTATGTCATCTATTGTGGGAGTCAGGTGACGCTCTAATTTGATGGCCCAGTTTGGCACCCTCATGTCGACACAGATCCGCACGGCGTCTAGTTGTTTGAGCTTCTTAGCCATTACGATTGGAGAGACCCATGGAGAAGGGCCTGTCACTTTTTCAATTATGTCGGCCTCTTCGAAGTGCTTCAGTTCTTCCTCCACCTTAGGGAGGCGATGAAACGCTATCCGCTGATGGCGGAGCACCATGGGTTCAATTGACCTTGATATGCAGCTGGACGGCTTAGCCTTTGAGACAGCTGTCAAATAGGGGGGTGAATTCTTGTGTTAGTTTGTCAGTGTCACTTGCGTGGACACTGAAAGTGAAATGCACCAGTTTAAGGTCTTGAGTGGTTTGGCAACTCAGGAGTAAACCGGCACCTTCCTGGGAAATGTAGATTTTGACGTTGGTGGTTGTGGGCTGGTGGGTGACTTCGGAGTGAAAAATACCAGCAAGCTACAGGGGTGAGCGGTTGCCAAAACGCAGACCTTGACTTTAGTGGAGCGGAGCACGGGCGGGGCAGGTAGGTTGTAGTGCAGGTCCGCAGCCATGAGGTTGATTGAGGCCCCTGTGCCACATAGAGCTGTGATCGGCTGGACTTGTACTTTTAGGAGACACTTAGGGAAGACTGGGGTGTGGGGCATGTCAGTTCAATGATTTGCACCACGTGAATGGCTTGCTGCTCGTTGTTTTCCATGTCGTTTCCGCCAGTGTGTCGGGGTGTGTGTCGGTGGAGCGTGCGCTCTGTTTTGGCTGGGTGCAGGGCTGTCTCTCGGTAGAGCTGCATACTTTGGAGAAATTATTCCGATTCCCGCATTAGGCACATTTCTTAACCCGCGCTGGGCCTTGATGGGGATAGGGACCTTGCACCACTGGCAGGGCAGGCTTGTCCACTTGTGTTTGGTCACCTCCGACTTTGTCTTCCAGGTGTCCTTGCTGATGGCATAGACGGGCTCCTCCTTGACAGGCGTCTGCATAGCCGTTTCCATGTGGGCCGTTTTTTTAACTGCCCTAGAGAGAGAATGTCCTGCATCGACATGTTGGGTTCTTGCAAAATATGTTCCTTGAGTTTTACAGATGTGCATCCGTGGATAAACTGTGCCCTAGCCTCATTCCAACTTCCTCGCTAGTGAAGTGTGGCACATGTGCGCTTGAGGCAATAAAACACACACAGAGAAAGAAATGCAGGGTTTCAAAACTGACTCCCCGCCAAGACTGGTCATATTTATTACACTCCTGACGTAGGACTCCAGGTCCAACCATTGTCCTGACACTCACGGGTGAATACCCAGAGACACATGTCAGCGTACCAAGCAGATGTCCTATCTATATTTACAAGTGGAAATAGCTTGGCAGGTAACAAGAATACCAAAGATTATCGTCGCTGTTTCGACCCATTGGTAGAAAGGACATCTGCTTGGACAGACATCTGTTTCTTTGGGATACCCTCAAAAAAGAATTGTCTATGTAACCACTGTATTCGTGTATATGTCAACTGTGTTCCAAGTCTACAATTGTTCTATGTACTTCTATTTTCATATATGTTTTCAGTCCGTGTTTTACTCAATGTTTATGTCTCTTAACAGTCCTGTGTGATTATGCAATCCAATATGATTTATTGTTCAGTCTATCAATGTGCGATATATGATTTATAATATACCGTATCTTCAATCTCTTGTGTGTTGGTGTCCTATAATTTGTGGTCAGTACCAAGACGTGATTGGATTAATAGACCAACATAAAATATTTGTGAATGAATTAAGGTTCGTGTTAAAGAAATAATGATCAAAATGTTGGGCAACTGGCTATGGGTGGATTTCAAAGAAAGTGACTTCGAGCTCTGGGATTCCTGGATGTCCAGCAAGGTAATTGATGTTTTTGGTGGCAGTGAGGGGCCCATTGTACAAAATATTTTGAGAAACAAAGATATTTTGCAAATTAATGGAACAGGTAACTTATTATTGCAATTAAGTAATTGGATGTTAAGAACTGGGAGCAGGCCTACTTTGTAGAAGTCCTCATTTTGTTTTTCCTTATTCTGTCACAACTAGCCAATAACAAAGAATCCCCTTTGCTTTGTCAACCTTTTAATTTTAATAACAATACCACTGCCTGCTTCCGAACTGCAGCATCCGCCCTTTAATAATTGTTTGATTCTTCCATGTTGTTTCTTGTAATTTTTTCTGCCAAAGGTTTCAGCTCTGAATGTGCGTTCTTTAAAGCACGATCTGTAGTTATAATGTATACCTAGAGCTGTGAAGCCGCGAACATTAACTTAAAAGAATCCACATTTAATCATTAACAATAGTTTTCATAGATTATATTTTATGCATCACTTTCTTTCACGCTTCTACCTTTTCTAAACATAGTAAATAACATGTTATTATTAATAACCATCCATTCATTCCTGTCTTACATACTTTTAATTATATGTTTGAGTTTAGTACAGCATCCCATGTTCTTAATTCTGTAAAAGCTGGCTCATTGTCTGAACCTATTGTAAGCTTCTTAGGCCCTGATTATGAGTGGGTCAGTGTTTCTGACCCCTGCGCACACTTCTGTTGTGCAGGGGTTGGAATTATAAGTTGTGTGTTATTTAATGCACTGGGTAATCAATCGGTGGTTTCAAAATCTCACCTTCCTTAAATTTCAGCAGGTCAAACCTGTCGGAATTCAACTGTGGAAAAGTGTATGGTATTTACCATACCATGCTAAGTTTGGTGCGTAAACACCACAATCCACCTTATTCCTCAAAAATAGGTGTTATTTATCGCACCCGATAAATAACATACCCTAGGGTTATTTATACAGTGCTATAAATATCGCCTTGATTCTGAAGAACTGGAAATCAGGACATTTTCAAAAAGCTGCCAACCTGAGTGATACAAAGACATTCTCCAGACAGAATTATTCTCATAGGCACCATGACTAGAATTGTTTACTCAATTAAGCTTCCGCAATTCACGAATTGTGAGGTAAGGGGTGTCGAGTGACAACGTTCTGATAGGTTCCGACCCGAATCTCAGCATCAGTGCAACACAGACTATGCATTTAATATTCCACATCGCATTCCAAAGCCAGCAAAATTATATCATAAAGATGTGCCTCTTAACAACGAGAGAACATCGATTTATGAGGGGAAAAACCTGATGATTTAAGATTTCACATCACCCCACCATTCCTCTTCCCATTGAAAGCAATTGTGCCACAATAAATAAATACTTTTATTTGAGAACATGTTTTTTTTCATGAAAGGAAGAAAGACATTCAAAAGTCAGTTTCTGAATTCAAATATTTCTCTATCTCTGTGCATACAGCATGCCCGCTTTGTGGAAGGCTCTGTCATTGCTCAGTTTGTAAATGAATGAGTGCCGGTGCCCAAAGCTCTCTTCAGAAGACGGTAACCAGTGCAATTAAACATCAGAGCTCCGAATACCAAGTCTCCATTGTCTTAAATCACCTCCTTATATCTTAATCCAGTACTAGACCCTGCCTGCCACTTTATCTCACTCTTGAAGGTTCCTGTTTCCTCCCTTTGTGACAGTCTCCGTCTTCCTCTTCATTCGTCTTTCCACTTTGTGTGATTTCCGACTCTTGCTATTGTTCAATGTCTAATGCGGAAAAATAAGTGCCCGGCCCCAAAAATGAATGTCGGCTCCCCCCACCAGCAACCAGTTGCTCAAATTAAGCACTGGGCCCTGCACACACATGTTTAGGGAAAACGCATGTGTCAGATATGTTGAGTTAAATGTAATACAAAATGTTTAGCTAATTTAATAGGTACCTGTACACTTGGGAGTTTAGGCACACATTTCTGTGGCATGGATTTAAGAGACTCAATGGATTCAAGATTAATTCAACTCTGAAATTACCAATTTTCTTTGTTTTTTGGTATGCCTCTTCTTTGCAGGTGGAACTTGGTTGGTCAATGTCTGCAGTGGTGCACTGAGTAAAAACATACAATGGATGGTGATGCAGCCCAGAATAACTAAATGTGGCTTACATTAATTGAAGTATTCCACCCATTACTTTTTAGTTTTTCTCACTGAGGTACCCAAAGTGTGACCAGTATACCCACATGTGGGTCCTGCAGATGACTGTATCCAGGACAAATCTTACTGATGAGGCCCATTATGGCTGACAGAGTTTGGGCTGGTTGGTCCTATTGAGAGAGGGCCATGGCTAATTTATATATGGTTGCTCCCTGTCTGTAGTGGCACAGTGCAGAAAAATACAATGGACTGGAATTATCCCAAAATACTTACTAGTATCTCAGATTAACTCAGGCATTCCACTCATCAGTTTTTTTTATGTTTTCTCTTTGAAATGCCCTGAGTATGACAGAAATGTACAGATATGGGTCTTGTAGTCACCGGGCTGAGGGAGCAAGCTACATATCACTGATGATGCCCAACATGGCAGAAAATTGTCTTGCTTTGCTTGTAATCCTTTCCAGAGAGAATGTGGTAAAGCATTTCTGACTGGACTGTTCCTACTGGAGGATGATTTGGACAAGATTGTTCCCTGGCCTTAGTGGCACAATGAGCATAAAAAGATGGACTGGATTGCGGTCTGGAGTAATTCTCAGTGGATGCGATTAATTCACCCATCACTATTTTGCTTTTTTACAAGCAGTGCTTCGAATGTAATTGAGAACTCGAAGGATAGCATTCTGTTGTTTTCACTGTTTGTAAACTAGAAAATAAAAATTATACTGTCTACTTGTCATTTTTGCAATCATTTCAAAATGTACAACCATTTTATGCATTGTACTAAAGATGTTCTTTCAATGGTACTGCATTGCATTTTGGTATGAAAACCTATTGCAGCACCATAGCAAAGTTGAAAAGCCCTGCCTCTCTGTGCATGTTGAATCCAAGAGCCAGACTGTCCATGCTTCAAGACCCTGATTAGGAAAATGGGGCCAGATGTACAAAGAATCAATTCGCAAAAAGCAGTTGCAAATTGTGCACTGACTTTTTGCGAATCTATTCTGTTTTTTTAACTGGCCTTGTACAAATAGATCGGTTCGCAAAATCACCATGCAGAGTAGGTCGCAATCTGACCTACCTCATCAATATTCATGGGATAGATTGCAAATTATGACTCACTCTGATTGGATGCCATCACAGGGATGGTGGCCTGCTGGAGTCAGCTGACCAACATGTCCATGATCACATTTAAAGAAAGTAAATTGTTTAAATTTTGCTTCCACCCATAACAGCATATAGCATAGGGGAATCAGTCACTCCACTTCAGCCATTGGATACCGTAACTGTATTTTGCCTGTGCACAATGTACATATATACCAGTAGCGGCTGGTGTGCGGGTGGAGTGGGGGTAGGGTGGGGAGGGGGGACGGACAATAAAGAAAACATGAAAATAAAAGGAAAAAAAAAGAATTTACCTGCCGCCCGCAGCTCTTTTTCTCCGAGTCCTCGCTGCAGCACATGCTCCCAAACTCTCCTGCGGCCAATCCTGACGCTGGTCTCATGCTGCTGGCAGCATGAAAGCAGCGTCAGGATTGGCCTGAGCGCCCTGAATTTGTGCTCCCAGAAAGACTGGGAGGCTGTGCTTGCTGTCTCCAACCAGGCAACTCAGCTTGGGTTGGAGACAGCTCAGTGCGCATGTCAGTTTGGCCGTCCTGAGACAGCTGGCCAAACCGACATGCGCACTGATAGCAGTGCCCACCACTCCCCCTTGTGACTGCCCCCGCCCCCAAGGCTTGGCCCAGCCCATAGAGCTTGAAAAATAAAATGATAATAAACCTGTTTTATTATCTTTTTATTTTCAAGTTTTGAGGCTGGCAATGAGGGCAGCGCCCCTCTGCCATAGGGGAGGAGCCGCCACTGACATATACCGGAAAAACAGCCCCCATCAGTGCCAGGGACTCATGACTCAAATAGGCAAAGGAGTCCATTTTCCATACCTCACCCACCACCACACCAAGCAGTGGCTTTGGACAATGCTCCAAGCCAGTGAATACACACCGGCTCTACCAGCCAATGTCATCCACTGTTAATAAGTGATGGTGGAGTCTCTGTGCGAATGCTACTTTGAGAAGCAGCACTGCGCATGCTGACATACCAGATCACATATCTGATCATCATAATGCCAAAACATTATGCCTTTTATTATTAAACGAACGTGAGTAAACTTTAATTTAAAAAAAAGTCTCCCGCCTGCAGGAAGGTACGGGGAAACCGGACTGCCGCACTCACAACACGAATGCGGAGACGAGGAGCACGAGTATAAGACGAGGAAAACTGCAATGGACGTGCGGTGAGTCCCCTTTCCCCGCGCAGTCTCGAGCGGCCTGGCAGCCGCGCACGCTGCCGCTGAGCTAGGGAGGCTCTTTGCGCTTCTCGCTGTGCTGCCCGCCATCTTCCCTCCAGGGCCGGCCGAATTGGGGGCAAGCCCGTTGTCAACATCACCGGGGCCCAGAGCTCCCCAGGAGATTATCTGTCTTTAGGAGCTGCTCCCTCCTCTCTCCTCTCATTGACTGGCGGCAACTCACGCTGCCGCGAAGCTAGAAAGGCTCGCTGTCCTTTTCCCACTGTGCCGCCCGCCATCTTTGCTCAGAGCCGGCAGAGTTGAGGGCAAGTGGGCTATCGACTTCACCGGGGCCCAGAGCCCCTGGGGAGATTACTTGCTGATGTAGCTGCTCCCTCCTCTCCCTTCTCACTGACCGGCCGGCCCCGTCGGAACCGCAGAGCCCCCTAGAGGCTGTCTGGATAGCCCGCCCTCCTCCCCCCAGGTCCCGGTCAGCCGGTGGTTGTGTCCTCTACTGCGGGAGCGCGCCGCTCCATCCCAAGACCGGCGCTGTTGCATCCACAAGGGACTCCAGTCTAAGACCAAGGGACTGTGGGAAGGGGTGATCCCGGAGGGCCTTTCTCACCCTCCCTTGAACAAACGAACAAAAAATAAATGTTTGGAGCCTATAAAGAACATTTAAGCAACAAAAAATAAAAATAAAAAAGTTGAATAACCACCTGAGGGTCGCCCGCATACAGGCAGCCATCTTACATTAGCCTGGGCCATCTTCCTCCTGCCTAATGGCACAAGAGCCCGAGCCTGCAATAGTAAAAAGAAACAGAGGACTACTTCTCCGTGTCTATAAAGGCCTACAATACATCCTCGGCTGCAACCTGCAAAACGGCAGCCATCTTGTAACGTCTCTGCCATATTTAGACCATCTAGCTATTCTGTGCAGCCTTCTTCTTCTTATCTAATTCCGTCTAAATACATTTTCTCCCACACTGGCCTGCTCTGTTCCCATACTTCTCGCTTTGAAATACTTATTCCTAGCTCTTCCTCTAAAGGAGTGCAAACCGGACCTTCCACCCAGAACAAGAAAAAACACATAATGGCTGGACCATCTATGAAACCTGCAGGAAACAACGCCTATTCTATTCTATACCCCCCCCAATCTATCTAAGAATGCTTCCAAAACCTTCAAACACAACCGCCTCAGAAAACCCCCCGAAACTCTGTTCCTTGACCCCGCCTTCAACGCAAAGAAAGGTGTAATAATCAATGACCTTATATGTTTCACAAGAAAAATGGCGAAATGGCGAACTTCCTTTTCCAAGCTACTAATCATCCATGACAAGAAAAATATTCCCTACGGAACCAGGATTACAGCGGCAACCTCACAAAACCTTAGAGCCACCCTGAACATAACATCCTACAAAAATGGCACTGTTCTTATTCAAGCAGCCAATAAGGACCTAGAACTATTCAACAAATACTTTTCCACACTAAAAACCCACACCAACACTCCACCCATTGTCCACCTGGACCAAACTACTCCCTCTATCTCTATCCCTCCGGAATCTCAGCGACCGACACCCTTACCTAGGACCCTCGAAAGAAGCAACAACAACTCACCTCCCTCAGAACTCATATCACAGACACCCTTACCTAGAACCATCGCAAGAAGCAACTACAATGCTCCTCCCCTTATACCAAATCTTCGACCCTCATCATTTCCACACTCCGCCACCACCCCCATCTCCATAACCCTCTCCCCCCACCTCAACCCTTCTCCGACCTCTGGCAAAATTCACCAAGACAAGGCCACCGTAGCGAATCGTTAAAAAAGCCTCCAACCCGTGCATACCCCACTCATATTCGACTACCACACTCCCAGCCACTCAAACCGCCCACACTGCTATCACAGTCATCGAACCCTCCAGCGATACTATCCCCAGCCCTCTTTGCGTGCCGCTCCTGCCTTCCCCCTCTTACCAATATGAAATAGACACACTCAGAACCCACACTAACCTCACACTCCGGAACCTACAAAACGTTATCTTAGAAATTAGAAACCTCTTACAACTCGCAGAAAATTCTCTCTCTAAAATCAACCACTTTCAAAACACTCTAGCTGCAGCCAACAACGAGATAAACACTATCCCACTGCCTCTGACTAACCGTCAATTCCGTACACGCAAACACCCCAACTACTTAACGGACTCGAAAATCCAAACCTTACTACTACTCTACGAAGCTCCTACTTGTCCCCTCACCAATAAGGAAGAATTCTCTATTCACCCAGTCCCCATCAACCCAAACAGAACATCCCAACTGAATCACAGAACGATAAACCCTAATAACCTTCAAAGAATAACCCCAACCTCTGAAAATCATGACCCTTCGTTAGAGAATTCCTCAAACCAGATCTCCTGCCTCCTATTAAACTGCCGCTCAGCTTTAAAATACGCATCTGACATCGCCGACCTCATTCTGAACCTGAAAATGGACGTAACCATCCTAACGGAAACTTGGCTCACGGAATCATCCTCCCCATGCCTAGACCTTCTAGTCCCCCCAAACTACAACATCATAAGACTAGACAGACCTCGCAAAAAGGGCGGAGGCATCACCTGCATACATCGATATAACATCGCTATCTCGAAGTTTCACTCCAAACCCCTGGATTCGTGTGAATACCTCGGGATCTCCTTAAAATCCTCAGATAACCACCCCCACAAACGACATATACTCTACCATCCCCCAGGTAAGAACGCTGTATTCACAGATCAACTTATGGAAATCATTACAACTAACTTGACCCCTCATTCCAATGACATATTCCTTGGCAACATCAATCTCCATTGGGAAAACCCCCTAGACAAGCAGGTCAACGCTATCAAAATCTTCCTAGCAGACCCTTCCCTGATCCAAGCCTACTCAAAGCCCACCCACTCCAAAGGTGCTACACTTGACTGGATCATCTCTAAAGAAAAAATGGTTAAATCTATCTCGATCACCCCTTGTGATTGGTCAGACCATCACATTATTACCTTCCAAATTCCCTCTGCTAAAAAGAAAACTTACTCACAGCAATTCAAGCCCAGACACTGGATAAGAGACACGAAAAACCTCAACTGGAACAATCTAGCTTCCCACTGTGAGAAAGTACTCACTCCTCCCAATAACATGTCAGACGTCAATGACCTCACTGCTCACTACAACTCCACGATGACCAAATTATTTGACCAAGTAGCCCCACCAAAACTCAAAAGAATCCCGGACAAAACAAAAACCCAAGGTTCAACGGAGCCCTGAATGAAGAGAGACGTAAACTAAGACTAACTGAACGGAAATGGAGACAACATCCCTCTTCCCTCCAACTCAAACTACTAAGAAAATCTAGAAACTCCTATAACAAAAGTATTCTACAATCAAAAAAAGACTTCTTCAGATCGGAACTAGACAATGCCAAAATTAGACCGAAGAAACTCTTCGAAATGCTAAAACAACAATCAAACAAATTGGCCAAAACCGCACTCTTGACTTCGAAATCGCAGCTAACTAGTGAAAAATGTTCTTCATTCTTCACAGCTAAAACCAACTCCCTCCAACACGAGCTCAGGACGGCAGCAATCAACTCAGCTACCCTAAAGAACACACAAGTTGAAAATCCTAAGCAACTTGATCTACCTTTGCCTAAAAATAACTCTCATTGGTCTACCTTCAAACTTTACGATCTCAGTGATATTACTAAAACCTTAGCAACTTTCAAACCCAACAACCACTTCAATGACCCTCTCCCCTCAAACTGCCTACCCCACATCTACCATATCATCTCCCCTCTCTGGACCAAAATCATCAATGCTTCACTATCGCAAGGTCACATCCCGGAATGCCTAAAAATTGGTCAAGTCACCCCAATCCTAAAAAAACCGACAGAAAACCCCCCCGACCATAATAACTTCCGACCTATAACCAACATTCCCATGTGTAGCGGGTTAGGAGGCACATACGGGAGACAGGTGGGGGTCAAAGAAGGCTTTATTGGTCTAAGAACACGCCTCTGTCGTGAGACCGGTCTATAATAAGGCAAGGGTTGTTCTTCTGTCTTCTCTCTGTGTTCTCGGTCCCTCGGCGAGGTCCGCACCCTTCGTAGCCGCTCCAGCACGGGTCCGTCCGGGTACAGAGGAAGCGTGGATGGGGAGGGAAAGAGAAAGGAGCGGGGTGTGAGTGTAGTGCACGTAATTACTAGGCTGACAAGGGAAGGGGGTAGTGAGGAGTCACACGGTGCGTAACACTTCTACAAAAGTGAGGGCAGTGCTCAGGATGGGGGTACCGGGATACGGGGACTGTTGCACTAGGTTCTCGGGCTCTCACTCTTACCCACCCAGCCCGTCAAGCGGTCTCGTACCTGCGAAAGCCACGCTCCTCCTGGAACGTGGCTGGGCGATACACGGGAACGTTGGCCTCCTGGCTCCTTTCCGTCTTGCGACCGTTCCGCCTCTGCTCCTTCTGTTGCTTCCGTCTGCTTCCCTTGGTTCTCGACTCCCTCGACTCCTCCTGCGCCTCCGGTGCTAGCACACCCGTACTTCCGCCTTCCTCCCGTCTTTGAAGGGCCGACCTCCTCGTCGTCATCGAAGGGGGCGTGGTTCAGTGACCAGTCATCCCACTTAAAGGAAAGGTGTTCCTTTTCGTCTTCCACGTCCCCGGCTCGAATGTCCGGCCAAGTCCATTCGTCCTGCTGCAGGAAAACAAGAGGGGAGTCGGAGGTAATCACACTCTCCCCACCTTCCTGTGGGCGCATCCCGCTCTTCATCCGACCGCCCTCGTTACACACCACCCCCCTTGGACTCTCCCGATCGGGGAGAGGAAACCTGGAGAGGTAGTCAGCGCTCCCATTCTCTGAGCCTTTCCGATGTTTCACAGTAAAGGAAAAAGGCTGCAGGGAGAGGAACCACCGAAGAACCCTGGGGTTCAGAGCCATGTTCCTGCTCATCCACTGGAGGGGGCGTGATCTGTGTATAGGGTGAAGGGGCGGCCCTCGAGATTGTACCTCAACTTGTCGATAGCCCATTTTATCGCCAGGCACTCCTTCTCGATGGTAGGGTATCGGAGCTCCCGGGGAAAGAGCTTTCTGCTAATATAGAGGATGGGGTGGTCCTTGCCCTCGGGAGACAACTGTGATAAGACGGCCCCAATTCCATAATCTGATGCATCGGTGTGGAGTATGAAAGGACGGGTAAAGTCAGGGGAGGAGAGCACGGGACCAGTGGTTATAACCCGTTTCAAGCCGTTGAATGCCTTCCACATTAGGGGCGTGGGGTATAAGAGGGATTGTGCTTTTACGTCTTGTTTGAGGGTATCGGTCAAGGGGGCGGCTACCTCTGAAAATTGGGGAATCAACCCCAAAAACGCTCTCATTTCCTTCTTGGTGCTGGGGAAAGGGGTTTCGGCTATCGCTCTGATTTTCTCAATCTGGGGTTCAATCATCCCGTGGCCTAGTACATAACCCAGATATTTCACCTTCTGGTAACCCACCCTTGATTTCTTTGAGTTTATGTGTAATCCGGCCTGTTGCAGGGCGGATAAGATGGTCTGGAGATGTGCTAGGTGGGTTTTCCAACAAGGACTGAAGATCACTATGTCGTCCAAGTACGCGGAGGTGAACGACTGATGTTCCCGGAGCACCGTGTTCATGAGGCGCTGGAATGTTGCTGGCGCCCCGTGTAGGCCGAAGGGAAGAACAGTAAACTCGTATAAGCCCTCAGGTGTAGAAAAAGCGGTCTTCCTTCTATCTTCTTCCCGTAGGGGTACCTGCCAATAACCTTTGGTTAGGTCCAAGGTGGTAATATATTTGGCTTCACCTAATTTTTCGATCAGCTCATCGATGCGGGGGATGGGATATGCGTCGAAGGAGGAGATGTCGTTAAGGGCGCGGAAGTCCATGCAGAACCTGGTACTACCATCAGGTTTTGGCACCATCACAATGGGCGAGGACCATTCGCTTCTAGACGGTCGTATGACCCCTAGGCGTAGCATCTCCTGTACTTCTTTTTGTACTGCCTTCCTTTTTGCTGCGGGGATTCGGTACGGCCGCTGTTTGATGGTCTTTCCTGGGGGTGTCTCTATCCTATGTTCGGTCAAGGTGGTTTTTCCCGGTTTGTCCGAAAAGACGGAGGAAAAGGGAATCAGGGTTCTCTGGAGGTCTTCTTTTCCTGTTCTCTCAGTTCCTCGTTGACAACCAACTGTTCCAAGGTAGAAGAGGAGGGGGCGTGCGTCGGTAACGTAAGGTGGGCAGCTTTCGGTGGGGGTCCTAGCCATTTTTTTAGAAGGTTTATGTGATAGGTCTGGCTTCTTCGTGGGGTGATCTGTAATTTGTAGCTGGTTTTCCCAATGGTCCCCACGACTTTGTAGGGTCCCATCCACTCCGCCTGGAACTTCTTCGTGGACGAGGGTAGTAATACTAGGGCCCAATCATTCACTTCCAGTCGTCTCCATCGTTTCCCTTTATCATAGGACGCCTTCTGTTTTTCTTGACTCTTCTCCAGGTTGGAATAGGCCAGGTCTCTCAATTTTCCTATTGTTGACTTTAGGGCCTGGGTATATTCCAACATCCCACGTTCTTCATCGGCCTCTTCCTTCTCCCACGCCTCCTTGGTCATCTCCAGGAGCGACCGGGGTTGTCGTCCATATAGCATCTCGAACGACGAACACCCCAGACTGCTCTGTTTTTGCCCCCTGATCACGTACAATGCCAGTGGTAGTATTTGGTCCCATTCCCGGCCGTTCACGGAAAGCATTTTCTTTAATGTGGTTTTGAGGGTCCTATTATACCTCTCTACTAGGCCGTCGGTTTGTGGGTGGTAGACCGATGTTCTGATCTGCCGCAGTTGTAAAATCCTGCATACCTCCTTCATTAGCCTCGACACAAAAGGGGTACCCTGGTCGGTCAAGATCTCCTTGGGGAACCCCACCCGGGAAAACAATTCCAGAAACTTCTCGGAGATCAGGCGCGTGGTGGTGGCTCTCAGGGGAAGGCTTCCGGGTACCTGGTGGCATAGTCTATTATTACGAGGGCATATTGGTTCCCTCGGCGTGTCTTTGGTAGGGGTCCTATCAGGTCCATTCCCACTCTTTCGAAAGGGGTACCTATTACCGGGAGGGGTTGTAAAGGGACCGCTGGGGGCCGGTGAAGGTTCTTTATCTGGCAAATGTCGCAGACCTGACAGTGGGTTTTAATATCTTTATAGACCCCCGGCCAAAAAAAATGTCTTAACACGTTCTGGGTAGTCTTTTCGCTCCCTACGTGTCCTGCAGTCAAGTGTGAGTGTGAAAAGAACATGATTTGCTCCCTAAAGGTATGAGGGACCAAAAGTTGAAGGGGGTCTTCTCTGGAACCCTGACGATATAGAAGACCGTTTTTTATAAGAAATCGTGGATAAACAGGGTTGGTACAGTCCTGTGTTCTATGGGCTTGTTCCCATGCATTGAATAAGGAGGAGTCGTTAGCCTGGGCAAATTTGAAACCTTTGTCTAAAGTCCAAGGTTCAGGGGTTATGAAAGCGGGTACTGGTGATGTCGCTACCGGTCCTCGTTGGGGCTGTGGGGTCTCTTTCCGAAGGCGGTGTAGGAACAGGTCTCGGAATTCGGGGTTATCTGTCCCAATTATAAGCTCTTCTGGTAACCCCTCCAACACCCCCACCCGGAGGACATAGGTGCTACCGTCGGAATGGACCAGGGGTACTACCGCCACGGGGTAGGGCTTGACGTCTCCATGGACGCACCTGATGTGGACCACGGTGTCGGGGATAACTTGTTTGGGCAATATGAAGACCCTCTGTATTACGGACTGCCTACAACCCGAATCTAGGAGGGCCTTTACCTTGGTCCCGTTCACCCGTACACTCACGTGAAAGGCGCTCCCCATCTCAGCGGAGTAAAGAATGGATTTGGGGACGTATCCCACCTCCATTGGTTCTTCGGAGGGTTTTCGTCGGGGGCACAACCTCGCGATATGGCCCCAGTCCCCACACTCGAAGCATTGGGGTCCCCTGAACTGTGGTGTCTCTGGTCTGCTGGGTCGTGGTTTGTGTGGTTCCATAAACGTATGGCTTCTCCTGTCTTGTTTGAACACCAGGGACCTACTGGGTTTCTCATTTTCCAACCCGCTCTGCTTGGGTTGGGCCCGGGAAAACGTAGCGGCCAGATCCATGGCTTGTTCCGTGGTCAGGTGTGAGTGCTGGCGCAACCATTTCTGCATGTTAAAGGGAAGAGCGTCCAGGTACTGTTCGAGATAGATCTTGTCCATTATCTCTTCTTTGGTACACATATGCGGTGTTAGCCATTTATCCGCAGCCATTTTTAGCCGGAAGAACAAGGTTTTTGGGTTCTCTCCCGGGTTACCTCTCTCCCTTCGAAAGCGTACTCGATACGCTTCAGCATCAAGACCTAAGTGGTCCAATATGACCGTTTTAATATCAGCATACGGGGTGTTTCCGGCTGCGTTAGCCACCTGATAGGCGGCTTGCGCTTCTCCTGTCAACAATGGGGCTAGGAAGAACGGCCACTTCTCCACGGGCCAACCGCAGGCCCGTGCGGCTCGTTCGAAATTGAGCATGAAGGCGTCGGGGTCCTCTCCCACTACATACTTCTGTAGTGATATGCCAGAGGGCCCCGGGGTTGGGTTCCGAGGTTCTTGCGGCGTGGGGAGCGGCTGGTCACGCATCACCCTGTGCAGTCCCTCCAACTGAGCGGTTATGGTGTCCTTAAACGTGTCCCGGTCCGCTTGCGCCGATGTTAGCTGTCTCTCGACCGCCCATCCCAGCTGTTCTTGGCCCTTTACCAGGTGCTGTATGAGGGCGTCCATCGTGGAATTACAGATGGGTGCCTCTATGCCCGCATTCTCCACCACTTGTAGCGGGTTAGGAGGCACATACGGGAGACAGGTGGGGGTCAAAGAAGGCTTTATTGGTCTAAGAACACGCCTCTGTCGTGAGACCGGTCTATAATAAGGCAAGGGTTGTTCTTCTGTCTTCTCTCTGTGTTCTCGGTCCCCCGGCGAGGTCCGCACCCTTCGTAGCCGCTCCAGCACGGGTCCGTCCGGGTACAGAGGAAGCGTGGATGGGGAGGGAAAGAGAAAGGAGCAGGGTGTGAGTGTAGTGCACATAATTACTAGGCTGACAAGGGAAGGGGGTAGTGAGGAGTCACACGGTGCGTAACACTTCTACAAAAGTGAGGGCAGTGCTCAGGATGGGGGTACCGGGATACGGGGACTGTTGCACTAGGTTCTCAGGCTCTCACTCTTACCCACCCAGCCCGTCAAGCGGTCTCGTACCTGCGAAAGCCACGCTCCTCCTGGAACGTGGCTGGGCGATACACGGGAACGTTGGCCTCCTGGCTCCTTTCCGTCTTGCGACCGTTCCGCCTCTGCTCCTTCTGTTGCTTCCGTCTGCTTCCCTTGGTTCTCGACTCCCTCGACGACTCCTGCGCCTCCGGTGCTAGCACACCCGTACTTCCGCCTTCCTCCCGTCTTTGAAGGGCCGACCTCCTCGTCGTCATCGAAGGGGGCGTGGTTCAGTGACCAGTCATCCCACTTAAAGGAAAGGTGTTCCTTTTCGTCTTCCACGTCCCCGGCTCGAATGTCCGGCCAAGTCCATTCGTCCTGCTGCAGGAAAACAAGAGGGGAGTCGGAGGTAATCACACTCTCCCCACCTTCCTGTGGGCGCATCCCGCTCTTCATCCGACCGCCCTCGTTACACCATGCTAGCCAAGGTCTTGGAAAAATGTGTTCAGAAACAATTGAACCAACACATCACAGATTTCAAACTACTGAACGACTGCCAATCAGGTTTCAGACCCGGGCATAGCACAGAAACAGCAATTCTTCATATAGTCGACAACGCACTACTTGCTCTCGACCGTAATGAAACCTGTCTACTAGTCCTGCTCGACCTCTCATCAGCCTTCGACACTGTCAATCACGACAAAATTCTAAGAAGACTGGAAAACAGGATGGGACTATCTGGCACAGTCCTTCAATGGTTCAAATCCTTTCTGGAAAACAGAACGCAATCGTTCATGGTGAATAAAAATCTTTCTCCCTCTTCCCCCAACCTACTAGGAGTACAACAAGGCTGAACTCTATCCCCCGCGCTATTTAACCTCTATGTTGAACCACTAACCTAACTACTACAGCAGGCGAATATCTCCTTCCACATGTACACGGATGACACTCAACTTTACATCAAGATCACTTCCATTGAAGAGATCAAGATGATGAATCAAGCTCTTGAAAAGACCGTCCACTGGATAACGACCAACTTCCTCAAGCTAAACTCGCAAAAAACAGAATTTCTTTTAATCTCCCCCCCAAAAAACTCTCTGGTGATAAAGGATTGGACCAAGATGATCACTGCTCTAAATTGCACGCCGATTCTGGTGGACTCCACCAAATCGCTTGGAATCACACTGGATAAGAACCTTAACATGCAAACACACATCAACCTGTTGGCTAAAAATGCCCGCTTTCACCTCAGCTATCTCAGAAAAATGAAACCATTCATCGAGAACCCTGACCTCAAAACTGCAGTTCAGGCTTTAGTCATATCGAGGTTGGAGTACGGATGTACTACCCTCTCGGGGATTCCCAAAATCTCAACAGCCCCTTTAAAAGCCTGTCTCAACGCAGCAGCAAGACTCCTAACAGGATCTAGAAAATTTGACCCTATCTCGCCACACCTGAAGGCGCTCACCTGGCTACCCTACAAAGCTAGAATCCACCCAAAGATGGCCTGCATCACTCATAAAGCTTTATGTTATGTTGTTTAATTTTGTAGCGCGCACAGATACTCAGGAGTGTCCCGGCGCGAAGCCAAACGAGGGGAGGCAGCTGAAACTACACAAAGAGATGTGTTTTCAAAAGCTTTTTGAAAGCCAATGGATCCTTGGTGTTCCGAAGAGCAAAGGGAAGGGCGTTCCATGCCAGGGCAGCATTCCGGGCAAGAGAGCTGCCACCTAACCTCTGGCATTTAAAACGGGGGACCAGGGCCAGAAGTTGAGACGAGGAGCGCAGTTGTCTCGGTGGTGCATAGAAAGAGAAGCGTTTTTGCAGATACAAAGGGCCATGGCCGTAAAGAGCACGATGGGCGATGACCAATGATTTAAACTTAACCCTTGCGGCCACAGGCTGCTAGTGTAATGAGTGCAGGTGGTGGCTAACGCTGCTTCTGGAGGGCAAGTCAAGGAGAAGTCTGGCCGCCGCATTCTGGACCACCTGAAGCTTCTTCAGCAAGTAGCCTGGTATGCCCACATAGAGAGCGTTGGCATAGTCCAGCCTAGATAGAATGAGAAACTTACTATATCTGGAGGAAACAGACACTCTAGGAGCTCTGACAATCTACTCCTGAAACCCTCACGCTTCAGCAAGAAAAAAACTTTTGACAGAGCATTCTCCGGAGCTGCACCAAGAATATGAAACTCGCTACCTCCGTGCATCAGAAAAATCTCCTCAACACCATTATTCAAAAGGGAAGCCAAATCATTCCTGATGAGCAAATTCCTCCCTTAGCTCCTTAACAATCCTCACCATCTGGGGCCCTATTAATCACACCAGCTAACTCACTGACTTGCCCCTCTCCGAATCCGACGGAGACTCTACTCTTGTTATCACTCCTGCCTGCATTGAACCATTCTACTACTTTAAACTTGTTTTTACACTTCCCTTGATGACACCCTCGCTTCTATAATTTACTCGTACTCAAACTTGTTCCTACTGCACCGAACAAATCATCTCTATTATCGTTTCTGCTATCTGCCGAACCTTGCTAAAATGTTTTTATACTTTCTCTGCTCTGTATTGCAAAATGTTTTTATACTTACTCTGCTTTGTATTGTAAAGCGCTCTGATACCCTACTCAGGGTCTTGTTCGCGCTATAGAAAACTCTAAAAATAAAATAAATAAATAAAAATACATGCAGTAATAGCACCCTGTGTTCTAAAATGGATTATAATTTTATTATTACTATGAATGGTGAAATGACCCCATTCCAAAATGGCAGCCATACTCTTCCATGTTCACTCTTGATCATACCTGCGTGTGGTGCAGAGAAAAAAATGCCACAGCTTGCCATGAATTCGAGCGATACCATCCACCAAGTGCCTATTCGGTAAGAACAGCATCCTGCTTGGAAGTCTGCTATTGCAGAGTCCTAAGGGTGTTTGGTGCTTTCTCTTCATGGCACTTCACATTGCTGTTGTGCAGCTCACCAAGGTGAGGTTGTCCGTTTTCAAACTACTTGCTGATGGAGCAATGCCTTCCAGAGCCTACCAGAAACTTCAGTAAGCTCGAGTACGTGCAGGGTGGACAATACAGTAGAACCTTACACCGTCAGCACCAGTCTGGATTTGATATATGGAATATCTTTAATTTAAAAAATACTCACTCAAAGACCGCTTGCTCTTTTACCCACATGTCAGATTGCACCTCAGTTTATCGCTTCTTGTAACGGAACAGTAGTGCCATTTACCAGGCGGCTTCATGTCAATGGTGTTACTTTCAGCTAGTGCTGCCTATTGTGCAAAGCAGAACTTTGCATGGTGGTATTTTATCACCAACACTTAAGCAATGTTAAAGGTAAAACTAATAGGCCCCTAGTGCAAGTGTGATTGGCTACACACCAGAGGGCTGCATGAAGGTGTCACGTATGGCTACCTGGCAGTTATGAACAACGAATTTCAGGCGCTGTGGTGAAGGAGGAAATCCTGTTTTGAAGTACTACTCAGTACTACCCAGCAGACCCATGCAGCCCCTGAGGTGTAGGAGGGGGTAGGGGCAACCCTCCAGGGCCACCAAACCCTTAAGGGGGCCCCCTATTCAGCCAAAGGCCTATGAATATCTCTTAGGTACAGGAGACTCAAGGGCCCTTCATCATACCCTATCGTTTTGTGTTACGCCACTGGTACTACCTTGTTGGAAGTAGTAGTGTTGGGGGTACTGCAGCACCCCCATAAATCCTTGGAGTTCAGATGGGGAAATAACGTAGAGGCAATTATTTATTAGTCTGAAGCATTTATTATGTGTTAAAATAAAAACTGTCTCACGATAGGCAACTTCGTTTGACAGAATGCTAATTCTTGTAAAATGAAGAGCTGTGTTTACTGTTACCTCTCTTGTTGCAGGTAAGGGCATTTTGTAATTGTATCTAGTGGCACTCTTCCTGGGGCACAGGTGAAAGGAATAGTCTACAGTATTCCACAGATGTTCTAGCACATACACAAATAGAGATGTGGTTGCTTTAGAAATAAAAGTACACATATCTCAATATATATATATCAGCAGCATGAAATGTACAGTCAAGTCAGGTGATGTTGCTGGCCACTAGCCCCACTTTAAAAATTGTTCCAGCACCACTGTCTTGTTCGCTATCAATATCTTTAAAATGTGGCAAAGCATACCAGATAAACAAATTGAAAACACAGGTAACGAACAGTGCACACTATCAGATGTCAAGGATACTGTTATTGTGATGTCTTCATATTTAAAAAAGGCGCTTCCTGAGTCACGTGTCTATTTTAGGAAAATACGAATGAGCACAAGATATCAGCTCAACTCCCCAACGCCTGCCTCAATAAGGGAGGTAGGAGAGCAGTCAGGGAGTGGGTTTTAAAGCAGCTAAAGGAAGACAGGGAATCTGAGGTGCTTGGAAGCCAACCACTAGATCCCTTTTACTTCTGCAAACTGTTGTAGGCCCGGAGCCCTAACCTCTTGCTGTTAGACAACCATGGTAAAGATCTCGATTAACGAAATTATGGTTGGGCTCTATAGTTCCCTTATTTGTTTTCCGCCTGGGCAGTTCGACCCTAAAATGACTGAGGTATGCCCCTGTGACGGCTGTTCGCAACAGACCCTGGAACATTTCTGTCGCCAACCTGGTGAATGCAGAGCATCGGCCAGCCCGTTTTTCCTTGCCTGGCCCAGAAGTCAGGCAAAAGGGAGGAGCCACGCCTTCACGCACGACCCGGAACAAGAGGAAGACGAGGGGTCGCGCCAGAAGACGAACGAGGAAGAAGAGGGAAGCCAGCGACGAACGGAGGGAGAACGCGGAGCAGACGGGGAAATTGAGGACGCCACCCGGGAAGGAGCGTGCGGAGAAACGGCTCATCGAGAACCCGACCCGTCAAAGGAGAAGACGCCGAGACGGAGTCTTCTCCCCGCCGGTGGACCACAGAATCCCGCCGCGTCCCAGGAGGGGCGAGGTTTCGTCAGGTGCGTGCCCGGTTTTTAGTTAGGAAACAAAAATAGCAATAAAGAAAAAAAAGGAGTAGGGAGGGTAGAAAAGAGGGGAGGAGCAAGAAGGTGAAGAGAAAAGAGGCGAATACAAAGGGGAAACCAGAGGAAAGAAAATAGAATAAAGAAAGAGAGGAGAAAGGATATCGTTATTTTTTTTTACAAAGAAAAGGACACAATTGCAATAAGTAGTGTAATAACTGTTCAGGGGCTGCCTAATTCTTTTGTTTATTGGCTAACTTACTTTTGCTAACGTACACCCTCTCCAAGTAGCAGCACAACTCACCATCACTAACCTACACTTTCGCAAAACAAGGGCAGACACTTACCTGCTTCTTTGCTTCTATCGAGGGTGCTGGCGGAGAGGAACTCCGAAGGACCTGGAAAAGAAGAAGATGCTTTGAAAAACAAGACTGGAACTCAATTCTTTGACAATAAGATAATTGTACATCTCAGAATAAAAAGAATGATAAAGATCCTTGTAACTATCCTGAGTAGTCTTTAAGCGTCAAATCCCTGCTGTCGTTCACAATTTTATACTATTTTGTACATTTTACGAGTTTTTACCACATAAGTATTTAGTATCACTTTGAAAGTCCAGGGGCTTCTGTCAGTTTCGGCCAGCTTTTTTACACCTGCAGTTACTTCCTGATCATGCAGTATTGATGGCTATTTTCTCTTTTCTGAAGGGTGCATTATACTGGATTAAGATTATAAATTGATAACACATTTTATTGTACGTCTGTGGGCTGCACCTTCGGGTGCACCTTGCTGGAGTGTCTTAGAGTTTCTAGTACTGTAATACTGCTATAATTATGATTTTTATATTGTAAACTTATGTATTGTGGGTCGAACCTTTGGGTGCACCATGCTGGAGTGTTTTAGAGATTTTTAGTACTGTAATACTGTTATAATGACGATTTTTATATTGTAAACCCTATTGAATCCAATGGGCACGTTTTCTTTGGTTGCCAGCATATTCAGGTCCTAGAAGCAAATAGCTCATTTCTATCTGTAAACGGCTGGGAACTAGAGATCATGGTGTAGCTTTACGTATCTTAAGATCTGATGTAAGCCCCCTATTCGTCTGTGCAATTACAAAGTTTCTGGGCCATATGTGGGGAATCAGAAGGAAAGCCTTAAAATCAAATCCGCTATTCCATTCATTAGACTTCAATCAATCAATCAATCAGGGATTTATAGAGCGCACTACTCACCCGTAAGGCTCTCAAGGCGCTGGGGGGGGGGGGTTTCGGGCAGCGCCGAGGTCATCCAAAGAGCCAGCTCTTGAGGTCTTTTCTGAAGGCTTGCAGTTTAGGGCTTCATCTGATGCTGAGGGGGAGTTCGTTCCAGGTCTTGGCTGCGATGTAGGAGAAGGATCTGCCCCCCATTCTGGCTCTGTGGATGTGGGGGACTTCGGCAAGAGCTAGATCAGCAGAGCGGAGGTTTCTCTTGGGGGCGTGGAAGGAGATTCTTTCGTTGAGGTATTGGTGTCCAGTGTTTTGGAGGGCTTTGTAGGCGTGTGTGAGCAGTTTGAAGGTTACTCTCTTTTCGACAGGGAGCCAGTGGAGGTCGCGGAGGTGCTGGGTGATGTGGTCGTGTCGTTTGATGCTGAGGACGAGTCTGGCTGCGGCGTTCTGGAAGGTCTGGAGTTTGCGAAGGAGTGTTTTGTTGATTCCAGCGTAGAGCGCATTTCCTTAGTCCAGCCTGCTGGTGATGAGTGCATGGGTGACAATCTTCCTGGAGTCAGGGGAGATTCATTTGAAGGTCTTGCGGAGTATGCGGAGGGTGTTGAAGCATGTGGAGGACATGGCGTTGATCTGGCAGTTCATGGTGAGTGAGGAGTCAAGTATGATGCCGAGGTTGCGGGCGTGGTCCGTGGGGGTGGGTAGGTTCCTGAGGGCGGGGGCCACCAGGTATCGTCCCATGCGGCGCGGGTGGATCCGAGGATGAGGACTTCAGTTTACTCCGAGTTGTGCTTCAGGCAGCTGCTGCTCATCCAGGATGCGATGTCCTTCATGCTTTCCAGGAAACTGTGCCTGGTGATATCGGGTTCCTTGGTGAGGGAGAGGATGAGCTGGGTGTCGTCGGCGTAGGATACTTTGCTGAGTCCGTGTTTTCTGACGATGGTTGCAAGGGGGGCCATGTAGATGTTGAAGAGCATGGGGTTGAGGGAGGATCCTTAGGGTACTCCGCATCTGATCTCTGTGGGTTCAGAGAGGAAGGGCGGGAGTCTTATTCTGTGTGTTCAGCCAGAGAGAAAAGAGCAAATCCAGTCTAAGGCAGTTCCCTGTATGCCGGCGTCATGGAGTCTGGCGGCTAGTGTGCGGTGGGAGACGATGTCGAAGGCTGCTGAGAAGTCTAGTAGTATGAGGGCTGCAGTGTGGCCTTGATCGAGGAGGGTGCGGATGTCATCAGTGGCGGCTAAGAGGGCGGTCTTGGTGCTCTCGTTGCTGCGGAATCCGGATTGAGATGAGTCGAGGATGTTGTTTGTTTCTATGAAGTGCGTTAGCTGGGTGTTGACGATTTTCTCGATGACTTTGGCGGCGAAGGGGAGGAGAGAGATGGGCCTGTAGTATGATCCCCTTAGGTACTGTTAGTGGAAAACCAACTAATGTCCTCCTGAAGAATATATATTGTCTAGTTTTTAGAAAACAGTAGGATAGGTGGCCAGTGATGATAGTGTTTTATTTACTAATTAGATGATGAATTTTAATCAGTAAAGTTTTAAACTGTTGTATTTTAGTAATAAATTATGAGTATCAATTAGATATTACTTTTTTTAAATGGAATCAATGAATTTTTGTACATGTAAACCTTATTAATTTGTGTATATGCACTTTTTAAGGTCTGTTGACCGAAATAAAGTATATTACTACTACTATTTCTATTGTAAACGTATATATCATGATTTTTTATGTTTTAATGTATCTTTTATGATTATGTCGCATAATCGAATAAAGATTAATTCATTCTTTCCAGCGCCTTAAGTCAACTACTTACCTGGACTTGTTTTATGCTTTTTAGAATGTGAACTGAATTTATACGATCCAGCAGACCTGGAGTGCTTTCGGGGTGTGATAGACGCTGAGAGAGAGGTTTCCTATGTTTCAGTGGAGCTTAGTCTATACACGCCTGTCTAAAATGGATTTCAGTCATCATAGTTTGAGACTTTGACCCTTGAATAACACCTGTCAGAGATGGCTTTGCGGTGAACAATATGGAGATGGCTTGCAATATTTGCCAAATTAATAAGATGACTAAAACTTTTAAAGCACACCATCTAACAGGGGACACCACCATCTCACAGGTTGCCTAAAGACCTGTTGAATCCCTCAATGAGCAAAAAATAACATGCCAGACAAGTACTGTGAAAAAAGTACAGACACTGCAATTACGCATCACACACTGCATAGTTACGTTTTAACCAAAAGGGTCCTTTGCAGCCATCCAAGTTGAGATACAGTGAGAGCTTGCCAATTCATTTTTCCATGCATTCGGTCGTCTATTTATTCATCTATCCAATAACTCATTTTCAAATTCACCTATTCGCTAGTAGGGTTGTCAACAGCAGGCGACTATTGTAAAGCTGGTGCTGCTCTATTTTTTATCCTCTATGAAATGCAGCGCTGCAGTTTTTCATACCATACTCCAGATAATATCTCCCGTCTAAGGGCCTGATTCACAAAGGGCATCCGCAGTCGTGGCAGAGGCCCCGCAGTCGCCCCCACAGTCGTGGCGGGACCGCCGCATTGCAGTTTCTCATTGTGGAGGTCCCACCACAAGTGCGGCCCCCCGCCATCACTGTGGGGCCTCTGCCACGAGTGCGGGTCCCCCACCATGACTGCGGGGCCTCCGCCACGAGAGCTGGCCCCCCGCCATGACTGTGGGGCCTCTGCCACGAGTGCGGAGGCCCTTTGTGGAGCGGACCCTAAGTGTCTAACCTAGGTAAGTATATTCAATTACATAGCATACTGTTTCACAATTAGTTTCTACTGCAGTATTCATGTCAATTTAATGTAATCAAAGTCTGTTTTGAATACACAAAATCATCAAATTTATCAATCATTTCTCATATTGTCTCCAGAGAATTAGTTTGTTGAAGTATATCAAAGATTTTCCTAACAAGTGATAGTTGGTACTAGACCAAGAGAAATACCAATGGCACCTATTTTCTCCTTTGCTTATCTTTGTATGCTTACCTCCACTACGCTTTTAAATGTCTCATTCAGTAAAGTTACCATGGCAACTCCTGCAGTGATCCTGTGGTAATTTTGATTTGGGTGCTAACTCCTGTTTGCGTCCCACTCGGGTTTACAAGTTTTGCAAAATTACTACTCTCATGGATTATTTTCCACACGCACATTTTAACAGGAGAAACCAGGGGGGATTTGCATAGGGAAATTATGTTGTGATGTATCAAAACATGCTCTTCAATACTTCCGTTATGCTCCATTTCGACCTCCCCAATTTGGATTGGTGCAATAATTCTGCATCACAAAAGACTCCCCTCTGTGGTATTAGTGATTCTAGCTGTGGCGTTACTACATCGGTTTACTGGAGGCGTTGTAATGAGCCCATTAAATGGCAACCTGCCATCTGCACCCATTGGTCGATGAGGTATTAACAATAATCTCAAGATCTAGGTGAAATGTTTCCCTGTGTGCTGTTTAGAAGAACTGTTCTCCTCTAAGCAAATGGCAGTCAAAAATGCCTTCCCAAGGTTATGTACGCTGTGGTGGGCTGAAAAATTTTTTAGGCTCCAGGAAGGTCAGGAACTAAATCACATTACAGGATCAAAAGCCTAGATTTACAAAAGACACAGCATTCAAATTTGCTTTATTGAGTTGTGTAAGGGAGAAAATACAGCACAGAGCCTTATCTCCCAGGAATGGCAGCTGTCATCCCTTAAGCTGGTGCTCAAACAAGGTGGTCTGTCGCCAAATGCAGCTGCGCACCATGGTGCCATGTTTTGAGTGTGCTGTTCAGCACAGGATTTGAATTGGAGGTATACCCTTCCTGTAAATGCTCCTAGACATAGACAACCCCAGAAGGATCCCACACATTGGATCTGTGCTGTGCACTGTAGCACATATGCAATGTGTCATTTCTTTGAGAAATGGGCAAATTTCTCCTTGTTTGCAATTGCACCTGCTTCGGTAAGGTGTTAGCGTTTGATGAAAAGCCCAGGATTTCTATGTTAGTAAATTGGGCTTTGCATCAAAACCTATGGGTGTTTGCCCTGATCTACGCCAGATATGCCCCCTTGAAGCAAAGTGATCCGACAAGAAACCCCAAATGGGCGCTTAATTTGCAAAACACAAGTGCAGGAGTCCAATGTTTTTCTCAGGAGTCCTCTATCAACACCAAATGCTGGGTTTGCTGAATACCAAAGTTACCCCATTTTGATTCCAATCACTGCCTCTTTCTTCCACCACTCTACATTTCTGGTCTCTTAGCTTCACTCTTCTAGGCTCCTTTTGATCCTTTTTTTCTCCCTGCGTCACTGTATATTTTTCTCTTCTCCCTTTTGTGCCTTTTTCTTGCTCCTGCTCTCGGTCAAAGTCTGAATATGAAAAATAACTTCTGATCCTAAAAATGTACCTCCTGTTTGTTCCCCACCTGAAACTACCTCCAGAAAGACACTAAAACAGACAGCTTGGTGCCAGTTCAGCCTCATGATCAAGACAAAACCCTTTCACCTTTCCCCCATCCTCTGTAAAACCATGTGGGTGCTAGTCCTATCCCACAGTGCCTTCTCAGACTCCACACTCACCCCACTCACATATGACTGCATCAGCCTCATGCTGAGAAATCTTGGCTATCAGTCTCCACACTCTCAACACGCATCCTTTTTGAACCTCAGAATAATTTCACCACCCATCAATTCAGTTGCTAGGAATCCTGATTGACAACTTTAAATGAAGTTGAGGAATTGTGTCATGGCAAATCTGATAAATCTTTGATTGCAATATATTGGGATTTTTAAACTTAGGCAACTGGATTGGGAATGATTGTTTATCACTCCTCCTTTCTGAAATTGTGGAATAAACCTAAAGCTTGAGAAAACGCCTAAAGACTTAGACACTTATGGCACAATCTGTAGGATAACCATCAATTTGCATCTTAGTTATTGATCCTTCAGAATAAATGTGCTAAATAGACTGGAATCTGCATTTGAATTTAGAAGTTGATTATGTTCACTATCGTCACAGTATACCCTCTAAAGATCTGCTAATTCTAGATGTCTGAATAGCATACATTGTTGTTTTGAAGATCTAACTACAGAATTCAAATTACTAATAGTTTATAGTGCTGAATAGGCTAAACACCTTATCAAAATGCAACCAATATTGGAGCCTAAAGTAACCAATGTTATACAAAGAAGAAATTGTCCAAGATATCGAAACAACACATTTACCAATGTCTGAGGTGTAATTCCTGTGATGCTGATCACCTTCACATATTTGCGGTATGTTCTCATGCTGCACAAATTTGGCTAAAGATAGGGATCATCCTGGAAAAGAAAGTGGGGCATCACTCGATATCTCTTTAATTTGTGCCAAAATGAATCAACATCTTGTGATTTTGCTAGAAGGCGATTTCAAAACCAGGACTGCAAGAAAATCGAAAGATACTAGTCCGCTATTATTTAGCCTTTGGCAAAATGAGAAACATGAGGTTTTGGCAGTGCATCGCATGAAGTAAGAAAGATTAGACATTTGGCATATAAATAAGGAAATACTGGCACCAAAGTAAGAGACAGTGTACTAGTGCTGACTCTGATGGAGATGGATGTATGATCTGTCAACATCTTTTCCTCTTTCCCTCCCATATTAACTTTCTCAATACCATTTTTCCTAATTAGTTCTACTAGAGGGCTTCTTTGTAAATTACTACTGTTTTGACTGTCGTAGGATTCTTACTTTGGCATTGGGTTAGCATTGATAATGTCTATTGTTTGGAGAAGCTGTGGTGGCAATGATGGAAAACAACTAATCTATTTGTTTAGGAAGTGAATGGTGAAGTGATGGTTTGTGACCAAAATTAGATATGCTCTGAACCCAGTTAGGTGAGTTGCTTTTTTTCCTGCCAAGGTTATGAAAACATCGTGGGATCGAAGCCCAAGACCAACAATAGTGATAGGCTTCTCCAACAATTATTCTATACTAGTATGAGTACTAACTGGAGCATAGAATCCACCAGAATACATTTTCACCCCAATGTGCTTGATCTACCTGGTACCTTGAATGTTGGAGAAGAAACAAAGATATATGTGTTCATGGATGAATTAAATGATCCAAGCGTAATTTAGTGACATTCCTTAAACTGAATAACACAAAAGACTGTAAGTAGTCTTGGTTTCTGGGTTCCAAGGATAAAATTGCATTCTGAATAGAGAGCCTAAATAAATGGAATCACTTACAGAGGTTATAGCCTGAATGCTTAACAGATCCAGCCAGACCATCGTAAAATATGCTGTGATTTTTTTTAACAGAGAGCAAAAGTTGAGATCATGTGGTTTGGGACAACAAGGACTTCTTCTTGCAACAAAGTGGAGAAAACGCAAATCAGACCTAGTTGAACTAACAATAAGAGACAAATTAATAGTGCAATGAGCAACATTGTCTCCTGTTTTTTTAGGGTTCTAAAAATTCTAAGTAGTAGTTTGAGCATTAGAATCAGTCCAGTGTTGAGAATAAACACAGCTCTCTTTACCCAGTCCCACCTCTCTAATAATCACCAACAATAAGCATTCTAGAACGTTGCTTTGTTTGACAATGTCTGCTATGGATTTGAGATGTATTGTTACATCATTCACTGGATGGTTCGTTAAATGGAGCCAGACAAGATCTCATATTTTCTATACAAGACAATCAACTGCCAGTCTGTTATAAGTTCCCGTAGCCAAGCGCATCCCTGATCACCCAAAATGGTTTGATGTTACGTGCTTTCAGGCCCTTCGCCTTTTGAAGAGGGCCCTGAAACAGATTCCCAGGGACAGAGTATGGGTGACTAATTGTCGCTCCAACTTTAAGGGGGCCCTTAAGGAATGGAGGCGAATGCTACAAAGGCAGGCATGGGATGAGTTATCCCAAGTGAGCGAGCAGCGGGATAGTACTTTATTCTGGCAAGTCATAAATAGACCTTGTTTTTCCGAACCACTGAAACCCGCTTCATCATATCTCCTTGGAAGAATGGGTTGCTCACTTCAAAGGGGTTTATAATTCTGGACCAAGTGAGGGACCTACTCAAGAGATAGGGCTACTCCAGACCGATACCCCTGCCATTTTTTCCTTGGACGAAGTGGGGCTGGGCATTGAGGGACTGACCTGGAGTAAGGCCCCGGGACATGATGGGGTCCCTCCGGACTTTCAAAATAACTTTATTCGCATTTTATAAATGTATAAAAAGAAACACAGTCTAATGATAAACAATTACATTAAAATCAACAATTGAGATATTTGAAAAAGTACCACAAGTCACAGGCATGATCAACGCAATATGTTAGCAGCAAGATAAGCACCAAAGAATAATTCATTTTCCACAAGTTAAAAATGATAAAACAGTTTTTAAAACAAACCAATTAAAAGCATCACCATTCCAAGACAAACTCCCCCTAACCCCACAGTGATCTTGGGCTATTGTAACCACATCCTTACAGTACATCAATAGATGATAAAAACAAACTATTAAAACAGATCCAATACGGCAAACCCCTCGCTGATGCAGCTTTCCTAATGTGCAGGACTGAATATAGAAAATTCGTAATTGTGTAACAAACAAAGGGGGTTTCAAGTGTATTGATGACTAGGAGAGCAGAGGAATGAGAAGATAAACTCAATTTTGTTAACAACGGATAAATGAAATTTTTATTTTCTGTCTTCTAGAAACGGCAGAAAAATAAAATGTGTGACATAGTTTGCATAGATTGATCATCACAAGGGCATAGCGATATTTGATTTAGCAAAAATGCTTTTGCTGGATAACCTACCGTTAAGGGAAAAAAGTTCAGTCTCATTCTAATTAATAAATAACGGTGCAAATTGTTTGAGACAAAAGAAAGGTAAAAGTCATTACCTGTAGCTGCTCTAGGCAGGATCTGGTAAAATAGAACCGTAGGTTTGCTTTGATTGCATTGCCAATGATCTAGATCACGCTTATTTATAAAAGCCTCTCTTAACTTGGTCTTAGGAAAGGACAAACATTTAGAGGGTGATGTATACAGAAAAGCTAGGCCCAGGTCTGTAAATGACTGCTTAACATAAGCTAACCATGGGATTCTATTTGCTCGGTCAAGTTTGATAATATCAGTTAGTATCACTTGGTTTAACATAATTGAGTCCCTCTTCCAAATTCTCAACCAGAGAAAGAGCGGGGCTAATTTGATCGTATCAGTAATAAATGTCAAACCAAGTTCTTTATGGGCAATCAGATTTGAGCAAGCCTGAGGGACTGATAGCAACTTTTTTAACAAACTTGTTCTCCACTGTTTGCAGGGTCCCTACTTGAGCCGTGCCCCATATTTCAGCGCCATAGGTAGCTATGGCGACAGATTTTGTCAGATAAACTTCTACCATTTCCCTACAAGGTTTTTTGCCCAAATTAGAAGCAAACTTCCAGATCGCAGCTATACTTCGTTTCAGCATGTTGGTTCGATTTTCTACCATGACGGTCCAGTTAAGTTTGGAATGAAAGAGGAGACCTAAGTACGTAAAAGACTCTACACATGCCAGGAGGCCTCCATCTAAGTGAAATTGACTTTTTCCTTCCCGAGCCTGCTGTCATAACGAACGTTTTCGATTTATTAACTGACAACCCCAATTCCGCCATATATTTTGAGTAAATACCAATCAAACGCTGAAGGGCCAGGGGTGTTCTGGCCATCAAGACCGCATCATCTGCGTAGAGAAGAGCAGGGAGCAAGAAGCCACCTGCAGATGGAACATCCCTACACAGTGCTGTCAAAACATTATTTAGTTTATTGGTATACAGGGAAAAAAGGGGGTGAGCACAAACCCCTGTCTAACCCCCTTTTCAATTTTAAACAGTTTCGTACATTGCCCCTCTTTTTCAGACCGTATTACAGCCCCTGCCTCTCTATACATTTCTCTGATAAAAAGGATTAGGGAGTTGTCCACGCCCATCGACTCCAAGAGAGACCACAATTTAGAGTGGATCATGCAGTCGAAGACTGCGGACAAGTCCATAAAAGCCATATAAAGCTGACACTCTTTAGCATAAACATATTTCGGTGCGAGCAAGGCTAGATTTGGACCTTGATCAATCATGCCCCTTCCTTTTCTAAACCCGTATTGTACTTCTGCTAAAACATTATTTTCAAAAGCCCACACCTCCAATCTGTTTAAAAGTAATCTCCCCAACTTGGCTGTGCTGTCCAACAAGGAAATTGGATGGTTAATTGTGGGATTCGAGGGATCCCCCTTCTTGTATATAGGAATGATCACAGACTATTTCCAGGATGTCGGGGGACCCACTTTAGAGACAGCATTAAAGACTTGAGTCAGGAATGGGGCCCACAAATTTTTATTTACAAAGAAGATATCCAGTGGGACCCCGTCCGGTCCCGCTGCCTTTAAGGCAGGCGATTGAAGGAGTGCAAGCTCTATTTCTTCCAAGGAAAATTTCAGCCCTGGTTGGGCCACCATCAAATCCTCTGGATCTTTTATAATACAATCCCTCCCACCATGAAAAATGCTTTGAAAATAGGACAGCCAGGTAAATTCATCAATATGAAGGTCGAGAGAGGGGGCCACCCTGATCCTGCCAAAAGGGGGCATTAACCACCTTCCAAAATGCCTTGCTGTCTTTGTTCCTCGAGGCCACACATAGATTTACCCAGGCTTCTTCCCGCAACTGCTTTTTCCTCATCACCCTAGCTTTCTTGTAGTCAGCTCGTAGCTTCCTTATCAAGTCTTTATCCCTAGGGTATATTTTAAGAGCAGAGCGGAGTTGTTTGGAAGCCCTCGAGCATTCAGAATCAAACCATTGTATCACCGGTGGAGTGGAGTTTGAGTTATTGCTGGGCGCGAGAGATTAGATCTTATAGATGCTAAGATTCTACTAAATGTTGTTACTACTTGATGACTGTCAGAATTAATATCTAGACAAAATTGGATCTCAGGTAAGACCTCTTTTATCACCTTTGGGAGAAAAACTGTTGAATCTATTTTTTCCCACTTGAGTGTAAATCAATTTTTTTTTACTCAGGATAGGTTTAAGGGCAGATAAAAAATTTGACATAATGGAGAGAGGCCACGTGAAACAAAAAAGAAGGAAAGCATGGTCACTAAATTCTGTCAACTCAGCCATAGAAGACTTAATACTACTCTTAAAATTAGCTTGAATAATTATAAAAATCAATTGTAGAAGTAGCCCCTGCTCATTGAAAAGTGGCCATTTGTAGTGGGGTGACAAGGGTTTATTATGACTAAGTCCCATGTTAATAAAAAACTATTTAAAACGTTACCACAGTTAAAATGGTTAAAATGAACTAACAATGAGTCATTGGTGTTGATTACTCCACAGATACGCTGGTCAGATTTAGTGCAAGGATGCACGTTAAAGTCGGCAGCCCAGATTATAAAAATTGGCCGAGGGTGATGAGTTAGCAGGGCTTCCAGAGTTTCCCCCAACACATCAGTCACCTGTAAAGGATTCTGAAAGTTATTATTATAGTAATTAATCAATAATATATCAACTTCTCCAAAGCCTTCAGCTAAAATAGTATGAAAATAAGGCAAGTTATTGGTAAAAGTCACCTTGCCTAGGGTGATTGTGTTTGCTATTAGAGTTAGTGGGACCCCTTTAGATCTGCCTGATGTGGATGGAGGAGCTGGCATAACAAAAGAACGATATCCATTTACATATACAGCCTGTTCTGTCCAGGTTTCCTGGAAACAGATGATATCACAGTTTGTATACACTTTATACCAATCTTGATGATCTTTTTTGTTTTCATAACCCGCTATGTTCCAAGTAAGAAACTTTGTATCCCTTAAAAGACCATCAGAACAAGGCGCAGATAAAAAAGGGCAGTGTTAAAGTAGGGCCAATTGGAGAAGACATTTTACTACTTTGTGCAGCAGATACCACTGTCTATTCCTTCCCATCTTGTACCAAACAGAGAATTGATTGATATTCATGGCAAGGGTCAGACTGGAATGGCAGATTATTTATAGATAGGATGAGTCAATCACAAGCCTCCATATCTGCCAAAGGAGAATATCTATTTGATTCAACAAACTAAGGGAGGAAATATCTTGAGTCTCATAAAGTGCATGTATATGGTATGTCCAAGACCGGTAAGTAACAGCACCCAGGTAAATCGGTGATCACCTTACATTTGTCTCAGACCTGTGTTGAAATGAAGAGTTTATATATATATATATATATTCACTGAAAAAACCATAGGTTTTAGGGACAGTTATAGTTAGTTGGACATTTCACTCGTACAAAACCATAGAAATTCCCCCGTTATAGTTAGTTCAGCTAACTATAACTCGCGCCCCGCAATGCACTGCTGATGATGTCACATATTACATCACTCATGACATGGTCAGTGACATCACTGAGGACATCACTGATGACATCTCAAATGACATCACTGATGACATCACTGATGACATCATCCAGTGACTGTGTGTTTCTGTAAAGTTTAAATATGTTTAATATATATAGGGAAAGGCGTATTGAAGAATGAGTGGGTGTATAAGTGTCTGAATGGATGATTTAGTACGTGAGTGACTGACTCTACAAGTGAGTGATTAAATGTATCTTACTGAATGCATGGGTTAGTGACTAAACTGTGTGAATGTCTGTATCCGTCTGTCTGTTGGTTTGTAAGCGGCTGCATGGCTTTCTGAATAGCTACATGAGTGTCTACATGGGTTATTGATTGATTGTCTGAGTATCTGTATGGGTGCCTGAGTGTTTGTGTGGGTGGGGTGTGTGTGACTCTGTGCATAGATGTGTGAGTTGGTGATTCACTGGGTGCATGGTTTCAAGAGTGCATCTGTGATGGACTGTATGGGTGGGTGAGTGTGTGTATGGGTGTGTTAGTGATTGAATGTATATCTCAGTGGTACATGTGTGAGTAACTACATATGTGAAAGGCAGTATATATGTGTGTTGGAGTATATAAATGGCTATAAGTGAGAGTGTGTGATCGTGAGAGTGGCTGTATGGATGAGTGTGTACTTGTATCAGTGATTGTATAAGAGCGTAAGAATGTGCTAGTATTTGTATGAGTAAGTGAGCTGGTGTGTGTATAACTGTATAGGTGAGTAAATGGGTGTGTGATTAAGTTTTTTGCATGACTGACTAGGTGTGTGAGTACCTCTATGGATGAGTGGCGGTGTGTGAGTGTTTATATAGGTGTATGAGTGCATATGATAGTCCTGTACTGAGTGACTAAGTATGAGTGACTGTACGGGTGAGTGAGTGGATGTGTGTGTAGACCTAAGAATCAGTGAGTGGGTATGTAGTTTTTGGTGTTGGAGTGTCTATGGTTTTGAGAATGGCAGTCTGTAATTTAGAGTGGGTGTATCAAAAGTTATATTAGGGTGTGAGAAGATGCATGAAATTATCACATGGATGATGTCATCAGTGATGTCATTTGAGATGTCATCAGTGATGTCATCAGTGATGTCACTGACCATGTCATGAGTGATGTAATATGTGACGTCATCAGCAGTGCATTGCGGGGCGCGAGTTATAGTTAGCTGAACTAACTATAACGGGGAATTTCTATGGTTTTGTACGAGTGAAATGTCCAACTAACTATAACTGTCCCTAAAACCTATGGTTTTTTCAGTGAATTTCAAAGGTTTTTTAAATGCTAATTTCTAACTATAACGTGTCTTGCACAGTGGTGAAGGGAGTGGGGGCCTGAGGTGACATGTGTGCAAACGCACCCCGTGGCGCGTTTTAAGTTGCAGGATTAAGTCCCCTTGAATTCTGAGGGTCCCTGGGGCCCAACTAGCCCCCCAGGTACCTACCGTTAGGACCACAGAGCTGAGTTGCAGAGAGTTGCAGAGAGGCGTTCCGAGGCCACGCACCTTTTTTCACCTCTCTGCAACGCAACTCTGTTGTGCTTACTGAAGGTACCTGGTGGGCTAGTTGGCCCCCAGGGTCCCTCAGGATTCAAAGGGAATTAATTCCCCAACTTAAAACGCACCACAGGGCGTGTTTGCGCACATGTCACCTGAGGCCCGCCCCTCCCTTCACCACTGTGCAAACGCGCCCGTGGTGCATTTTAAGTTGGGGGATTAGGTCACCTTGAATCCTGAGGGTCCCTGGGGCCCAACTAGCCCACTAGGTACTTCCAGTCAGCACCACAGGCCTGCGTTGCAACGCCTGTAACAAATTGTGCAGTTGTGTTTAGGTAGTGAAGAGGGTCGTGCTGGGGGTAGTGTTTTAGGGTTTAGGGTAGTGCAGTGGTGTTTGTGTAGTGTAGGGGTCATGCTGGGGGTAGATTTAGGGTTTAGGGTAGTGCAGTGGTGTTTGGGTAGTGTAGGGAGTCGTGCTGGGGGAGTGTTTTAGGGTTTAGGGTAGTGCAGTGGTGTTTGGGTAGTGTAGGGGGTCGTGCTGGGGGTAGTGTTTTAGGGTTTAGGGTAGTGCAGTGGTGTTTGGGTAGTGTAGGGGGTCGTGCTGGGGGTAGTAATTTAGGGTAGTGCAGTGGTGTTTGGGTAGTGTAGGGGTACTGCTGGGGGTAGTGTTTTAGGGTTTAGGGTAGTGCAGTGGTGTTTGGGTAGTGTAGGGGTACTGCTGGGGGTAGTTTTTAGGGTTTAGGGTAGTGCAGTGGTGTTTGGGTAGTGTAGTGGTTCGTGCTGGGGGTAGTTTTTAGGGTTTAGGGTAGTGCAGTGGTGTTTGTGTAGTGTAGGGGTAGTGTTTTAGGGTTTAGGGTAGTGCAGTGGTGTTTGTGTAGTGTAGGAGGTCGTGTTTTAGGGTTTAGGGTAGTGCAGTGGTCTTTGGGTAGTGTAGGGAGTCGTGCGGGGGTAGTGTTTTAGGGTTTAGGGTAGTGTTTTAGGGATTAGGGTAGTGCATTGGTGTTTGGGTAGTGTAGGGGTCATGCGGGGGTAGTGTTTTAGGGTTTAGGGCAGTGCAGTGGTGTTTGGGTAGTGTAGGGGTCGTGCTGGGGGAGTGTTTTAGGGTTTAGGGCAGTGCAGTGGTGTTCGGGTAGTGTAGGGGTCGTGCTGGGGGAGTGTTTTAGGGTTTAGGGCAGAGCAGTGGTGTTCGGGTAGTGTAGGGGGTCGTGCTGGGGGAGTGTTTGAGGGTTTAGGGCAGTGCAGTCGTGTTCGGGTAGTGTAGGGGGTTGTGCTGGGGGTAGTATTTTAGGGTTTAGGGTAGTGCAGTGGTGTTCGGGTAGTGTAGGGGGTCGTGCTGGGGGTAGTGTTCTAGGGTTTAGGGCAGTGCAGTGGTGTTTGGGCAGTGTAGGGGGTAATGCTGGGGGTGGTGTTTTAGGGTTTAGGGCAGTGCAGTGGTGTTCGGGCAGTGTAGGGGGTCGTGCTGGGGGTGGTGTTTCAGGGTTTAGGGCAGTGCAGTGGTGTTTGGGCAGTGTAGGGGGTGGTGTTTCAGGGTTTAGGGCAGTGCAGTGGTGTTCAGGCAGTGTAGGGGGTCGTGCAGGGGTGGTGTTTCAGGGTTTAGGGCAGTGGTGTTCGGGCAGTGTAGGGGGTCGTGCTGGGGGTGGTGTTTCAGGGTTTGGGGCAGTGCAGTGGTGTTTGAGCAGTAAAGGGGTCGTGCTGGGGGTGGTGTTTCAGGGTTTAGGGCAGTGCAGTGGTGTTCGGGCAGTGTAGGGGCGGTGCAGGTGGTGGTGTTTCAGGGTTTAGGGTAGTGCAGTGGTGTTTGGGCAGTGTAGGGGGTCGTGCTGGGGCTGGTGTTTCAGGGTTTAGGGCAGTACAGTGGTGTTCGGGCAGTGTAGGGGGTCGTGCTGGGGCTGGTGTTTCAGGGTTTAGGGCAATGCAGTGGTGTTCGGGCAGTGTAGGGGTTGTGCTGGGGCTGGTGTTTCAGGGTTTAGGGCAGTGCAGTGGTGTTCGGGCAGTGTAGGTGGTCGTGCTGGGGCTGGTGTTTCAGGGTTTAGGGCAGTGCAGTGGTGTTCGGGCAGTGTAGGGGGTCATGCTGGGGCTGGTGTTTCAGGGTTTAGGGCAGTGCAGTGGTGTTCGGGCAGTGTAGGGGGTCTTGCTGGGGCTGGTGTTTCAGGGTTTAGGGCAGTGCAGTGGTGTTCGGGCAGTGTAGGGGGTCGTGCTGGGGGTGGTGTTTCAGGGTTTAGGGCAGTGCAGTGGTGTTCGGGTAGTGTAGGGGGTCGTGCTGGGGCTAGTGTTTCAGGATTTAGGGCAGAGCAAAGGTGTTCAGGCAGTGTAGGGGGTTTTGCTGGAGGTGGTGTTTCACGGTTTAGGGCAGTGCAGTGGTGTTCGAGCAGTAAAGGGGTCGTGCTGGGGGTGGTGTTTCAGGGTTTAGGGCAGTGCAGTGGTGTTCGGGCAGTGTAGGGGCGGTGCAGGGGTGGTGTTTCAGGGTTTAGGGCAGTGCAGTGGTGTTCGGGCAGTGTAGGGGGCGTGCTGGGGGTGGTGTTTCAGGGTTTAGGGCAGTGCAGTGGTGTTCGGGCAGTGTAGAGGGTCGTGAAGGGGGTGGTGTTTCAGGGTTTAGGGCAGTGCAGTGGTGTTTGGGCAGTGTAGGGGGTCGTGCTAGGGTTGGTGTTTCAGGGTTTAGGGCAGTGCAGTGGTGTTCGGGCAGTGTAGGGGGTCGTGCAGGGGCTGGTGTTTCAGGGTTTAGGGCAGTGCAGTGGTGTTCGGGCAGTGTAGGGGGTCGTGCTGGGGGTAGTGTTTTAGGGTTTAGGGTAGTGCAGTGGTGCTTTTGTAGTGTAGGGGGTCGTGCTGGGGGTAGTGTTTTAGGGTTTAGGGTAGTGCAGTGGTGTTTGTGTAGTGTAGGGGTCATGTTTTAGGGTAGTGCAGTGGTTTATGGGTAGTGTAGGGGGTCGTGCTGGGGGTAGTGTTTTAGGATTTAGGTTAGTGCAGTGGTGTTTGGGTAGTGTAGGGGGTCGTGCTGGGGCTAGTGTTTTAGGGTTTAAGGTAGTGCAGTGGTGTTTGTGTAGTGTAGGGGGTCGTGCTGGGGGTAGTGTTTTAGGGTTTAGGGTAGTGCAGTGGTGCTTGTGTAGTGTAGGGGGTCGTAATGAGGGTAGTGTTTTAGGGTTTAGGGTAGTGCAGTGGTGTTTGTGTAGTGTAGGGGGTCATGTTTTAGGGTAGTGCAGTGGTGTTTGGGTAGTGTAGGGGGTCGTGCTGGGGTTAGTGTTTTTGGATTTAGGTTAGTGCAGTGGTGTTCGGGTAGTGTTTTAGGGTTTAGGGTAGTGCAGTGGTGTTTGTGTAGTGTAGGGGGTCATGCGGGGGGTAGTGTTTTAGGGTTTAGGATAGTGCAGTGGTGCTTGTGTAGTGTAGGGGGTCGTGCTGGGGGTAGTGTTTTAGGGTAGTGCAGTGGTGTTTTTGTAGTGTAGGGGGTCATGTTTTAAGATGCAACGCTCCAATACCTGACCAGTCTGCACTACATAAAACTGCAAAAAAACTAAAAATAAAAAGTGTTTTGCACACTTTTGCCATTGGGCTATATGTGGGCTACATCTGGGTAATATTTGTGCTACATTTGGGCTCTTTTTTCACTGGTGGCCATCTTGGAAGACTTCTTTGTTATGAAGTTTCCTAATTTCCTCATTTACTGCAGTCTCCTCAGTAGGAAATGCTTTCAGTTTTTTACTTTGATTCCATCAAGAAGGCATTCAGATGTGTCACACATTTGCCATAAATTCAGAATGTTAGCACTCTAGTTGTTCATTAGATCACTGTAGTAAAGCTACTGCTCACCAAGGAGTTAACTGGAAGTCTACTGCTGGTATTGAAAGTGATTGTTTCAGTCTGCATGTCAGAATTTTCTAATGAAATAGAAGAGGATTTGAGATCTCACTTAAAACATGCCCTACATTTTCTTTTTGCAGCACTAACCATAATTTCTATGGCAAAATGAACCCCCTCATTTTGTTCCTTTTAAATTAAATGTTTTAAGTGTTACCAGTTTATTCCAATCAAGATGGCTTCAGGTGTGCCATACTTTTGTCATAAGTAAGGCTGTTAGCACTCTAGTTGTTCTTTAGAACACTCTGGGAAGCTGCAGTAGAACACAAAGGCATCAACTGACAGGCTGCTCCTGTTGAAATATAACAGGAAGATATTTGAGATCACACTTGAAACATGTCCTAATTTTTCTTTCTACAGCACTAACCATAATTTCTATGACAAAATGAACCCCATCATTTTGTTCCTTTTTAAATTAAATGTTTTAAGTGTTACCAGTTTATTCCAATCAAGATGGCTTCAGGTGTGCCATACTTTTGTCATAAGTAAGACTGTTAGCGCTCTAGTTGTTCTTTAGAACACTCTGGGAAGCTGCAGTAGAACACAGAGGCATCAACTGACAGGCTGCTCCTGTTGAAATATAACAGGAAGATATTTGAGATCACACTTGAAACATGTCCTAATTTTTCTTTCCAGAGCACTAACCATAATTTCTATGACAAGATGAACCCCATCATTTTGTTCCTTTTTAAATTAAATGTTTTAAGTGTTACCAGTTTATTCCAATCAAGATGGCTTCAGGTGTGCCATACTTTTGTCATAAGTAAGGCTGTTAGCACTCTAGTTGTTCTTTAGAACACTCTGGGAAGCTGCAGTAGAACACAAAGGAATCAACTGACAGTCTCTGCCCTTGTTGGATGTACATGTTTTACTGAGAATGTCAGACTTCATTCTCACATGACTGAGAAAGATAATGTGAATTTACAGAAAATATGCTCTCATTTTAGCTTCTGGAGCACCTTCCAAAACTGTATGGGACAAGCATGTGAAAATAGTTTTCTCTCAAACATGATTCATGATATCCCAGCAGAAGGTTTTTCACAGGGTAAAATCACCTTAGAACACACCACAATTCCTGAAATTAGTATGGTACCATCAACAAATAAATTCTAATGTAACTAAAGTCTGTTATCACCCTTTATAGTTCTCCTTTTGGTAACCCTCAAAATCTTCGATTCACTACAATGCATTTCAATGGGGTACTGTCATTTATATTGGTCCCAAGATAGCTGCCAGCAATTCCAGGATGAAGTGCTGACAGCCAATCAGATCTCACGATGACATGTGTGGTTAGGCTCCGCCCAGATATATATGTGTTTTTACTTTTGATTTTCTCAGCAACTACTGAACGGATTTACACCATTTAACAAAAGGGTTCTTTCTGAACCAAGAACTACCTCTTTGCCAAATTTGGTGTAATTCCGTTCAGCAGTTCGGGCTGTAGCCGTGTCTAAAGTTTCCTATGGGAAAATGAATGGGGAAAACACGTTTTGGGACCCCTTTTTCTCGGCCCCAGCTTGACTAATCACCCCGAGACTTTCAGGGTAGGAGCGGACCGGAGCGGGCCTTAAAGTTTGAAGATTTCGCGAAGATTCGTCAACCGACGCAAGAGTTATTTCAAATAGAATGTCGCGGATTTCCTATGGAAAATAGGTCCTAACTATAACTATCTACTGGCGACCGCCAGTAGATAATATATATATATATATATATATATATATATTCACTGAAAAAACCATAGGTTTTAGGGACAGTTATAGTTAGTTGGACATTTCACTCGTACAAAACCATAGAAATTCCCCGTTATAGTTAGTTCAGCTAACTATAACTCGCGCCCGCAATGCACTGCTGATGACGTCACATATTACATCACTCATGACATGGTCAGTGACATCACTGATGACATCACTGATGACATCTCAAATGACATCACTGATGACATCATCCAGTGACTGTGTGTTTCTGTAAAGTTTAAATATGTTTAATATATATAGGGAAAGGCGTATTGAAGAATGAGTGGGTGTATAAGTGTCTGAATGGATGATTTAGTACGTGAGTGACTGACTCTACAAGTGAGTGATTAAACGTATCTTACTGAATGCATGGGTTAGTGACTAAACTGTGTGAATGTCTGTATCCGTCTGTTTGTTGGTGTGTAAGTGGATGCATGGATTTGCGAATAGCTACATGAGTGTCTATATGGGTTATTGATTGGTTCTCTGAGTATCTGTATGGCTGCCTGAGTGTTTGTGTGGGTGGGGTGTGTGTGACTCTGTACATAGATGTGTGAGTGGGTGATTCACTGGGTGCATGATTTCAAGAGTGCATCTGTGATGGACTGCTTGGGTGGGTGAGTGTGTGTATGGGTGTGTTAGTGAGTGAATGTATATCTCAGTGGTACATGTGCGAGTAACTACATATGTAAAAGGCAGTATATATGTGTGTTAGAGTATTTGAATGGCTATAAGTGAGAGTATGTGATAGTGAGAGTGGCTGTATGGATGCGTGTGTGCTTGTATCAGTTATTGTATAAGAGCGTAAGAATGTGCTAGTATTTGTATGAGTAAGTGAGCTGGTGTGTGTATAACTGTATAGGTGAGTAAATGGGTGTGTGATTAATTTTTTGCATGACTGACTAGGTGTGTGAGTACCTCTATGGATGAGTGGCGGTGTGTGAGTGTTTATATAGGTGTATGAGTGCATATGATAGTCCTGTACTGAGTGACTGTAAGTATGAGTGACTGTACGGGTGAGTGAATGGATGTGTGTGTAGACCTAAGAATCAGTGAGTGGGTATGTAGTTTTTGGTGTTGGAGTGTCTATGGTTTTGAGAGAGGCAGTCTGTAATTTAGAGTGGGTGTATCAAAAGTTATATTAGGGTGTGAGAAGATGCATGAAATTATCACATGGATGATGTCATCAGTTATGTCATTTGAGATGTCATCAGTGATGTCATCAGTGATGTCACTGACCATGTCATGAGTGATGTAATATGTGACGTCATCAGCAGTGCATTGCGGGGGCGCGAGTTATAGTTAGCTGAACTAACTATAACGGGGGAATTTCTATGGTTTTGTACGAGTGAAATGTCCAACTAACTAGAACTGTCCCTAAAACCTATGGTTTTTTCAGTGAATTTCAAAGGTTTTTTAAATGCTAATTTCTAACTATAACGTGTCTGAAACCTATGGTTTTTCAGTGAATTTCAAAGGTTTTTTAAATGCTAATTTCTAACTATAACGTGCCTGAAACCTATGATTTTTAAGTGAATTTCAAAGGGTTTTTAAATGCTAGTTTCTAACTATGCCTACAGAGGTAGGACATGTGAAGAAAGAAGAAAAAACGCGCAGAAAGAAGCAAAAGATGTGCAGAAAGAACCAACAGAGGAGCAGAAAGAGGCCTTGTTGCAAAATCATCCTGTGCCCACAACTTTTTCAGACGGGTACTGGTGGTAACTGACTCTGACTAACCAGAGCCATTGCTATGCTAAAAGACACTTAGAATACAGTGAAAACACCTACATACACTAGGGAACACTATGCGTTAGGAGTACCCCTGTGATTAGCATGACCTCCTCTGCAAGTCCCTAGTACATAATAGGGCAGGGGATTAAAACTACCTCTTAAAACGCGCTACAGGGCGCGTTTGCACAGTGGTGAAGGGAGGGGGCCTGAGGTGACATGTGTGCAAACGCGCCCGTGGCGCGTTTTAAGCTGCGGGATTAAGTCCCCTTGAATCCTGAGGTCCCTGGGGCCCAACTAGCCCCCAGGTACCTACAGTTAGGACCACAGAGCTGAGTTGCAGAGAGGCGTTCCGAGGCCACGCACCTTTTTCACCTCTCTGCAACGCAACTCTGTTGTGCTTACTGAAGGTACCTGGTGGGCTAGTTGGCCCCAGGGTCCCTAGGGATTCAAAGGGAATTAATTCCCCAACTTAAAACGCACCACAGGGCGTGTTTGCGCACATGTCACCTGAGGCCCCGCCCCCTCCCTTCACCACTGTGCAAACGCGCCCCGTGGAGCGTTTTTAGTTGGGGGATTAGGTCACCTTGAATCCTGAGGGTCCCTGGGGCCCAACTAGCCCACCAGGTACTTCCAGTAAGCACCACAGGCCTGCGTTGCAACGCCTGTAACAAATTGTGCAGTTGTGTTTAGGTAGTGAAGAGGGTCGTGCTGGGGGTAGTGTTTTAGGGTTTAGGGTAGTGCAGTGGTGTTTGTGTAGTGTAGGGGGTCATGCTGGGGGTAGATTTAGGGTTTAGGGTAGTGCAGTGGTGTTTGGGTAGTGTAGGGAGTCGTGCTGGGGGAGTGTTTTAGGGTTTAGGGTAGTGCAGTGGTGTTTGGGTAGTGTAGGGGGTCGTGCTGGGGGTAGTGTATTAGGGTTTAGGGTAGTGCAGTGGTGTTTGGGTAGTGTAGGGGGTCGTGATGGGGGTAGTGATTTAGGGTAGTGCAGTGGTGTTTGGGTAGTGTAGGGGGTACTGCTGGGGGTAGTGTTTTAGGGTTTAGGGTAGTGCAATGGTGTTTGGGTAGTGTAGGGGGTACTGCTGGGGTTAGTGTTTTAGGGTTTAGGGTAGTGCAGTGGTGTTTGGGTAGTGTAGGGGGTACTGCTGGGGGTAGTGTTTTAGGGTTTAGGGTAGTGCAGTGGTGTTTGTGTAGTGTAGGGGGTAGTGTTTTAGGGTTTAGGGTAGTGCAGTGGTGTTTGTGTAGTGTAGGAGGTTGTGTTTTAGGGTTTAGGGTAGTGCAGTGGTCTTTGGGTAGTGTAGGGAGTCGATGCGGGGTAGTGTTTTAGGGTTTAGGGTAGTGCAGTGGTCTTTGGGTAGTGTAGGGGGTCGTGCAGGGGTAGTGTTTTAGGGATTAGGGTAGTGCATTGGTGTTTGGGTAGTGTAGGGGGTCATGCGGGGGTAGTGTTTTAGGGTTTAGGGCAGTGCAGTGGTGTTTGGGTAGTGTAGGGGTCGTGCTGGGGGAGTGGTTTAGGGTTTAGGGCAGTGCAGTGGTGTTCGGGTAGTGTAGGGGGTCGTGCTGGGGAGTGTTTTAGGGTTTAGGGCAGTGCAGTGGTGTTCGGGTAGTGTAGGGGGTCGTACGGGGGGAGTGTTTGAGGGTTTAGGGCAGTGCAGTTGTGTTCGGGTAGTGTAGGGGGTCGTGCTGGGGAGAGTATTTTAGGGTTTAGGGTAGTGCAGTGGTGTTCGGGTAGTGTACGGGGTCGTGCTGGGGGTAGTGTTCTAGGGTTTAGGGCAGTGCAGTGGTGTTCGGGCAGTGTAGGGGGTCGTGCTGGGGGTGGTGTTTTAGGGTTTAGGGCAGTGCAGTGGTGTTCGGGCAGTGTAGGGGTTTGTGCAGGGGTGGTGTTTCAGGGTTTAGGGCAGTGCTGTGGTGTTCGGGCAGTGTAGGGGGTCGTGCAGGGGTGGTGTTTCAGGGTTTAGGGCAGTGGTGTTCGGGCAGTGTAGGGGGTCGTGCTGGGGGTGGTGTTTCAGGGTTTGGGGCAGTGCAGTTTTGTTCGAGCAGTAAAGGGGGTCGTGCTGGGGGTGGTGTTTCAGGGTTTAGGGCAGTGCAGTGGTGTTCGGGCAGTGTAGGGGGCGGTGCAGGGGGTGGTGTTTCAGGGTTTAGGGCAGTGCAGTGGTGTTCGGGCAGTGTAGAGGGTGGTGCAGGGGGTGGTGTTTCAGGGTTTAGGGCAGTGCAGTGGTGTTCGGGCAGTGTAGGGGGTCGTGCAGGGGGTGGTGTTTCAGGGTTTAGGGCAGTGCAGTGGTGTTCGGGCAGTGTAGGGGGTCCTGCTGGGGCTGGTGTTTCAGGGTTTAGGGCAGTACAGTGGTGTTCAGGCAGTGTAGGGGGTCGTGCTGGGGCTGGTGTTTCAGGGTTTAGGGCAGTGCAGTGGTGTTCAGGCAGTGTAGGGGGTTGTGCTGGGGCTGGTGTTTCAGGGTTTAGGGCAGTGCAGTGGTGTTTGGGCAGTGTAGGGGGTCGTGCAGGGGGTGGTGTTTCAGGGTTTAGGGCAGTGCAGTGGTGTTCAGCCAGTGTAGGTGGTCTTGCTGGGGGTGGTGTTTCAGGGTTTAGTGCAGTGGTGTTCGGGCAGTGTAGGGGGTCGTGCTGGGGGTGGTGTTTCAGGGTTTAGGGCAGTGCAGTGGTGTTCTGGCAGTGTAGGGGGTCGTGCAGGGGGTGGTGTTTCAGGGTTTAGGGCAGTGCAGTGGTGTTTGGGCAGTGTAGGGAGTTGTGCTGGGGTGGTGTTTCAGGGTTTAGGGCAGTGGTGTTCGGGCAGTGTAGGGTGTCGTGCTGAGGGTGGTGTTTCAGGGTTTAGGGCAGTGCAGTGGTGTTCGGGCAGTGTAGGGGGTCGTGCAGGGGTGGTGTTTCAGGGTTTAGGGCAGTGCAGTGGTGTTTGGGCAGTGTAGGGGGTCGTGCAGGGGGTGGTGTTTCAGGGTTTAGGGCAGTGCAGTGGTGTTCGGCCAGTGTAGGTGGTCTTGCTGGGGGTGGTGTTTCAGGGTTTAGTGCAGTGGTGTTCGGGCAGTGTAGGGGGTCTTGCTGGGGCTGGTGTTTCAGGGTTTAGGGCAGTGCAGTGGTGTTCGGGCAGTGTAGGGGTCGTGCTGGGGCTGGTGTTTGAGGGTTTAGGCGCGAGTGCAGTGGTGTTCGGGCAGTGTAGGGGGTCATGCTGGGGCTGGTGTTTCAGGGTTTAGGGCAGTGCAGTGGTTTTCGGGCAGTGTAGGCGGTCGTGCTGGGGCTGGTGTTTCAGGGTTTAGGGCAGTGCAGTGGTGTTCGGGCAGTGTACGGGGTTGTGCTGGGGCTGGTGTTTCAGGGTTTAGGGCAGTGCAGTGGTGATCGGGCAGTGTAGGGTGTCGTGCTGAGGGGTGGTGTTTCAGGGTTTAGGGCAGTGCAGTGGTGTTCGGGCAGTGTAGGCGGTCGTGCTGGGGCTGGTGTTTCAGGGTTTAGGGCAGTGCAGTGGTGTTCGGGCAGTGTACGGGGTTGTGCTGGGGCTGGTGTTTCAGGGTTTAGGGCAGTGCAGTGGTGATCGGGCAGTGTAGGGTGTCGTGCTGAGGGATGGTGTTTCAGGGTTTAGGGCAGTGCAGTGGTGTTCGGGCAGTGTAGGGGGTCGTGCAGGGGGTGGTGTTTCAGGGTTTAGGGCAGTGCAGCGGTGTTTGGGCAGTGTAGGGGGTCGTGCAGGGGGTGGTGTTTCAGGGTTTAGGGCAGTGCAGTGGTGTTCAGCCAGTGTAGGTGGTCTTGCTGGGGGTGGTGTTTCAGGGTTTAGTGCAGTGGTGTTCGGGCAGTGTAGGTGGTCGTGCTGGGGGTGGTGTTTCAGGGTTTAGGGCAGTGCAGTGGTGTTCTGGCAGTGTAGGGGGTCGTGCTGGGGCTGGTGTTTGAGGGTTTAGGGCGAGTGCAGTGGTGTTCGGGCAGTGTAGGGGGTCATGCTGGGGCTGGTGTTTCAGGGTTTAGGGCAGTGCAGTGGTTTTCGGGCAGTGTAGGCGGTCGTGCTGGGGCTGGTGTTTCAGGGTTTAGGGCAGTGCAGTGGTGTTCGGGCAGTGTACGGGGTTGTGCTGGGGCTGGTGTTTCAGGGTTTAGGGCAGTGCAGTGGTGATCGGGCAGTGTAGGGTGTCGTGCTGAGGGGTGGTGTTTCAGGGTTTAGGGCAGTGCAGTGGTGTTCGGGCAGTGTAGGGAGTCGTGCAGGGGGTGGTGTTTCAGGGTTTAGGGCAGTGCAGCGGTGTTTGGGCAGTGTAGGGGGTCGTGCAGGGGGTGGTGTTTCAGGGTTTAGGGCAGTGCAGTGGTGTTCAGCCAGTGTAGGTGGTCTTGCTGGGGGTGGTGTTTCAGTGTTTAGTGCAGTGGTGTTCGGGCAGTGTAGGGGGTCGTGCTGGGGGTGGTGTTTCAGGGTTTAGGGCAGTGCAGTGGTGTTTGGGCAGTGTAGGGGGTCGTGCAGGGGGTGGTGTTTCAGGGTTTAGGGCAGTGCAGTGGTGTTTGGCCAGTGTAGGTGGTCTTGCTGGGGGTGGTGTTTCAGGGTTTAGTGCAGTGGTGTTCGGGCAGTGTAGGGGGTCTTGCTGGGGGTGGTGTTTCAGGGTTTAGGGCAGTGCAGTGGTGTTCGGGCAGTGTAGGGGGTCTTGCTGGGGCTGGTGTTTCAGGGTTTAGGGCAGTGCAGTGGTGTTCGGGCAGTGTAGGGGGTCGTGCTGGGGCTAGTGTTTGAGGGTTTAGGGCAGTGCAGTGGTGTTCGGGCAGTGTAGGGGGTCATGCTGGGGCTTGGTGTTTCAGGGTTTAGGGCAGTGCAGTGGTTTTCGGGCAGTGTAGGCGGTCGTGCTGGGGCTGGTGTTTCAGGGTTTAGGGCAGTGCAGTGGTGTTCGGGCAGTGTACGGGGTTGTGCTGGGGCTGGTGTTTCAGGGTTTAGGGCAGTGCAGTGGTGATCGGGCAGTGTAGGGTGTCGTGCTGAGGGATGGTGTTTCAGGGTTTAGGGCAGTGCAGTGGTGTTCGGGCAGTGTAGGGAGTCGTGCAGGGGGTGGTGTTTCAGGGTTTAGGGCAGTGCAGCGGTGTTTGGGCAGTGTAGGGGGTCGTGCAGGGGGTGGTGTTTCAGGGTTTAGGGCAGTGCAGTGGTGTTCAGCCAGTGTAGGTGGTCTTGCTGGGGGTGGTGTTTCAGGGTTTAGTGCAGTGGTGTTCGGGCAGTGTAGGTGGTCGTGCTGGGGGTGGTGTTTCAGGGTTTAGGGCAGTGCAGTGGTGTTCTGGCAGTGTAGGGGGTCGTGCAGGGGTGGTGTTTCAGGGTTTAGGGCAGTGCAGTGGTGTTAGGGCAGTGTAGGGGGTCGTGCTGGGGGTGGTGTTTCAGGGTTTAGGGCAGTGGTGGTCGGGCAGTGTAAGGTGTCGTGCTGAGGGGTGGTGTTTCAGGGTTTAGGGCAGTGCAGTGGTGTTCGGGCAGTGTAGGGGGTCGTGCAGGGGGTGGTGTTTCAGGGTTTAGGGCAGTGCAGTGGTGTTTGGGCAGTGTAGGGGGTCATGCAGGGGGTGGTGTTTCAGGGTTTAGGGCAGTGCAGTGGTGTTCGGCCAGTGTAGGTGGTCTTGCTGGGGGTGGTGTTTCAGGGTTTAGTGCAGTGGTGTTCGGGCAGTGTAGGGGGTCATGCTGGGGGTGGTGTTTCAGGGTTTAGGGCAGTGCAGTGGTGTTCGGGCAGTATAGGGGGTCGTGCAGGGGTGGTGTTTCAGGGTTTAGGGCAGTGCAGTGGTGTTCAGCCAGTGTAGGTGGTCTTGCTGGGGGTGGTGTTTCAGGGTTTAGTGCAGTGGTGTTCGGGCAGTGTAGGGGGTCGTGCTGGGGGTGGTGTTTCAGGGTTTAGGGCAGTGCAGTGGTGTTCTGGCAGTGTAGGGGGTCGTGCAGGGGTGGTGTTTCAGGGTTTAGGGCAGTGCAGTGGTGTTTGGGCAGTGTAGGGGGTCGTGCTGGGGGTGGTGTTTCAGGGTTTAGGGCAGTGGTGTTCGGGCAGTGTAGGGTGTCGTGCTGAGGGGTGGTGTTTCAGGGTTTAGGGCAGTGCAGTGGTGTTCGGGCAGTGTAGGGGGTCGTGCAGGGGTGGTGTTTCAGGGTTTAGGGCAGTGCAGTGGTGTTTGGGCAGTGTAGGGGGTCGTGCAGGGGGTGGTGTTTCAGGGTTTAGGGCAGTGCAGTGGTGTTCGGCCAGTGTAGGTGGTCTTGCTGGGGGTGGTGTTTCAGGGTTTAGTGCAGTGGTGTTCGGGCAGTGTAGGGGGTCTTGCTGGGGGTGGTGTTTCAGGGTTTAGGGCAGTGCAGTGGTGTTTGGGCAGTGTAGGGGGTCTTGCTGGGGCTGGTGTTTCAGGGTTTAGGGCAGTGCAGTGGTGTTCGGGCAGTGTAGGGGGTCGTGCTGGGGCTGGTGTTTGAGGGTTTAGGGCGAGTGCAGTGGTGTTCGGGCAGTGTAGGGGGTCATGCTGGGGCTGGTGTTTCAGGGTTTAGGGCAGTGCAGTGGTTTTCGGGCAGTGTAGGCGGTCGTGCTGGGGCTGGTGTTTCAGGGTTTAGGGCAGTGCAGTGGTGTTCGGGCAGTGTACGGGGTTGTGCTGGGGCTGGTGTTTCAGGGTTTAGGGCAGTGCAGTGGTGATCGGGCAGTGTAGGGTGTCGTGCTGAGGGGTGGTGTTTCAGGGTTTAGGGCAGTGCAGTGGTGTTCGGGCAGTGTAGGGGGTCGTGCAGGGGTGGTGTTTCAGGGTTTAGGGCAGTGCAGCGGTGTTTGGGCAGTGTAGGGGGTCGTGCAGGGGTGGTGTTTCAGGGTTTAGGGCAGTGCAGTGGTGTTCAGCCAGTGTAGGTGGTCTTGCTGGGGGTGGTGTTTCAGTGTTTAGTGCAGTGGTGTTCGGGCAGTGTAGGGGTCGTGCTGGGGGTGGTGTTTCAGGGTTTAGGGCAGTGCAGTGGTGTTTGGGCAGTGTAGGGGGTCGTGCAGGGGGTGGTGTTTCAGGGTTTAGGGCAGTGCAGTGGTGTTTGGCCAGTGTAGGTGGTCTTGCTGGGGGTGGTGTTTCAGGGTTTAGTGCAGTGGTGTTCGGGCAGTGTAGGGGGTCTTGCTGGGGGTGGTGTTTCAGGGTTTAGGGCAGTGCAGTGGTGTTCGGGCAGTGTAGGGGGTCTTGCTGGGGCTGGTGTTTCAGGGTTTAGGGCAGTGCAGTGGTGTTCGGGCAGTGTAGGGGGTCGTGCTGGGGCTGGTGTTTGAGGGTTTAGGGCAGTGCAGTGGTGTTCGGGCAGTGTAGGGGGTCATGCTGGGGCTGGTGTTTCAGGGTTTAGGGCAGTGCAGTGGTTTTCGGGCAGTGTAGGCGGTCGTGCTGGGGCTGGTGTTTCAGGGTTTAGGGCAGTGCAGTGGTGTTCGGGCAGTGTACGGGGTTGTGCTGGGGCTGGTGTTTCAGGGTTTAGGGCAGTGCAGTGGTGATCGGGCAGTGTAGGGTGTCGTGCTGAGGGGTGGTGTTTCAGGGTTTAGGGCAGTGCAGTGGTGTTCGGGCAGTGTAGGGGGTCGTGCAGGGGGTGGTGTTTCAGGGTTTAGGGCAGTGCAGCGGTGTTTGGGCAGTGTAGGGGGTCGTGCAGGGGTGGTGTTTCAGGGTTTAGGGCAGTGCAGTGGTGTTCAGCCAGTGTAGGTGGTCTTGCTGGGGGTGGTGTTTCAGGGTTTAGTGCAGTGGTGTTCGGGCAGTGTAGGGGGTCGTGCTGGGGGTGGTGTTTCAGGGTTTAGGGCAGTGCAGTGGTGTTCTGGCAGTGTAGGGGTCGTGCAGGGGGTGGTGTTTGAGGGTTTAGGGCAGTGCAGTGGTGTTCGGGCAGTGTAGGGGTCATGCTGGGGCTGGTGTTTCAGTGTTTAGGGCAGTGCAGTGGTTTTCGGGCAGTGTAGGCGGTCGTGCTGGGGCTGGTGTTTCAGGGTTTAGGGCAGTGCAGTGGTGTTCGGGCAGTGTACGGGGTTGTGCTGGGGCTGGTGTTTCAGGGTTTAGGGCAGTGCAGTGGTGATCGGGCAGTGTAGGGTGTCGTGCTGAGGGGTGGTGTTTCAGGGTTTAGGGCAGTGCAGTGGTGTTCGGGCAGTGTAGGGGGTCGTGCAGGGGGTGGTGTTTCAGGGTTTAGGGCAGTGCAGCGGTGTTTGGGCAGTGTAGGGGGTCGTGCAGGGGGTGGTGTTTCAGGGTTTAGGGCAGTGCAGTGGTGTTCAGCCAGTGTAGGTGGTCTTGCTGGGGTGGTGTTTCAGGGTTTAGTGCAGTGGTGTTCGGGCAGTGTAGGGGTCGTGCTGGGGGTGGTGTTTCAGGGTTTAGGGCAGTGCAGTGGTGTTCTGGCAGTGTAGGGGGTCGTGCAGGGGTGGTGTTTCAGGGTTTAGGGCAGTGCAGTGGTGTTAGGGCAGTGTAGGGGGTCGTGCTGGGGGTGGTGTTTCAGGGTTTAGGGCAGTGGTGGTCGGGCAGTGTAGGGTGTCGTGCTGAGGGGTGGTGTTTCAGGGTTTAGGGCAGTGCAGTGGTGTTCGGGCAGTGTAGGGGTCGTGCAGGGGTGGTGTTTCAGGGTTTAGGGCAGTGCAGTGGTGTTTGGGCAGTGTAGGGGGTCATGCAGGGGGTGGTGTTTCAGGGTTTAGGGCAGTGCAGTGGTGTTTGGCCAGTGTAGGTGGTCTTGCTGGGGGTGGTGTTTCAGGGTTTAGTGCAGTGGTGTTAGGGCAGTGTAGGGGGTCTTGCTGGGGGTGGTGTTTCAGGGTTTAGGGCAGTGCAGTGGTGTTCGGGCAGTGTAGGGGGTCTTGCTGGGGCTGGTGTTTCAGGGTTTAGGGCAGTGCAGTGGTGTTCGGGCAGTGTAGGGGGTCGTGCTGGGGCTGGTGTTTGAGGGTTTAGGGCAGTGCAGTGGTGTTCGGGCAGTGTAGGGGGTCATGCTGGGGCTGGTGTTTCAGGGTTTAGGGCAGTGCGGTGGTTTTCGGGCAGTGTAGGCGGTCGTGCTGGGGCTGGTGTTTCAGGGTTTAGGGCAGTGCAGTGGTGTTCGGGCAGTGTATGGGGTTGTGCTGGGGCTGGTGTTTCAGGGTTTAGGGCAGTGCGGTGGGGTTCGGGCAGTGTAGGGGGTCGTGCTGGGGGTGGTGTTTCAGGGTTTAGGGCAGTGCAGTGGTGTTCGGGCAGTGTAGGGGGTCGTGCTGGGGCTGGTGTTTCAGGGTTTAGGGCAGTGCAGTGGTGTTCGGGCAGTGTAGGGGGTCGTGCTGGGGGTGGTGTTTCAGGGTTTAGGGCAGTGCAGTGGTGTTCGGGCAGTGTAGGGGTCTTGCTGGGGGTGGTGTTTCAGGGTTTAGGGCAGTGGTGTTCGGGCAGTGTAGGGGGTCTTGCTGGGGGTGATGTTTCAGGGTTTAGGGCAGTGCAGTGGTGTTCGGGCAGTGTAGGGGGTCTTGCTGAGGGTAGTGTTTCAGGGTTTAGGGCAGTGCAGTGGTGTTCGTGCAGTGTAGGGGGTCGTGCTGGGGGTGGTGTTTCAGGGTTTAGGGCAGTGCAGTAGTGTTCGGGCGGTGTAGGGGGTCGTGCAGGGGGTGGTGTTTCAGGGTTTGGGGCAGTGCAGTGGTGTTTGGGCAGTGTAGGGGGTCATGCTGGGGGTGGTGTTTCAGGGTTTAGGGCAGTGCAGTGGTGTTCGGGCAGTGTAGGGGGTCGTGCAGGGGGTGGTGTTTCAGGGTTTAGGGCAGTGCAGTGGTGTTCGGGCAGTGTAGGGGCTCGTGCTGGGGCTGGTGTTTCAGGGTTTAGGGCTGTGCAGTGGTGTTCGGGCAGTGTAGGGGGTCTTGCTGGGGGTGGTGTTTCAGGGTTTAGGGCAGTGGTGTTCGGGCAGTGTATGGGGTCTTGCTGGGGGTGATGTTTCAGGGTTTAGGGCAGTGCAGTGGTGTTCGGGCAGTGTAGGGGGTCTTGCTGGGGGTAGTGTTTCAGGGTTTAGGGCAGTGCAGTGGTGTTCGTGCAGCGTAGGGGACGTGCTGGGGATGGTGTTTCAGGGTTTAGGGCAGTGCAGTAGTGTTCGGGCAGTGTAGGGGGTCGTGCTGGGGGTGGTGTTTCAGGGTTTAGGGCAGTGCAGTGGTGTTCAGGCAGTGTAGGGGGTCGTGCTGGGGGTGGTGTTTCAGGGTTTAGGGCAGTGCAGTGGTGTTCAGGCAGTGTAGGGGGTCATGCTGGGGCTGGTGTTTCAGCGTTTAGGGCAGTGCAGTGGTGTTCGTGCAGTGTAGGCGGTCGTGCTGGGGCTGGTGTTTCAGGGTTTAGGGCAGTGCAGTGGTGTTCGGGCAGTGTAGGGGGTCGTGCTGGGGCTGGTGTTTCAGGGTTTAGCGCAGTGCAGTGGTGCTCGGGCATTGTAGGGGGTCGTGCTGGGGTGGTGTTTCAGGGTTTAGGGTAGTGCAGTGGTGTTCGGGCAGTGTAGGGGGTCGTGCTGGGGCTGGTGTTTCAAGGTTTAGGGCAGTGCAGTGGTGTTCGGGCAGTGTAGGGGGTCATGCTGGGGCTGGTGTTTCAGGGTTTTGGACAGAGCAGTGGTGTTCGGGCAGTGTAGGGGGTCGTGCTGGGGGTGGTGTTTCAGGGTTTAGGGCAGTGCAGTGGTGTTCGGGCAGTGTAGGGGGTCGTGCTGGGGGTGGTGTTTCAGGGTTTAGGGCAGTGGTGTTCGGGCAGTGTAGGGGGTCTTGCTGGGGGTGATGTTTCAGGGTTTAGGGCAGTGCAGTGGTGTTCGGGCAGTGTAGGGGTCTTGCTGGGGGTAGTGTTTCAGGGTTTAGGGCAGTACAGTGGTGTTCGGGCAGTGTAGGGGGTCGTGCTGGGGGTGGTGTTTCAGGGTTTAGGGCAGTGCAGTGATGTTCGGGCAGTGTAGGGGTCGTGAAGGGGGTGGTGTTTCAGGGTTTAGGGCAGTGCAGTGGTGTTCGGGCAGTGTAGGGGGTCGTGCTAGGGGTGGTGTTTCAGGGTTTAGGGCAGTGCAGTGGTGTTCGGGCAGTGTAGGGGGGTCGTGCTGGGGTTTGTATTTTAGGGTTTAGGGTAGTGCAGTGGTGCTTGTGTAGTGTAGGGGGTCGTGCTGGGTTAGTGTTTTAGGGTTTAGGGTAGTGCAGTGGTGTTTGTGTAGTGTAGAGGGTCATGTTTTAGGGTAATGCAGTGGTGTTTGGGTAGTGTAGAGGGTCGTGCTGGGGGTAGTGTTTTAGGATTTAGGTTAGTGCAGTGGTGTTTGGGTAGTGTAGGGGTCGTGCTGGGGGTAGTGTTTTAGGGTTTAGGGTAGTGCAGTGGTGTTTGTGTAGTGTAGGGGGTCGTGCTGGGGGTAGTGTTTTAGGGTTTAGGGTAGTGCAGTGGTGCTTGTGTAGTGTAGGGGGTCATGCTGGGGATAGTGTTTTAGGGTTTAGGGTCGTGCAGTGGTGTGTGTGTAGTGTAGGGGGTCATGTTTTAGGGTAGTGCAGTGGTGTTTGGGTAGTGTAGGGGGTCGTGCTGGGGGTAGTGTTTTAGGATTTAGGTTAGTGCAGTGGTGTTTGGGTAGTGTAGGGGGTCGTGCTGGGGGTAGTGTTTTAGGGTTTAGGGTAGTGCAGTGGTGTTTGTGTAGTGTAGGGGGTCATGCTGGGGGTAGTGTTTTAGGGTTTAGGATAGTGCAGTGGTACTTGTGTAGTGTAGGGGGTCGTGCTGGGGGTAGTGTTTTAGGGTTTAGGGTAGTGCAGTGGTGTTTTTGTAGTGTAGGGGGTCATGTTTTAAGATGCAACACTCCAATACCTGACCAGTCTGCACTACATAGAACTGCAAAAAACTAAAAATAAAAAGTGTTTTGCACACTTTTGTCATTGGGCTATATGTGGGCTACATCTGGGTAATATTTGTGCTACATTTGGGCTCTTTTTCACTGGTGGCCATCTTGGAAGACTTCTTTGTTATGAAGTTTCCTAATTTCCTCATTTACTGCAGTCTCCTCAGTAGGAAATGCTTTCAGTTTTTTACTTTGATTCCATCAAGAAGGCATTCAGATGTGTCTCACATTTGCCATAAATTCAGAATGTTAGCACTCTAGTTGCTCATTAGATCACTGTAGTAAAGCTACTGCTCACCAGGGAGTTAACTGGAAGTCTGCTGCTGGTATTGAAAGTGATTGTTTCAGTCTGCATGTCAGAATTTTCTAATGAAATAGAAGAGGATTTGAGATCTCACTTAAAACATGCCCTAATTTTTCTTTCTGCAGCACTAACCATAATTTCTATTTCAAAAAGAACCCCCTCATTTTGTTCCTTTTTAAATTAAATGTTTTAAGTGTTACCGGTTTATTCCAATCAAGATGGCTTCAGGTGTGCCATACTTTTGTCATAAGTAAGGCTGTTAGCGCTCTAGTTGTTCTTTAGAACACTCTGGGAAGCTGCAGTAGAACACAAAGGCATCAACTGGCAGGCTGCTCCTGTTGAAATATAACAGGAAGATATTTGAGATCACACTTGAAACATGTCCTAATTTTTCTTTCTACAGCACTAACCATAATTTCTATGACAAAATGAACCCCATCATTTTGTTCCTTTATAAATTAAATGTTTTAAGTGTTACCAGTTTATTCCAATCAAGATGGCTTCAGGTGTGCCATACTTTTGTCATAAGTAAGGCTGTTAGCACTCTAGTTGTTCTTTAGAACACTCTGGGAAGCTGCAGTAGAACACAAAGGAATCAACTGACAGTCTCTGCCCTTGTTGGATGTACATGTTTTACTGAGAATGTCAGACTTCATTCTCACATGACTGAGAAAGATAATGTGAATTTACAGAAAATATGCTCTCATTTTAGCTTCTGGAGCACCTTCCAAAACTGTATGGGACAAGCATGTGAAAATAGTTTTCTCTCAAACATGATTCATGATATCCCAGCAGAAGGTTTTTCACAGGGTAAAATCACCTTAGAACACACCACAAATTCCTGAAATTAGTATGGTACCATCAACAAATGAATTCTAATGTAACTAAAGTCTGTTATCACCATTTATAGTTCTCCTTTTGGTAACCCTCAAAATCTTTGATTCACTACAATGCATTTCAATGGGGTACTATCATTTATATTGGTCCCAAGATGGCTGCCAGCAATTCCAGGATGAAGTGCTGACAGCCAATCAGATCTCACGATGACATGTGTGGTTAGGCTCCGCCCAGATATATATGTGATTTTACTTTTGATTTTCTCAGGAACTACTGAACGGATTTACACCATTTAAGCAAAAGGCACGACACTGAACCAAGGGCTACCTCTTTGCCAAATTTGGTGTAATTCCGTTCAGCAGTTCGGGCTGTAGCTGCGACTAAAGGTTCCTATGGAAAAATGAATGGGGAAAACACGTTTTGGGACCCCCTTTTTCTCGGCCCCCGCTTGACGAATCACCCCGAGACTTTCTAGGAGCGGACCGGAGCGCCCCAACAAGTTGGAAACTTTCGCGAAGATTCGTCAACCGGCGCCAACGTTATTTCAAATAGAATGTTGCGGATTTCCTATGGAAAATAGGTCCTAACTATAACTATCTACTGGCGACCGCCAGTAGATAATATATATATAGATTCACTGAAAAAACCATAGGTTTCAGGGACGTTATAGTTAGTTGGACATTTTACTAGTACAAAACCAGAGAAATTCACCCGTTATAGTTAGTTGAGTTAACTATAACTCGCGCCCCCGCAATGCCCTGCTGATGACGTCACATATTACATCATTCATGACATCACTGATGACATCACTGATGACATCATCCACATGATAATATGATGCACCTCCTCACACCCTAATATAACCTTTGATACACCCACTCTAAAATGCAGACTACCATTTTCGAAACCATAGACACACCAATACCAGTTACTACATACCCACTCACTGATTCCTAGGTCTACACACATGTCCACTCATTCATCCACACAGTTACTCATACATGCAGTCACTCATCAATACAGCACTATCATATGCACTCATACACTTATACAGACACTCACATACCACCACTCACCCATAGAGTTACTCACACACCTAGTCAGTCATGCAAAGAATCAATCACACTCCCATTTACTCACCTATACAGTTATACACACACCACTTCACTTATTCATACAGATACTAACACATACTTACTCTCTTCTACAATCACTGACACAAGCACACACTCATCCATACAGCCACTCTCACGATCACTCACTCTCACATATAGTCATTTATATACTCCAACACTCACATATACTGCCTTTCACATATGTAGTTACTCACACATGTACCACTGAGACATCCATTCACTCACCAACACACCCAAACACACACTCACCCACCCATACAGCCCTTCACAGATGCACTCTTGAACCCATACACCCAGTGAATCACCTACTCACACATCTATGCACAGAGTCACACACCCCCCACCCACCCACAGAAACACTCCGTCACCCATACAGATACTCAGACAACCAATCAATAACCCATATAGGCACTCTGTAGCTACTCACCAACCCATGCAGCCGCTTACACACCAACTGACAGAGTAATACAGACATTCACACAGTTTAGTCACTAGCCCATGCATTCAGTAAGACGCGATTAATCACTCACTTATATATACAGTCAGTCACGCACCTACTAAATGATCTATTCAGCCACTTATACACCCACTCATTCTTCAATACACCTTGGCATATATATATATATATATATATATATATATATATATATATATATATATATATATATTATATAATATATATAAATAAATAACCTACTGGCGGTCGCCAGTAGGTAGTTATAGTTAGAACCTAGTTTCCATAGGAAAAACACTTTTTGATTTGCTAATAACTTTGGCGTCGTTTGACGAATCTTCCTGAAATTCTCCCCCAAAAAGTCTATCCAGGTCAGCTCCTATCCTGAAATTTTGGGGGTGATTCGTCAAGCGGGGCTGAGAAAAAGGGGGTCCCAAAACTCGTTTTCTCCATGTTAATTTCCATAGGAAATTTTGCGACGAGCTACAGCCCGAACTGCTGAACAGAATTACCCCAAATTTGGCAAAAAGGTAGAGCTTGGTTCAGAAAGCGACCTTTTTTTTAAATGGTGTAAATCCGTTCAGTAGTTTTTGAGAAATTAAAAAAATAAGAGTCAAAAAATCAATTTCCCATAGGAAACTTTGTGCAAGGCTACAGCCGAAACTACTGAACGGAATTACTCCACAGTTGGCAGAAAGGTAGTGCTTGGGTCAGAAAGTGACCTTTTTAAAAATGGTGTAAATCCGTTCAGTAGTTGCTGAGAAATTAGAAAAATAAACGTTTCGATATCTGGGCGGAGCCTAAGTCGCGTGCGCGAGCTTCACTGTGATTGGCTGCTAGTAGTCCAAACCAGGAAGTGTTGGCAGCCATCTTGTGGCTCGGTAGAAGCGAGTCACCTGAAAACGGAGAAACAAAGGTATAAAACAAGAGAAGGGGGCAGGGTAGAAAAACCCTGACCCCCTAGGCCTGCTCAGGGGGTCCCAAAAAATCATTAAAAAAAAAAATCGGCAAAAATTTGTGCTGGGGTCACGGGTTCTCGCGTTTCATTTTAATGAGGCCCTTGGGTGGGATAGGTTCCGGGGGTATTTCTTAAAAATAATAGCAGGGGCTCGCAGGGGTTGCGGGGTGCGCTGGGGTCCGCGCAGCCCGGGGCTTCACTCATGTTGGGAGGGGGTTGCGCGGCCCCCTTCTGGAGCCTTCTATGTGCTTGTAACTTTGGCGTCGTTTGACGAATCTTTATGAAATTATCCAAAAGTTTCTCTTTTTGGATTAGCTCTTATATTGAAAGTTTGGGGGTGAATGGTGTAGGAGGGGCTGAGAAAAAGAGGGTCCTAAAATGTGTTTTCTCCATGCAATTTCCATACGAAACTTTACAGAAGACTACAGGTGAAACTGCTGAACGGAATTACACCAAATTTGGCAGGGAGAAAGGTGATGGTCCAGAAAGCACGCTTTTGTTTAAATGGTGTAAATCCATTCAGTAGTTTTTGAGAAATATCAAATTTTACAGATATCGATATTTGAGAATTCTGACATGTGATTGGCTGAGGGGTTACAAGCACCAGCTTGCGGCTTATTGGCTGTGAATGGTTGAAACCAGGAAGTGTTGGCAGCCATTTTGTGATTTACTCCGTCAGCTCGCATTTCTCCGTGTAGAAGCCATCGGGTTCGTAGTTTTACCTCTGCGAGGCAACACTGGCATCTGTGTGAGATGTGCCTTTCACGCTGCCTCTCTTCATATCACCAAGTCGCGGCTATGCCTTTAGAAGCCCGTCCGTCGGCTCGGAGCTCTGTGAGTCAGTCTGTTGGTACGATCCCCTACACTACCCAAAGACTACCCAAACACCACTGCACTGTCGTAAACTCTAAAACACTACCTCCAGCACGATCCCCTACACTACCCAAACACCACTGTGCTACCCTAAACCCTAAATCTACCCCCAGCACGACCCCCTACCCAAACACCACTGCACTACCCTAAACCCTAAAATACTACCCCCAGCACAACCCCCTACACTACCCAAACACCACTGCATTGTCGTAAACCCTAAAACACTACCCCTAGCAGGACCCCCTACACTATGCAAACACCACTGCAGTACCCTAAATCCTAAAACACTATCCCCAGCACGACCCCCTACACTACCCAAACACCACTAGACTACCCTAAAACACTACTCCCAACATGACCCCTACACTACACAAACACCACTGCACTACCCTAAACCCTAAAACACTACCCCCAGCACGACCCCCTACACTACCCAAACACCACTGTTCTACCCTAAACGACTACCCCAGCACGACCCCCTACAGTACACAAACACCACTGCAGTACCGTAAACACTAAAACACTACTCCGAGGACGACCCCCTACACTACACAAACACCACTGCACTACCCTAAACCGAAAAACACTACTCCCAGCATGACCCCTTACACTACCCAAACACCACTGCATTTTCGTAAACTCTAAAACACTACCTCCAGCACGATTCTTACACTACCCAAACACCTGATAATTGTAAAGAAAATGACTCTTGCAGCTTTCTGTATCCCTGTAGCCACTGCACAACTGGAACTTGGATCAGAATTTGCTAGTAGCCTCTTCCTGGCACACTGGAAGTCTCTAGGTGCTCCCTCTCTGCCAAACTCCTGTGGTGACTTAGCAGTGTACTCCTTTTGTTCCTTTGGCACCAGGAAAAAGTTTGGAAGCTTTTTAAAACTTTTTCTCCCATGCTCCAGAGTAAAGGGGAACTAATATGAATAGTACACAACGGGAAACAGCCATTACAATGAAAATATTACAACGCACGCTATTACATAGCATTCCATTACAACGCAAGTGGCATTACATCGCATGCTATCACAACGCATGCCATTACAACGCATATGCTTTTACCATGCATGCCTTCACAATGAATTTCGTTGTAAAGGCATGAATGGTAAAGGCATATGTGTTTTACATGTAAGTATAAGGGAAGTATATATAATTAACAAAAAAAAACAAAGGTTACAGGGACGTTATAGTTAGGAATTAGCATTTAAAAAACGTTAGAAATTCACTGAAAAAAACACAGGTTTCAGGGAGGTTATACTTAGGAATTAGCATTTAAAAAACCTTAGAAATTCACTGAAAAAAACACAGGTTAGAGGAACGTTGTAGTTAGGCTGACATTTCACTTGTACAAAACCTGTGAAATTCAGCCGCTATACTTTGCTGAGCTAACTATAACTCGCGCCCCCGCAATGCACTGCTGATGATGTCACATATTACATCACTCATGACATGGTCAGTGACATCACCCTGACCCCTTTTCTTGTTTTTTCAGGTTGTTTTACCTTTTTTTCTTGTGACTTCTTGTGACTCGGTTCAACCGAGTCACAAGATGGTTGCCAACACTTCCTGGTTTGAAGTGTTGGCAGCCAATCAGATTGTAAGCACAAAATCAAGAGGGTTCGCGGATCCTCTGCATCCCCAGTTGTACATCTGAGAAACATTTAAATTTCTCAGAAACTACTGAATGGATTTAAATCATTCAACAAAAAGAGAGCTTTCTGAACCAAGAGCTAACTTTTTGCCAAATTTGGTGTAATTCCATTCAGCAGTTCGGACTGTAGCCGTGTCTAAACTTTCCTATGGAAATTAACATGGAGAAAACGCATTTTGGGTCTCCCCTTCTTCTCTGCCCCCGCTTGATGAATCACCCTGAAACTTTCAACACAGCAGCTTGTCTTGTGGTTTGTGGCTTCCTGGCCCTGGCCTGCCTCGCTAAGTTGTCTTGGGCCTGGCTGCCATAATTCTTTCCTTTGCACACGTTACTCTGGGCCGTTGTTCTATCGACCTCTGCTCTTGCCAAGTTCTTTTTGCACTGTCTGCATTTTCTATCTTTCACCTTTTCTCCTGTTCACTTTGGGCTCAGACTGCACAACATGTACAAGGTCGAATAACAACGTTTCCTTGTCTTGTTGATTTGGCCAGTCCCTCACACCGAGACATAACACTAGGTACAGCTGTCATGGAAAAATTAGTGTGCTTTTAATATTGCGGTTGGCCCGCGCTAGACACACTTGGAGACGACCTTTCCAGAGAGAAGAGCTGTGATTGTCTGCTGATGTAGTTTTGCATCTAGAGACTGAGGTATGGGGGTTCGCTAGTCAAAGCCCAGAGGTCTTCTATTTTCATAATAAACTGGCTTCCAGCACGGGGAGGGTGGTAATGTTAGTTAGACATATATCCACTGCTTTATGAGATGCTTTCCCCGTTCGTATTCTATGGAGTTGTAACTATGCTGATTATATTATTCATATGAATTATGCTAGTAGTACTGACACGTGTACTGTATCTTAGAGCACGTAAGTTGAAATAAACATTTTAACCTATACAGTGTCTCTTCTTACGCATGTTGTGGACAGGTACGAGTGAGTGATGAAAGAGTGTTCTTGTTTCTGCGAGTCCTGAGAGAGAGATACCGTGTTCTGGGTTGTCTAATCATTGGTAAATTGGTGCTAATGGGACGCTAAGGCTAGTTGGGTTGGGGTTTTAGGTGCTAAGGGTTATGGTTGGCTCACCACTATATTCCGAGGTTCTATTATCCTGTGCATAGCTCTGTGTGTGCAGAATCCCTATGACATCGCGACCAACGAGTGGGGCGGCTTATCTGCGAGACGCTTGAGTAGTACTTGTGCTTGTCCACAATCCCCTCACGTACGCTTCCGGAAGCGTGTGTGACGGCGATACCTCCTATATTGAAGTTTTTGTAGGTTATTTCAAGCTTGAAGTTGTTAAAAAAGGTTTCTTAATCATAACCCTTTTTGTGCTGCCTCTTGTTAGGTTGTTGAATAATCCCGTTAGTAATGGCGGGTATAGACATAGCGGCGCATAGCCGCACAGCACTCCGGGATCACTTACGGGTGTATGGAGTGCCAGACACGGGAGTCGAACTAGTCTTTGTGGTTTAAGCCGATCCGGCTTTCCACTTTGAGGTGTTCTACTCTTGGATCACTTTTCCAGCGGTGGACGCGAACGATAATCTGTTCCATGAATATGAACCCACTAATGTTCCTGCTGTCTATCGACCTTATACTACTCTTGAAGTACCGCTCACGGCTTGGCAGCACCGTGTTTGGTTTAATGGCGCCCTCCCACAACCGACTACCACGGTTCGTTTAGGCCCCTTATCTATTGAGGGGGCCACTTGGCCTGTTTTGGCCGGGTACACCCCACATCCGCGCTATATGACTATACCAGTCGCGGAACTGCGCACTATGTATGCGGCTTTGGTGCAAGTGCATCGAGCTTTAGTGCAATATGTTACAGGCAGCATCCATGGAGCCGCTCCTGGAGTTGCTGGCCAACCAGCTGCTGCAAGCGGAGTGACCATAAGTCCTGTCATGGTGAATTCGGTGATGGGCAAACGTCCACAAAATAAGGTTGATTTTCCTTATTGGCTTGCAGAAAAATTTGACCAGTTGGAGGCAGTTTTTCCACACACAACCCCGGTGGATAAACACCGCATTCTTACGATTAGTTTGCCAAAGACTTAATTCCCGAGTTGACAGCATGTGACAACTGGGGTAAGGTATTCGCAGCAGTATATTCTAAGTGTTTTGGTACACCTTCCATGACAGTTCTCCCCTCAGTAATTAAAAAGTACAGGATGAACATGGCCCTGAAGCGGCTGTGGAATTAGGGATGAGACTGGTGGGAGTGTTTGAAGTAGTAGCGGAGCTGATCCTTGCGAATGTCAAGGGCGATGCCGTGAACTTTCAAGTAGCGAATGCTTTGGCTTTGGTCCCAGAATTGGACAGGCCTCGCGAATTACCGAAAATTATTACCCAGGCTTACAAAACTATTGGCAGAAATAGCCTGGGCAACAAGCCTTTTGCAAAACAGCAAACACAATCGCAACAACAACAACAAACCAAATCTCAGCCTGAGAAAGATGAGAAACCAGTCTTCACTAAAAGAGTTGGAGGCTGAAAAAACAGGGTAAGCAACAAAAGAAGCCGGGGTCGAGAGGCGCATCCCCGGTTTCAGTCTCTTCTGAACGCACTTATGATTTACGAGATAGAGCGAGAATTAAATCACCGGATAGGTTTCAGATCCCTGATGCGCGTTCTCCTCGTTCTTCACAGGCACAGACTTCGTCACAGGCCGGTGGAGGAGACCGCCAGGATAGAGGGAGAGACCGAGAGGCTCCCCAGGGACGAGACCAACCTCGACAACAAGTCAGAGGAAAAGCAGAAGACTTTCAACGTTTTCGACCACAATTTCAGAAGAAGAAAGTTGCCGCTGTAACAGCAAAATATGCCACAGACGGTGAGAATGAGACTCCTGAATTGGACGTGGGCAGTAACCCTCCTAGACAGTGCCGCGGAAGTTACCATAGTGCGGGAGGCGCTACGTCCTCATATGGAGGCAACAGCAACTGAAACATTCATTACTGTCGAGACAGCTGACACCAGAGTGGCACCCCCTGATAGACTTTTTAATATTGTCATTCAAATTGAAGGTGATATACAGTGTATTATTAAAGGGATTTTTTGGGAAAATCTAACCTCTTCATATGACATTTTATTAGCGGAGGTGGATTGGCCACCCCCATTCGTTCTTGCTGCACGTACAGGGAAGGAGGTAATTCTTCCGAGCTTTTCTCGACATGTCCCAAAGGACAAAGCGGAGGCTCTTGCAGCTGAGTGGGCTGTGTCCCTGGCTCCTGCGTTATACCGCAACCACGTGGGTTGGGACGAAGATTCTCCCCCATGAAATACCTTTGCGGTCACTACCGCAGCCACAACCCCAATATCCCATAAAACGTGAAGCCAAAGGCCCCGTTTCCGAAATTCTGACTCAGTTGGAATATCAGGGAGTAATCGAAACCTGCGTATCACCTATGAATAATCCCCTATTCGCGGTTTCTAAACCCGATGGATCGTACCGCTTAGTTTTGGATTACCGGCATTTGAACACTCATTGTCGGACCTTTGCGGTGCAAAATACCCATAGTTCTGCGCTTGTAGACAGTCTTGTTCGTAAAAAATATAAAACGACACTTGACCTTTCAAATGGATTCTACACGCACAACTTAGCCCTGGAAAGTGGCCAATGGTGTGCTTTTACTTCCGGTGGTAAAATGTTCAAATTCAGGCGTCTTCCTATGGGCTACAAGAATAGTCCAGGCGTATTCGCCGCTCGTGTTGTCTCTTTGTTAGACGGCATAGATCCAGACGCATGTTCGTACGTAGATGACATTTATCTGACAGATGACGAGTTGTTTCCGCATCTGACCCGAGTAGACCGCATTATTCTTGAATTTGCGGTTCAAGGTTACAAATTTAACTTTGCTAAATCTCACATTGCTGAATTTACCGTTTTGTTCTTGGGCTATGAGCTCAACAATGAAGGTAAGGGCTTAGCCCCCATTTCCTAGAGAAATGTGCACTTCTGTGCCCTCCTACTAATCTGAAGAAGCTTCAGTCCTTGCTGGGTTTTTTGAACTTCGGGCATACATACATTCCCGAATACGCCCAGCGTATCAAGCCACTGTATGCCTTGATACAACCTACTTTTTCGAAGTCTTGTTGGCTTCCGGAGCATACCTCCATTCTACAGTCTTTACAGACTGACCTTCTTGAGTCTAAATTTCTTTTGACGCGTGATAACCACACAAACCTGGTGATTAGAATCATACCAGGGGCAGTGGGTTTCACGTACTTAACCTTTAACGAAGGTGATACAGTACCCATCGCATACAAGTCACATCTGTACACTTCCGCGGAAATGCGGTTTTCCTCTGTAGAAAAAGTTCTAACAGCAGTGCAAATAGCGATTCTAAAGGAGCGCGCACTGGCACAGGGAAAACGCATTCTGGTGGTAACACCATATCCTGCCTTAGAGGCAGTGACCAAAGCAAGTGTACCGAACTCTAAAGCTTTGCACCCCCGTTGGATTCAATGGGCAACATCTTTGACGTCTCCGGATGTCACTTTCATTTTCGATTCTTCTCTTCAGACTCAGGAGTTTTTACAGTATGAATTCGTTCATCCTCCTCCTTTGTCTTTACTGCCGCTTGAGGATTACGATTGTGTGATCTACACTGATGGTTCGGCACAACCAGCCACAGGGTCCAAGCATGCTTATTCAGCCGCATGTGCTATTGTTGCAGGTACCTTTGTGAACGGAGAGTTCAAATCCTCTGTAGTGCACACTCAGACACTCGGGGATAGTACCCGATTGGCCGAGCTGCGCGCTTTGGTGCTTGCACTTGAGTTCGTTAATCCTGATGTGACCACTCTAATTGTGTGCGACTCTTACTACTGTGTTCAATCATACAATGACAATCTGTTCTTTTGGTCGCAAAACGACTATAGAAACGCTAAAGGCAACACAATCAAGCATAAAACGCTTTGGGTTCGAGTGGCAGAATTACGTAAACGTCTGCCGCTCACACAGGTGGTACACACCCTAGGCCATCAGCGGGTGGGCGCACACGCTGTTGGTAACAATTTGGCAGATGAAGCTGCCAAATCAGCAGTAGTCACGTGTTCAGTAGCAGCAGTTACTAGATCCATGTCTAAAATAGACACCGATATCTTGGCAGCTATTGCTGCGACAAAGGAAGGCGTTAATTACCCTAGGGGTTTTCCTTCCAAATATTCTTATCAGTTGGGTCCCGAACAGGCTCCTTATGTAACAATACCCGGTGTTGGGGATCGGCTGATCCCCAACGCGGACCGCAGGTTTTCCTTGATAACGGCAGCGCACGAAGGCATGGCTTCGGCACATGCTGGTGTGTCTGCGACAGTTTCCATCTTACAGCAGCGTTACTGGTGGCGTGGTTTGTATAAAGACACCCGTACTTATGTGCTTTCCTGTGACGTTTGTCAACAGATCAAGCCTTCCACGGTTACACGACCACCTCAGACCTCGCTAGGCATTTCTAACAGACCCTTTGGGTGTGTTTACCTGGATCACTGCGGTCCATTTTCTTCAGACACTGCCTATAAATATATCTTAGTGGCAGTGGACTCGTGCACACGGTTCATCTGGGTCTGGCCACAACGGAGTGCTGACGCTCGAAATGTCATCAGGGATTTGCGTGTCTTTGTGGGAATTTTCGCATGCGGCACCTTCTATTCTGACCAAGGTCCGGCGTTTGCCTCTAAGGCTTACAAGGACGCAATGGGTTCATTGGGGGTGCGGGTGAAATTTTCGTCTCCGTATAGGCCTGAGGGCAATTCTATCGTTGAACGAATGAACCGTGACTTAAAGCAATCCTTGACAGCTAGAGTTATAGGTACTGGCAGGAACTGGCTGGCCCACTTGTATACCGTACAACGTGCACTTAATAATCTCCCTAGAAGACCTCTGGGTGGGCGGACCCCATACGAAATGCTTTATGGCATACGAATGTTTGTGCCTGACCTTGATGGTCTAGACATGGCGGCGCAATCCGCCAAGTTTGATGTAGATAACCATTCTGCTATGTTACAGGACTTACAAGAAGCCCGAGACAAACTTGCAATTGCACATTTGCCTTCAGCCACAGACCCCGCTCTGCAGATTCCGGTTGCCGGTTGGCTTCCGAAGATTGGAGACCTGGTTCGAGAGAAGGTGGAGAACAAAAAAGAATTCGGCCCCTCTTTTCGTGCACCGGTTCCAGTTCTGGGCTTGAAGGGAACACGTACAGTAATCTTACCACCGCTTCCTGGTCGTAAGGAGAACAGATACATCTCAGTGGAAAATGTCAAGCTACAACATCTGGCCGATCCTGAATAGTGTTACACCAGCGGTCTCTTGTCCTGCCATTTATCGGACATGTGTTCGGGGCACTCCTGCACGAACGGTCACTGGTGTTACCATGGAGATGGTTGATTTGCCTGAAAATATATTCGAACCCCCTGCATCGACGAGGACGAGTATACCTATCCTGCAACAGAGTCGGTGGCACACCAACCAACAATGCCACTGAGCCCGACACGTTTTTCCTTTGACTCGGATTCCACCTCTTCAAATGTCCCGTCCAAGTTCAGTCTTTTTGTATCCTGGTTTAGAGACAATTTTTTGGTTCCACCCTGGACATATCTTTGGTTGGTGCTTTTCTTAATTTTTTTGTTCATGTCCATTGGCTTTGTCACAGTGTTTTTTCTACTCATCAATGGTCACTATTTACCTGAACGCTCTGCTGTGAACAGTGTTACTGGAACTTTGGCTCAACATTCCTCCTCTCACATCATGAAGCGTGACCACACTTTTGTGAACATATCAGCGTTTCCAGTTGCTGATGGCATCGTATGGGATGCGGTAAACTTTCAAATTCATGGTCCAACAGAAATTATTAATGTACCAAATGTCCTTCGAGTTTCGATGGGTGATGTAGTAAAAAGTAATATTCATTCTGACGATTGGGATGTGCATGCCGTTGAAGCATTATTTGCTGATTTAAAATATTATGCTTCTTTTAATGCTGAGGATTTGTATGTGAATTCTGCAAATTATGCCGATTTGTACTGCTACCAGCATTGGGGCAACCATTTTCTCCACAAACCGAGTGCACTACGTAGCTCTGTTACCTATACCCAATGGGAACATTGCCCAAACCCCAAACCAGGTAGCTCCCAGACTCTTAGAAATAAATTTACCTATTTCACTGATTTCAATCGATCAAACCCTGGGTCTTATTATTTTAAACTGAATACCCCAGCAACTCAGAAAATCATGTTGACCCACACAAAATTACTTTATTCGGGTTCCTTGTGGGTGGTTATGAGTACTGGAGGGACACTGTGGGTTTGAAATCAATCTGGGGCTCAAAGCCATGGCAGGTGCAGGGCACAGAGGCTTTGCACCGTGCTTGCCTTATCCCGGCCCAAATTGTGTTTCTAAATGCTTCCATCTATCAGACTACGTGTTGGGGTTTGGCTACTACTAAACAATTAAACGCACCTTCCCTACCATCCCTGTCAAGCGCTCCCAATAATAGTTTGCGTTTTAATATGTCCCTTGCGACTTTGCAGGCTATGTTTCAGGACAATTCATTCAATGTTTCTACACTTGTACAGTCACCCTGGTTGGTATGGCCCATATCGTCTAATGCATGCCAACTGCGTTTTCACGGCTCAGTTCCTGGATATAAACAGGACAGGCCTGATCCGAGGTTTTCTGATTCCCGTACTGTCACCACATATTCTGTTGGTAAATTATGCAAACAGTGGTTGCAGCATTCGTCCTTAGATTCTGTTAAACAGCATTTATCCCTCCTTTCAGGCAATATTGAGCTGTCCGACTTTGTATTGGGGCCTCATGGTCCACGACCAAAGAGATTCATTTATGAAGCGTATAATGAACTCTGGAAGCTATCACAAATGGAGGCTGCATCCCGTCTTCGGGAAATAGACCAAGCAAATTTGGAAAAGGTGCTTGCTGTTGTTGACAATAGTATTAATACCCTGTCTTCCCGCATTTACACATTAGAGAATATTGTGTCCTCTGTTGTTGATATTGTACAAGATGATGTTTCTATATTGTACCATGGTCAGAATCAATTGCGTTCAGTAATGCAGTTTGCGTGGACTTTGCAAACCCTTAAGTTAGATAAAGTTCCTTGGAATTTCTTGAACACCACCGCCCTATTTCTGCCTTTTAATTTGACTGAAAAACAGCAGTTCATGTCCATGAAAGATGCATCATACACTTTGTTACATATTGAGAAAGTGGATCCTTTACCATTCTCTGTAGCGGAACTAGATTCTGCTGTGTGGCTAGTTCATGGGGTTATCGCTTTACCTTTTTCCTTGTTTGAATTTAGCTCATGCATGAAACATTATCCTGTGGGCCGTTTCCAGCCTTTGGGTAGTGCCTTCCTGCATGAACTCTGGTCCTTGCCTTTCATGTATAAATGCCTTAGAGATGGCAAGGAAGATTTTCTCACGGGGGAGTCTTGTGATTCAACTGTAGGTCATTCACTTATTTGTAAACATATTAAGCTGCACGGAGCTTGTAGCGTTTCCGTTCCAAATCTTGCATGTGTGCTAAAAGGTATTCCTGCTCCTGCTATTTCTCCCACCTTTACTTTGCTTACTAATGGTAGCTATTTGCTTTTAAATAACGAAGACTGTTGTGGCTTACAGGCCGGCATTCCGTATATTGTCACGGTTTCGCACAGAGTTGTCTGCTGCAAGAATGTGCTTTTTCCTCCCCCTCACGACATCGTTGATAACTCTATTTGGCCTTCCATTCCTACCATGGAGGCAGATTTCAATAAGTTGAGCAGAATAAAGGCCCTATTATTGAATGAGGAGGTTATGCTCACATCCGCCCGGGAGACATTCATTCTCCAGGTGGCGAGTACCCACAGTGAAATACAGGCCCTTTTGAACACTGACCTCCCCCAACATTTCGGGAGTTAATTCATCGTATTTTTAACGCATCAAACACTGAGGGTCTGGTGCACTTTTTTAAGGTTGTGGGGTCCGGCCTGGTGTCCACCTTCCAAACTATTTTCGGTGTGATACCGGCGTTCATTCATTCTGTTTTCTCCAGCGTCTTTGGTGGATTCCCATTGGTCCTCGCCTTGGCGGCTGGTGTCTTGCTGTTGGTCTGTTTTCTGCGCAGTGGCTGCTCCCCGATGGGCCCTTCTAGATCCCGGACGCCTCCAGCTGCTCCGTGAGCGTCTCCTGGACAGTTTCGGTGTCCTCCCATTGGCGACCATCAGTGTATCATATACCCTTTCTTTTCGCTTTGCGTATTTCACTTGCGTGCAACCTGTGATGTCTTGCATCCGCTGTCCTTTCACCTGGACCATGGATTATTGCCTCTCCAATTCGTCGTTGTCTGTTCCGGATTTTGTTCGGTTGGTGGGTCCCTTGGAGGCCCATGAACAGGACTGTTCCGTTACTGGCTGTATGACGCGAGCGGCTGCACTTGGGATTTTGGCACAATGGGATATCTGGGCGGCTGCTCAGGATCTCCTACAACAGAGCTATATTGAATATCACGCAAGCTGTCCCGCATTGCTTTTGGATGCTCCGTCCTCTGAGGAACATTCCTGCTCGTTTGATCTGATGGACTGGATGGCGTCTATGTTTTCTGACACTTCCAATGATGTCCTCCTGGATGCTATAGCGTTCTTCTGCTCTTACACGCTCCTGGATTGACTAGCCTGCCTTGCTGGCTCTCATATGTCATTGGACACTTTTGTTTTTTGTCCCTCTCCCTCCTTGGGACTGCATGGCCTACGGACCTTTTTGTTCTGCTCAGCCCATTTGTACTCTGTCTTCGTCTTTTGTCTTGGCTGATGGACTGTCCAGGGGAGGGTGTCTTGTGGTTTGTGGCTTCCTGGCCCTGGCCTGCCTCGCTAAGTTGTCTTGGGCCTGGCTGCCATAATTCTTTCCTTTGCACACGTTACTCTGGGCCGTTGTTCTATCGACCTCTGCTCTTGCCAAGTTCTTTTTGCACTGTCTGCATTTTCTATCTTTCACCATTTCTCAATCAATCAATCAATCAATCAATCACGGCATTTATAGAGCGCGCTACTCACCCGGGAGGGTCTCAAGGCGCTGGGGGAGGGGGTAAGTTACTGCTCGAACAGCCAGGTCTTGAGCTGCTTCCTGAAGGAGAGATGGTCCTGGGTTCGCCGAAGGTGAGTTGGGAGGGAGTTCCAGGTCTTGGCTGCCAGGTAGGAGAAGAATCTTCCTCCGGCGGTGGTTCTGCGGATGCGTGGTACGGTGGCGAGGGCGTGGCTGGTTGATCGTAGCTGGCGGGTGGGCGTGTAGAAGGTCATGCGGTTGTTGAGGTACTTTGGGCCCAGGTCGTGGAGGGCCTTGTGTGCGTGGGTGAGGAGTCTGAACGTGATTCTCTTGCTGACGGGGAGCCAGTGCAGGTCTTTCAGGTGTCCGGTGATGTGGCTGTGTCGGGGGATGTCCAGGATGAGTCGTGCGGAGGCGTTCTGGATGCGCTGGAGTCTTTTTGAAGTTTGGCTGTGGTTCCGGCGTAGAGGGTGTTCCCATAGTCCAGTCGGCTGGTGACGAGTGCCTGGGTGACGGTCTTCCTGGTTTCAGTGGGGATCCATTTGAAGATCTTGCGGAGCATGCGCAGGGTGTTGAAGCACGAGGATGAGACGGCGTTGACTTGTCTGGTCATCGACAGGGAGGAGTCCAGGATGAAGCCCAGGTTGCGTGCGTGGTCCGTTGGCTTGGGCCCGGTGCCCAGGGCCGGGGGCCACCAGGAGTCATCCCAGGCGGAGGGTGATGAGCCCAGGATGAGGACTTCCGTCTTGTCTGAGTTTAGTTTAAGGCGGCTGTTCCTCATCCAGTCGGCGACGTCTCTCATCCCGTCATGTAGGTTTGCTCTGGCGGTGGTGGGGTCGTTGGTGAGGGAGAGGATCAGCTGGGTGTCGTCGGCGTAGGAGATGATGTTGAGGTTGTGTTGGCGTGCGATGGCTGCGAGGGGGCTCATGTAGACGTTGAAGAGCGTTGGACTGAGTGAAGATCCTTGTGGAACGCCGCAGATGACTTCAGTGGCCTCGGATCTGAACGGGGGAGGCGGACTCTCTGGGTTCTTCCGGCGAGGAACGAGATGATCCATTCCAGTGCTTTCTCTCGGATTCCGATGTTGCTGAGGCGCTTCACTAGGGTGCGGTGGCAGACGGTGTCGAACGCCGCGGAGAGGTCCAAGAGGATGAGGGCTGCTGTTTCCCCGTTGTCGGTTAGGGTTCTGATGTCGTCGGTGGCTGCGATGAGGGCGGTCTCGGTGCTGTGGTTGGCCCGAAACCCGGACTGCGAGGGGTCGAGGGATCCATTCGTCTCGAGGAAGGCGGCAAGCTGTCCGTTGACGGTCTTCTCGATGACTTTGGCCGGAAACGGAAGGAGCGAGATGGGACGGTAGTTCTTGAGGTCGGTGGGGTCCGCCGTTGGTTTCTTCAGGAGGGCGGTAAGCTCGGCGTGCTTCCAGCTCTCCGGGAAGGTGGCAGTGTGGAAGGAGGAGTTGATGATGTCCCGGAGATGGGGTGCGATGGTGGCGTCGGCTTTGTTGAAGACGTGGTGTGGGCAGGGGTCGGTTGGTGATCCGGAGTGGATGGAGTTCATCGTGCGGGTGGTGTCTTCGGTGCTGATCGGGGTCCAGTTGCAGAGGGTGGTGGTGGCGGGCGTTGGTTCGGCGGTAGGGTGCGTGGTTTGTGCGTCGAAGCTGTTATGTATGTCGGTGATCTTGCGGTGGAAGAACGTGGCGAGTGAGTTGCAGAGGTCTTGCGAGGGGTGATGTCGTTGTTTCCGGCACTGGGGTTGGAGAACTCTTTGACGATGCTGAAAAGTTCCTTGCTGTCGTGGGCGTTGTTGTCCAGTCGTTCTTTGAGTGCCGACTTCTTGGTGGCACGGATCAGCTGGTGGTGTTTGCGGGTGGCGTGCTTGAGGGCGGTCCTTTTGTCTGTGGTCTGGTCGAGTCGCCAGGTTCTCTCGAGAGTGCGGCAGTTCTTCTTGGATTCCTTGAGGTCGATGGTGAACCAAGGGGTTTTCTTGCTTCCGGGTCTGCTGGGAGGGTTTTTTAGTGGTGCGAGGTCGTCGGCGCAGGCGGTCAGCCACTTGGCGAGGTTGCTGGCTGCTTCGTTTGGGTCCGTTGTGTTGGTGGGTGTGTTCTGGCTGAGGGAGGCGGTGAGCTGCTCGGTGGTGATCTTGCTCCAGCTCCGGCGGGGAGCCTGTTGCGGGTGGTGGTGGGTCGCAGTCTTTCTGAAGCTGAAGTGGACGCAGCTGTGGTCGGTCCAGTGTAGTCCGGTGGCGTGGCTGAAGGAGATGTGCTTGCTGGAAGAGAAGACGGGGTCAAGCGTGTGGCCGGCGTAGTGGGTGGGCGTGTTCACCAGTTGCTTGAGTCCGAGGTTGGCGAGGTTGTCCAGCAGGGCGGTGGTGTTTCTGTCGTTGTTGTTCTCCAGGTGGAAGTTGAGGTCCCCTAGGAGGATGTAGTCGGCTGAGGGCATGGCGTGCGGGCTGATGAAGTCTGCGATGTCTTCGCTGAATAGTGTGCGTGGTCCCGGGGGTCTGTAGATGAGGGTGCCTCGGAGGGTGGTCTTGGGGTCAGTGTGTATCTGGAAGTGTAGGTGTTCGGCGGCGGTGAAGGTCTCGTCGGAGTTAGTCGAGATGCGGATGGTGTTCTTGTGTACGATGGCGATGCCTCCTCCCGTCTGGTTGACGCGGTCCCTCCGGGTGATCTTGTATCCGTCCGGGATGGCTATGGCGATGTCGGGCGCTGAGGAGGCGTTCATCCAGGTTTCGGTGAGGAAGGCGATGTCCGGTGCTGTTGCGTCGAGCAGGTCCCAGAGTTCCACGGCGTGCCTGTGGACGGAGCGGGTGTTCAACAGGATGCATTTCAGGTTGTTGCTGCTGGTGCTCGACTTGGCGGAGGTGGTGCACGTCCGGGGGCAGGTGAATCGGCAGGTTTGGCAGGTGAAGGGTCCGTGGGTGCGTCTCGGTGAGGCTCGGTAGCAGGCAGGGTTCCGGCCGGCATTGAGTGCGGTGAGTGTGGCGGCGTCGTAGGTCCGTCGAGTAGTGTTGCATCGGTGGGATCCAGGGGTTCTGGCGCTGGGCGCGGTCCAGTCGCGGACGGGCGCAGACGGGCTTGCCTTAGGCGCGCCTTCGGCGCGCCAGCGGCGCGACCGCGCAGCGGCCGCCATTTATGGGGAGGTGGGAGGGAGGAGCAGCTGGGAGGCGGGAGGCAGGGGCAGCGAATGGGCAGTCAGGGGCGGGGCCGCAGGGACGCAGCGGCGGGAATGGCGAGAGGCAGCGGGGGCACAGAAAGGAAATGGGGAGAAAAACAGACAAAATCACGGGCACAACGTAAATGGGGCAGCGAGGGGCACAGAAGGAAAAAGGGGATAAAAACAGACAGAATCACGGGTACAACGTAAATGGGGCAGCGAGGGGCACAGAAGGAAAAAGGGGATAAAATCAGACAAAATCACGGGTACAACGTAAATGGGGCAGCGAGGGGCACAGAAGGAAAGAGGGGAGAAAAACAGACAAAATCACGGGTACAACGTAAATGGGGCAGCGAGGGGCACAGAAGGAAAAAGGGGAGAAAAACAGACAAAATCACGGGTACAACGTAAATGGGGCAGCGAGGGGCACAGAAGGAAAAAGGGAGAAAAACAGACAAAATCACGGGCACAACGTAAATGGGGCAGCGAGGGCACAGAAGGAAAAAGGGGATAAAAACAGACAAAATCACGGGTACAACGTAAATGGGGCAGCGAGGGGCACAGAAGGAAAAAGGGGAGAAAAACAGACAAAATCACGGGCACAACGTAAATGGGGCAGCGAGGGGCACAGAAGGAAAAAGGGGATAAAAACAGACAAAATCACGGGTACAACGTAAATGGGGCAGCGAGGGGCACAGAAGGAAAGAGGGGAGAAAAACAGACAAAATCACGGGTACAACGTAAATGGGGCAGCGAGGGGCACAGAAGGAAAAAGGGGAGAAAAACAGACAAAATCACGGGTACAACGTAAATGGGGCAGCGAGGGGCACAGAAGGAAAAAGGGGAGAAAAACAGACAAAATCACGGGCACAACGTAAATGGGGCAGCGAGGGGCACAGAAGGAAAAAGGGGATAAAAACAGACAAAATCACGGGTACAACGTAAATGGGGCAGCGAGGGCACAGAAGGAAAAAGGGGATAAAAACAGACAAAATCACGGGCACAACGTAAATGGGGCAGCGAGGGGCACAGAAGGAAAAAGGGGATAAAAACAGACAAAATCACGGGTACAACGTAAATGGGGCAGCGAGGGCACAGAAGGAAAAAGGGGATAAAAACAGACAAAATCACGGGCACAACGTAAATGGGGCAGCGAGGGGCACAGAAGGAAAAAGGGGATAAAAACAGACAAAATCACGGGTACAACGTGAATGGGGCAGCGAGGGGCACAGAAGGAAAAAGGGGATAAAAACAGACAAAATCACGGGCACAACGTAAATGGGGCAGCGAGGGGCACAGAAGGAAAAAGGGGATAAAAACAGACAAAATCACGGGTACAACGTGAATGGGGCAGCGAGGGGCACAGAAGGAAAAAGGGGATAAAAACAGACAAAATCACGGGCACAACGTAAATGGGGCAGCGAGGGGCACAGAAGGAAAAAGGGGAGAAAGACAGACAAAATCACGGGCACAACGTAAATGGGGCAGCGAGGGGCACAGAAGGAAAAAAGGGGGGAAGCAAGAAGTGCGGGCACCGGGGCCGCAGCTGAGGGGCGATCTTACCTGCAGAAGCAGCGGGCAGACAACACAGGCGGAGCTGTGTGACAACACAGGCGGAGCTGTGTGGTGGGGGAGCGACCTCCTGTTCACTTTGGGCTCAGACTGCACAACATGTACAACGTTTCCTTGTATTGTTGATTTGGCCAGTCCCTCACACCTAGACATAACACTAGGTACAGCTGTCATGGAAAAATTAGTGTGCTTTTAATATTGCGGTTGGCCCGCGCTAGACACACTTGGAGACGACCTTTCCAGAGGGAAGAGCTGTGATTGTCTGCTGATGTAGTTTTGCATCTAGAGACTGAGGTATGGGGGTTCGCTAGTCAAAGCCCAGAGGTCTTCTATTTTCATAATAAACTGGCTTCCAGCACGGGGAGGGTGGTAATGTTAGTTAGACATATATCCACTGCTTTATGAGATGCTTTCCCCGTTCGTATTCTATGGAGTTGTAACTATGCTGATTATATTATTCATATGTATTATGCTAGTAGTACTGACACGTGTACTGTATCTTAGAGCACGTAAGTTGAAATAAACATTTTAACCTATACAGTGTCTCTTCTTACGCATGTTGTGGACAGGTACGAGTGAGTGACGAAAGAGTGTTCTTGTTTCTGCGAGTCCTGAGAGAGAGATACCGTGTTCTGGGTTGTCTAATCATTGGTACATTGGTGCTAATGGGACGCTAAGGCTAGTTGGGTTGGGGTTTTAGGTGCTAAGGGTTATGGTTGGCTCACCACTATATTCCGAGGTTCTATTATCCTGTGCATAGCTCTGTGTGTGCAGAATCCCTATGACAAGCTGACCTGACCACCCCATTAGGTTTGTAACTTACGTTAAGATTTGTCAAACAACGCCAAAGGTATTGGCAAATCAAAAAATGCTTTTCCTATGGAAACTAGGTCCTAACTATAACTACCTACTGGCGACCCCCAGTACGTTATATATATATATATATATATATATATATATATATTCACTGAAAAAACCATAGGTTTCAGGCACGTTATAGTTAGAAATTGGCATTTAAAAAACCTTTGAAATTCACTGAAAAAACCATAGGTTTCAGGCACGTTATAGTTAGAAATTAGCATTTAAAAAACCTTAGAAATTCACTGAAAAAACCATAGGTTTCAGGGACGTTATAGTTAGTTGGACATTTCACTCATACAAAACCATAGAAATTCCACCGTTATAGTTAGTTCAGCTAACTATAACTCGCGCCCCGCAATGCACTGCTGATGACGTCACATATTACATCACTCATGACATGGTCAGTGACATCACTGATGACATCACTGATGACATCTCAAATGACATCACTGATGACATCATCCAGTGAATGTGGTTTTCTTTAAAAATTTAAGCTGTATTGAAGAATGAATGGATGTATAAGTGTCTGGATGGAGGATTTAGTAGGTGTGTGACTGACTGTTTAAGTGAATGATTAAATGTATCTTACTGAATACATGGGTTAGTGTCTAAAGTGTGTGAATGTCTGTATCACTCTGTCTGTTGTTGTGTAAGCTGCTGCATCGGTTGGTCAGTAGCTACATGAATGTCTATATGGGTTATTGATTAGTTGCCTGCATATTTGTATAGGAGACAGTGTGTGTGTGTGGTTGGGTGGGGGGTGTGTGACTCTGTGCATAGATGTGTGAGTGGTTGATTGACAGGGTATATGAGTTTAAGAGTGCATGTGGAAACAGTTGTATGGGTGGGTAAGTGTGTGTATGGGCGTCTTGGTGAGTGAATCGATGTCTCAGTGCACATGTCCAGCTAAGTACATATATAAAAGGCAGTGTATGTGAGAGTTGGTGTATAGAAATGACTATACGTGAGAGTCAGTGATTGTGAGAGTGGCTGTATGTATGATTGTATACTTGTATTAGTGATTATATAAGAGACTAAGTATGCGTTACTATCTGTATGAATAAATGAGGTGGTGTGTGTATAACTGTGTAGGTGAGTAAATGGAACTGTGATTGATTCTTTGCATGAGTGACTAGGATGAGTGCATAACTGACTAGGATGAGTGCTGGTGTGTCAATGTCTATATAGGTGTATGAGTGCATTTGATAGTGTTCTATTGATCAGTGACTGCATGTATGACTGATTGTATGGGTGAATGGGTAGATGTGTGTGTAGACCTAGGAATCACTGAGTGGGTATGTAGTAACTGGTATTAGTGTGTCAATGGTATCGAAAATGGTAGTCTGTATTTTACAGTGAGTGTATCAAAGGTTATATTAGTGTGTGAGGAGGTGCATCAGATTGTCACATGGATGATGTCATCAGTGATGTCATTTGAGATGTCATCAGTGATGTCATCAGTGATGTCATCAGTGATGTCACTGACCATGTCATGAATGATGTAATATGTGACGTCATCAGCAGTGCATTGCGGGGGTGCGAGTTATAGTTAGCTAAACTAACTATAACGGTGGAATTGCTATGGTTTTGTATGAGTGAAATGTCCAACTAACTATAACGTCCCTGAAACCTATGGTTTTTTCAGTGAATTTCTAAGGTTTTTTAAATGCTAATTTCTAACTATAACGTTCCTGAAACCTATGGTTTTTTCAGTGAATATATATATACATAAAACATATTTAAACTTTACAGAAACACATAGTCAATGGATGATGTCATCAGTGATGTCATTTGAGATGTCATCAGTGATGTCACTGACCATGTCATGAATGATGTAATATGTGACGTCATCAGCAGTGCATTGCGGTGGCGAAAGTTATAGTTAGCTCAACTAACTATAACGGGCAAATTTCTCTGGTTTTGTACTAGTGAAATGTCCAACTAACTATAACGTCCCTGAAACCTATGGTTTTTTCAGTGAATTTCTATTGTTTTTTAAAGGCTAATTTCTAACTACAACGTCCCTGAAACCTATGGTTTTTTCAGTGAATTTCAAAGGTTTTTTAAATGATAATTTCTAACTATAACGTCCCTGAAACCTATGGTTTTTTCAGTGAATTTCAAAGGTTTTTTAAATGCTAATTTCTAACTATAACATCCCTGAAACCTATGGTTTTTTCAGTGAATTTCTAAGGTTTTTTAAATGCTAATTTCTATCTATAACGTCCCTGAAACCTGTGATTTTTTCAGTGAATTTCTAAGGTTTTTTAAATGCTAATTTCTGACTATAACATCCCTGGAACCTGTGGTTTTTTCAGTGAATTTCTAAGGTTTTTTAAATGCTAATTTCTAACTACACCTAGATAGGTAAGACATGTGCAGAAAGAGAAAGAAAGGCGCAGAAAGAAGCAAGAGAAGTGCAGAAAGAAGCAAGAGAAGTACAGAAAAAAGCAAGAAAAGGGCAGAAAAAAGCAAGAGAGGTTCAAAAAGAGGAAGAAAGGTGCAGAAAGAAGCAGGAGAAGTGATGAAAGAGGCAAGAGAGGTGCAGAAAGAAGCAAGAGAAGTGCGGAAAGAAGCAAGAGAGGCACAGAAAGAAGCAAGAGAGTTGCAAAAAGAAGAGAGTGAGGTGCAGAAAGAGGAAGAAAGGCGCAGAAAGAGGCAAGTGAGGTGCAGAAAGAGGCAAGAGAGGTGCAGAAAGAGACAAGAGAGGTACAGAAAGAGGCAAGAGAGGTGCAGAAAGAGGCAAGAAAAATGTAGAAAATGGAATAAAGGTGCAGAAAGAAGTAAGAGAAGCGCAGAAAGAAGCAAGAGAGGTGCAGAAAGAAGAGTGAGGTGCAGAAAGAGGCAAGAGAAGTGTAGAAAGAGGCAAGAGAGGTGCAGAAAGAGGCAAGAGTGGAGTAGAAAGCCAAGCGAGGTGCAGATAGAGGCAAGAGAGGTGAAGAAAGAGGCAAGAGAGGTGCAGAAAGAGGCAAAAGAGGTACATAAAGAGGCAAGAGCGGTGTAGAAAGAGATAAGACTGGTGCAAAAAGAGGCAAGAGATGTGCAGAAAGAGGCAAGAGAGGTGCAGAAAGAGGCAAGAGAGGTGCATAAAGAGGCAAGAGGGGTGCAGAAAGAAGAGAGTGAGCTGCAGAAAGAGGGAAGAGAGGTATAGAAAGAGGCAAGAGAGGTGCAGAAAGAAGAGAGTGAGCTGCAGAAAGAGGCAAGAGAGGTGCAGAAAGAGGCAAGAGAGGTGCGGTAAGAGGCGTAGAAAGAGTCAAGAGAGGTACAGAAAGAGGAAGAAAGGTGCAGAAAGAAGCAATTGAGCTGCAGAAAGAGGCAAGAGAAGAGCAAAAAGAGTCAAGTGAGGTGCATCAAGAGGCAAGAGAGTGCAGAAAGAGGAAGAAATATTCAGAAAGAGGCAAGAAAGGTGCAGAAAGAGGCAAGAGAATTACAGAAAGAAGCAAGAGAGGTACAGAAAGAAGAGAGTGAGCTACAGAAAGAACCAAGAGAAGTGCAGAAAGAGGCATGAGAGGTGCAGAAAGAGGGAGGCAAGAGAGGTGCAGAAAGAGGCAAGAGAGGTGCAGAAAGAAGAGAGTGAGCTGCAGAAAGAGGGAAGAGAGGTGCAGAAAGAGGCAATAAAGGTGCAGAAAGAATAGAGTGAGCTACAAAAAGAGGCAAGAGAGGTGCAGAAAAAGGCAAGAGAGGTGCAGAAAGAAAAGAGTGAGCTACAGAAATAAGCAAGAGAAGTGCAGACAGAGGCAACAGAGGTGCAGAAAGAGGCAAGAGAGGTGCAGAAAGAAGAGAGTGAGCTGCAGAAAGAGGGAAGAGAGGTGCAGAAAGAGGCAAGAAAGGTGCAGAAAGAATAGAGTGAGCTACAAAAAGAGGCAAGAGAGGTGCAGAAAAAGGCAAGAGAGGTGCAGAAAGAAAAGAGTGAGCTACAGAAATAAGCAAGAGAAGTGCAGACAGAGGCAACAGAGGTGCCTAAAGAGGCAACAGAGGTGCAGAAAGAGGCAAGAGAGGTGCAGAAAGAAGAGAGGTGCAAAAAGAGGCAAGAGAGGTGCAGAAAGATGCAAGAGAGGTATAGAAAGAGGCAAGAGTGGTGCAGAAAGAGGCAAGAGATGTGCAGAAAGACGCAAGAGAGGTGCAGAAAGAGGCAAGAGAGGTGCAAAAGAGGCAAGAGAGGTACAGATAGAAGAGAGTGAGCTGCAGAATGAGGGAAGAAAGGTGCAGAAAGAGGCAAGAGAGGTGCAGAAAGAAGAGAGTGAGCTTCAGAAAGAGGCAAGAGAGGTGCAGAAAGAGGCAAGAGACGTGCAGAAAGAGACAAGAGACAACTAGATTGCTAACATTCTATTTTTATTACAAAAGTGGGGCACGCCTGACGTCATCTTGATGTAATCAAAACTGTAATACCTAAAGCATTTCCTTTAGAAATTATAGAAATGAGAGGGTCTTATTTGCATAGAAATTATGGTTAGTGCTCTAAAAAACTAAAATGAGGACATATGTTCTGAGTTCTCAAATAGCGACAAAGCACTTTTTAATTATTTGTTATCTTTGTGTTTTTTTATCCAGTTGACCACTTGATTAAATGTTACGCTTAGGGGAGAGAATGTGGTGTTACTTCCAGAGCTGCTGACTTTGCAACTGGGGAACCAAGTTGGAGTTTCTGCTTCAGCTCGACATTCTGTGATTCTGGTCAAATCACTTAATCTCCCCATGCCTACAACCAAAATGAGTTTGTCCTTGTATGATGTAACCAAAGCTCATGCAAAGCACTCCAATATCTGACCAGCCTTCACTATATAAAACTGCAAAAAAACAGAGGATAAAAAGTGTGTTCCACACTTCTGTCATTGGGCTATACGTGGGCTACATCTGGGTGATATTTGTGCTACATTTGGGGTCCTTTTTCTCTGGTGGCCATCTTGGGAGACTTCAATTAAATTCATTAAACTTTATTCGATCGGATTTAGACACATAGATCATAAAAGTGTACATAAAAACAGTAAATCCTCTTTCTTAATACAATACAGTGAGAATTAATTAAAACCAGTAGGTAAAAACGGGTGTTACAAAGCCCGGTTCAGAGCAATTTCAGGTTAACAGAATAGTAAAGTTCAATGTTTCGCAAGATCAATCTCATGTACTTCGTGCAAAATAAGCAATAGGGAGTCCAAGTAAGAGCAACGCTCCAATACCTGACTAGTCTGCACTATATAAAACTGCAAAAAGCACACAAAAAAGTGTTTTGCACACTTCTGTCATTGGGCTTTATGTGGGCTACATCTGGGTGATATTTGTGCTACATTTGGGCTCTTTTTTCTCTGGTGGCCATCTTGGGAGACTTATTTGTTATCAAGTTTCCTAATTTCCTCATTTACTGCAGTCTCCTCAGTAGGAAATGCTTTCAGTTTTTTACTTTGATTCCATCAAGAAGGCATTCAAATGTGTCACACATTTGCCATGAATTCAGAATGTTAGCACTCTAGTTGCTCATTATATCACTGTAGTAAAGCTACTGCTCACCAGGGAGTTAACTGGAAGTCTACTGCTGGTATTGAAAGTGATTGTTTCAGTCTGCATGTCAGAATTTTCTAATGAAATAGAAGAGGATTTGAGATCTCACTTAAAACATGCCCTCATTTTTCTTTCTGAAGCACTAACCATAATTTCTATGGCAAAATGAACCCCCTCATTTTGTTCCTTTTTAAATTAAATGTTTTAAGTGTTACCAGTTTATTCCAATCAAGATGGCTTCAGGTGTGCCATAATTTTGTCATAAGTAAGACTGTTAGCGCTCTAGTTGTTCTTTAGAACACTCTGGGAAGCTGCAGTAGAACACAAAGGAATCAACTGACAGGCTGCTCTTGTTGAAATATAACAGGAAGATATTTGAGATCTCACTTAAAACATGTCCTAATTTTTCTTTCTACAGCACTAACCATAATTTCTATGACAAAATGAACCCCATCATTTTGTTCCTTTTAAATTAAATGTTTTAAGTGTTACCAGTTTATTCCAATCAAGATGGCTTCAGGTGTGCCATACTTTTGTCATAAGTAAGGCTGTTAGCGCTCTAGTAGTTCTTTAGAACACTCTGGGGAGCTGCAGTAGAACACAAAGGAATCAACTGACAGTCTCTGCAATTGTTGGATGTACATGTTTTACTGAGAATGTCAGACTTCATTCTCACGTGACTGAGGAAGATAATGTGAATTTACAGAAAATATGCTCTCATTTTAGCTTCTGGAGCACCTTCCAAACCTCTGTGACAAGCATGAGAAAATAGTTTTCTCTCAAACATGATTCATGATATCCCAGCAGAAGGTTTTTCACAGGGTAAAATCACCTTAGAACACACCACAATTCCTAAAATTAGTATGGTACCATCAACAAATGAATTCTAATGTAACTAAAGTCTGTTATCACCCTTTATAGTTCTCCTTTTGGAGACCCTCAAAATCTTCTATTCACTACAATGCATTTCAATGGGGTGCTATCATATATATTGGTCCCAAGATGGCTGCCAGCAATTCAAGGATGAAGTGCTGACAGCCAATCAGATCTCACAATGAGATGTGTGGTTAGGCTCCGCCCAGATATCAATATTTATTTATTTTTGAATTTCTTAGAAACTACTGAACGGATTGACACCATTTAAAAAAAAGGTCGCTTTCTGAACCAAGAGCTACCTTTTTGCCAAATTTGGTGTAATTCCGTTCAGCAGTTCGGGCTGTAGCCGTGTCTAAAGTTTCCTATGGAAATTAACATGGGGAAAATGCATTTTGGGACCCCCCTTTTTCTCGGCCCCCGCTTGACAAATCACCCCGAAACTTTCAAGACAGGAGCTGACCGGAGCGGGCCATTAGTTTTGAAAATTTCGCGAAGATTCGTCAAACGGCGCCAAAGATATTGGCAAAAGAAAAAACGCTTTTTGAATAGAAACAAGGTCCTAACTATAACTACCTACTGGCGACCGCCAGTAGGTAATATATATATATATATATATATATATATATATATATATATATATATATATATATATATATATATATATATATATATTCACTGAAAAAACCATAGGTTTTAGGGACAGTTATAGTTAGTTGGACATTTCACTCGTACAAAACCATAGAAATTCCCCCGTTATAGTTAGTTCAGCTAACTATAACTCGCGCCCGCAATGCACTGCTGATGACGTCACATATTACATCACTCATGACATGGTCAGTGACATCACTGATGACATCACTGATGACATCTCAAATGACATCACTGATGACATCACTGATTACATCATCCAGTGACTGTGTTTCTGTAAAGTTTAAATATGTTTAATATATATAGGGAAAGGCGTATTGAAGAATGAGTGGGTGTATAAGTGTCTGAATGGATGATTTAGTACGTGAGTGACTGACTCTACAAGTGAGTGATTAAATGTATCTTACTGAATGCATGGGTTAGTGACTAAACTGTGTAAATGTCTGTATCCGTCTGTCTGTTGGTTTGTAAGCGGCTGCATGGCTTTCTGAATAGCTACATGAGTGTCTACATGGGTTATTGATTGATTGTCTGAGTATCTGTATGGGTGCCTGAGTGTTTGTGTGGGTGGGGTGTGTGTGACTCTGTGCATAGATGTGTGAGTTGGTGATTCACTGGGTGCATGGTTTCAAGAGTGCATCTGTGATAGACTGTATGGGTGGGTGAGTGTGTGTATGGGTGTGTTAGTGATTGAATGTATATCTCAGTGGTACATGTGTGAGTAACTACATATGTGAAAGGCAGTATATATGTGTGTTGGAGTATATAAATGGCTATAAGTGAGAGTGTGTGATTGTGAGAGTGGCTGTATGGATGAGTGTGTACTTGTATCAGTGATTGTATAAGAGCGTAAGAATGTGCTAGTATTTGTATGAGTAAGTGAGCTGGTGTGTGTATAACTGTATAGGTGAGTAAATGGGTGTGTGATTAAGTTTTTTGCATGACTGACTAGGTGTGTGAGTACCTCTATGGATGAGTGGCTGTGTGTGAGTGTTTATATAGGTGTATGAGTGCATATGATAGTCCTGTACTGAGTGACTAAGTATGAGTGACTGTACGGGTGAGTGAGTGGATGTGTGTGTAGACCTAAGAATCAGTGAGTGGGTATGTAGTTTTTGGTGTTGGAGTGTCTATGGTTTTGAGAATGGCAGTCTGTAATTTAGAGTGGGTGTATCAAAGGTTATATTAGGGTGTGAGAAGATGCATGAAATTATCACATGGATGATGTCATCAGTGATGTCATTTGAGATGTCATCAGTGATGTCATCAGTGATGTCACTGACCATGTCATGAGTGATGTAATATGTGACGTCATCAGCAGTGCATTGCGGGCGCGAGTTATAGTTAGCTGAACTAACTATAACGGGGGAATTTCTATGGTTTTGTACGAGTGAAATGTCCAACTAACTATAACTGTCCCTAAAACCTATGGTTTTTTCAGTGAATTTCAAAGGTTTTTTAAATGCTAATTTCTAACTATAACGTGTCTGAAACCTATGGTTTTTTCAGTGAATTTCAAAGGTTTTTAAATGCTAATTTCTAACTATAACGTGCCTGAAACCTATGATTTTTTAAGTGAATTTCAAAGGTTTTTTTAAATGCTAGTTTCTAACTATGCCTACAGAGGTAGGACATGTGAAGAAAGAAGAAAAAACGCACAGAAAGAAGCAAAAGATGTGCAGAAAGAACCAACAGAGGAGCAGAAAGAGGCCTTGTTGCAAAATCATCCTGTGCCCACAACTTTTTCAGACGGGTACTGGTGGTAACTGACTCTGACTAACCAGAGCCAGTGCAATGCTAAAAGACACTTAGAATACAGTGAAAACACCTACATACACTAGGGAACACTATGCGTTGGGGTACCCCTGTGATTAGCATGACCTCCTCTGCAAGTCCCTAGTACATAATAGGGCAGGGGGATTAAAACTACCTCTTAAAACGCGCTACAGGGCGCGTTTGCACAGTGGTGAAGGGAGGGGGGCCTGAGGTGACATGTGTGCAAACGCACCCCGTGGCGCGTTTTAAGTTGCGGGATTAAGTCCCCTTGAATTCTGAGGGTCCCTGGGGCCCAACTAGCCCCCAGGTACCTACAGTTAGGACCACAGAGCTGAGTTGCAGAGAGGCGTTCCGAGGCCACGCACCTTTTTCACCTCTCTGCAACGCAACTCTGTTGTGCTTACTGAAGGTACCTGGTGGGCTAGTTGGCCCCCAGGGTCCCTCAGGATTCAAAGGGAATTAATTCCCCAACTTAAAACGCACCACAGGGCGTGTTTGCGCACATGTCACCTGAGGCCCCGCCCCTCCCTTCACCACTGTGCAAACGCGCCCCGTGGTGCGTTTTAAGTTGGGGGATTAGGTCACCTTGAATCCTGAGGGTCCCTGGGGCCCAACTAGCCCACTAGGTACTTCCAGTAAGCACCACTGGCCTGCGTTGCAACGCCTGTAACAAATTGTGCAGTTGTGTTTAGGTAGTGAAGAGGGTCGTGCTGGGGGTAGTGTTTTAGGGTTTAGGGTAGTGCAGTGGTGTTTGTGTAGTGTAGGGGGTCATGCTGGGGGTAGATTTAGGGTTTAGGGTAGTGCAGTGGTGTTTGGGTAGTGTAGGGAGTCGTGCTGGGGGAGTGTTTAGGGTTTAGGGTAGTGCAGTGGTGTTTGGGTAGTGTAGGGGTCGTGCTGGGGGTAGTGTTTTAGGGTTTAGGGTAGTGCAGTGGTGTTTGGGTAGTGTAGGGGGTACTGCTGGGGGTAGTGATTTAGGGTAGTGCAGTGGTGTTTGGGTAGTGTAGGGGGTACTGCTGGGGGTAGTGTTTTAGGGTTTAGGGTACTGCAGTGGTGTTTGGGTAGTGTAGGGATACTGCTGGGGGTAGTTTTTAGGGTTTAGGGTAGTGCAGTGGTGTTTGGGTAGTGTAGGGAGTCGTGCTGGGGGAGTGTTTAGGGTTTAGGGTAGTGCAGTGGTGTTTGTGTAGTGTAGGGGGTAGTGTTTTAGGGTTTAGGGTAGTGCAGTGGTGTTTGTGTAGTGTAGGAGGTCGTGTTTTAGGGTTTAGGGTAGTGCAGTGGTCTTTGGGTAGTGTAGGGAGTCGTGCGGGGTAGTGTTTTAGGGTTTAGGGTAGTGTAGGGGGTCATGCGGGGGTAGTGTTTTAGGGATTAGGGTAGTGCATTGGTGTTTGGGTAGTGTAGGGGGTCATGCGGGGGTAGTGTTTTAGGGTTTAGGGCAGTGCAGTGGTGTTTGGGTAGTGTAGGGGGTCGTGCTGGGGGAGTGTTTTAGGGTTTAGGGCGGTGCAGTGGTGTTCGGGTAGTGTAGGGGTCGTGCTGGGGGAGTGTTTTAGGGTTTAGGGCAGTGCAGTGGTGTTCGGGTAGTGTAGGGGGTCGTGCTGGGGGGAGTGTTTGAGGGTTTAGGGCAGTGCAGTCGTGTTCGGGTAGTGTAGGGGGTTGTGCTGGGGTAGTATTTTAGGGTTTAGGGTAGTGCAGTGGTGTTCGGGTAGTGTAGGGGGTCGTGCTGGGGGTAGTGTTCTAGGGTTTAGGGCAGTGCAGTGGTGTTTGGGCAGTGTAGGGGGTAATACTGGGGGTGGTGTTTTAGGGTTTAGGGCAGTGCAGTGGTGTTCGGGCAGTGTAGGGGGTCGTGCTGGGGGTGGTGTTTCAGGGTTTAGGGCAGTGCAGTGGTGTTCGGGCAGTGTAGGGGGTGGTGTTTCAGAGTTTAGGGCAGTGCAGTGGTGTTCGGGCACTGTAGGGGGTCGTGCAGGGGGTGGTGTTTCAGGGTTTAGGGCAGTGGTGTTTGGGCAGTGTAGGGGGTCGTGCTGGGGGTGGTGTTTCAGGGTTTAGGGCAGTGCAGTGGTGTTCGGGCAGTGTAGGGGGCGGTGCAGGGGGTGGTGTTTCAGGGTTTAGGGCAGTGCAGTGGTGTTCGGGCAGTGTAGGGGGTGCTGCAGGGGGTGGTGTTTCAGGGTTTAGGGCAGTGCAGTGGTGTTCGGGCAGTGTAGGGGGTCATGCAGGGGGTGGTGTTTCAGGGTTTAGGGCAGTGCAGTGGTGTTCGGGCAGTGTAGGGGGTCGTGCTGGGGCTGGTGTTTCAGGGTTTAGGGCAGTACAGTGGTGTTCGGGCAGTGTAGGGGGTCTTGCTGGGGCTGGTGTTTCAGGGTTTAGGGCAGTGCAGTGGTGTTCGGGCAGTGTAGGGGGTCGTGCTGGGGGTGGTGTTTCAGGGTTTAGGGCAGTGCAGTGGTGTTTGGGCAGTGTAGGGGTCGTGCTGGGGCTAGTGTTTCAGGATTTAGGGCAGAGCAATGGTGTTCAGGCAGTGTAGGGGGTTTTGCTGGAGGTGGTGTTTCAGGGTTTAGGGCAGTGCAGTGGTGTTCGTGCAGTGTAGGGGGTGGTGTTTCAGGGTTTAGGGCAGTGGTGTTCAGGCAGTGTAGGGGGTCTTGCTGGGGTTGATGTTTCAGGGTTTAGGGCAGTGCAGTGGTGTTCGGGCAGTGTAGGGGGTCGTGCTGGGGGTGGTGTTTCAGGGTTTAGGGCAGTGCAGTGGTGTTCGGGCAGTGTAGGGGGTCGTGCTGGGGGTGGTGTTTCAGGGTTTAGGGCAGTGCAGTGGTGTTCAGGCAGTGTAGGGTGTCGTGCTGAGGGGTGGTGTTTCAGGGTTTAGGGCAGTGCAGTGGTGTTCGGGCAGTGTAGGGGGTCGTGCAGGGGGTGGTGTTTCAGGGTTTAGGGCAGTGCAGTGGTGTTTGGGCAGTGTAGGGGGTCGTGCAGGGGGTGGTGTTTCAGGGTTTAGGGCAGTGCAGTGGTGTTCGGCCAGTGTAGGTGGTCTTGCTGGGGGTGGTGTTTCAGGCTTTAGTGCAGTGGTGTTCGGGCAGTGTAGGGGGTCTTGCTGGGGGTGGCGTTTCAGGGTTTAGGGCAGTGCAGTGGTGTTCGGGCAGTGTAGGGGGTCTTGCTGGGGCTGGTGTTTGAGGGTTTAGGGCAGTGCAGTGGTGTTCGGGCAGTGTAGGGGGTCGTGCTGGGGCTGGTGTTTGAGGGTTTAGGGTAGTGCAGTGGTGTTCGGGCAGTGTAGGGGTCGTGCTGGGGCTGGTGTTTCAGGGTTTAGGGCAGTGCAGTGGTTTTCGGGCAGTGTAGGCGGTTGTGCTGGGGCTGGTGTTTCAGGGTTTAGGGCAGTGCAGTGGTGTTTGGGCAGTGTACGGGGTTGTGCTGGGGCTGGTGTTTCAGGGTTTAGGGCAGTGCAGTGGTGTTCGGGCAGTGTAGGGGGTCATGCTGGGGGTGGTGTTTCAGGGTTTAGGGCAGTGCAGTGGTGTTCGGGCAGTGTAGGGGGTCGTGCTGGGGCTGGTGTTTCATGGTTTAGGGCAGTGCAGTGGTGTTCGGGCAGTGTAGGGGGTCGTGCTGGGGGTGGTGTTTCAGGGTTTAGGGCAGTGCAGTGGTGTTCGGGCAGTGTAGGGGGTCATGCTGGGGGTGGTGTTCAGGGTTTAGGGCTGTGCAGTGGTGTACGGGCAGTGTAGGTGGTCTTGCTGGGGGTAGTGTTTCGGGGTTTAGGGCAGTGCAGTGGTGTTCGTGCAGTGTAGGGGGTCGTGCTGGGGGTGGTGTTTCAGGGTTTAGGGCAGTACAGTAGTGTTCGGGCAGTGTAGGGGATCGTGCAGGGGTGGTGTTTCAGGGTTTAGGGCAGTGCAGTGGTGTTCGGGCAGTGTAGGGGGTCATGCTGGGGGTGGTGTTTCAGGGTTTAGGGCAGTGCAGTGGTGTTCGGGCAGTGTAGGGGGTCGTGCAGGGGGTGGTGTTTCAGGGTTTAGGGCAGTGCAGTGGTGTTCGGGCAGTGTAGGGGTCGTGCTGGGGCTGGTGTTTCAGGGTTTAGGGCAGTGCAGTGGTGTTCGGGCAGTGTAGGGGGTCATGCAGGGTGTGGTGTTTCAGGGTTTAGGGCAGTGCAGTGGTGTTCGGGCAGTGTAGGGGGTCGTGCTAGGGTTGGTGTTTCAGGGTTTAGGGCAGTGCAGTGGTGTTCGGGCAGTGTAGGGGGTCGTGCTGGGGGTGGTGTTTCAGGGTTTAGGGCAGTGGTGTTCGGGCAGTGTAGGGGGTCTTGCTGGGGGTGATGTTTCAGGGTTTAGGGCAGTGCAGTAGTGTTCGGGCAGTGTAGGAGGTCTTGCTGGGGGTAGTGTTTCAGGGTTTAGGGCAGTGCAGGGGTGTTCGGGCAGTGTAGGGGTCATGCTGGGGGTGGTGTTTCAGGGTTTAGGGCAGTGCAGTGGTGTTCGGGCAGTGTAGGGGGTCGTGAAGGGGGTGGTGTTTCAGGGTTTAGGGCAGTGCAGTGGTGTTCGAGCAGTGTAGGGGGTCGTGCTAGGGTATGTGTTTCAGGGTTTAGGGCAGTGCAGTGGTGTTCGGGCAGTGTAGGGGGTCGTGCAGGGGCTGGTGTTTCAGGGTTTAGGGCAGTGCAGTGGTGTTCGGGCAGTGTAGGGGGTCGTGCTGGGGGTAGTGTTTTAGGGTTTAGGGTAGTGCAGTGGTGCTTGTGTAGTGTAGGGGGTCGTGCTGGAGTTAGTGTTTTAGGGTTTAGGGTAGTGCAGTGGTGTTTTTGTAGTGTAGGGGGTCATGTTTTAGGGTAGTGCAGTGGTGTTTTGGTAGTGTAGGGGGTCGTGCTGGGAGTAGTGTTTTAGGATTTAGGTTAGTGCAGTGGTGTTTGGGTAGTGTAGGGGGTCGTGCTGGGAGTAGTGTTTTAGGGTTTAGGGTAGTGCAGTGGTGCTTGTGTAGTGTAGGGGTCGTGCTGGGGGTAGTGTTTTAGGGTTTAGGGTAGTGCAGTGGTGTTTGTGTAGTGTAGGGGGTCATGTTTTAGGGTAGTGCAGTGGTGTTTGGGTAGTGTAGGGGGTCGTGCTGGGGGTAGTGTTTTAGGATTTAGATTAGTGCAGTGGTGTTGGGGTAGTGTTTTAGGGTTTAGGGTAGTGGTGTTTGTGTAGTGTAGGGGTCATGCTGGGGGTAGTGTTTTAGGGTTTAGGATAGTGCAGTGGTGCTTGTGTAGTGTAGGGGTTGTGCTGGGGTAGTGTTTTAGGGTTTAGGGTAGTGCAGTGGTGTTTTTGTAGTGTAGGGGGTCATGTTTTAAGATGCAACGCTCCAATACCTGACTAGTCTGCACTACATAAAACTGCAAAAACTAAAAATAAAAAGTGTTTTGCACACTTTTGTCATTGGGCTATATGTGGGCTACATCTGGGTAATATTTGTGCTACATTTGGGCTCTTTTTTCACTGGTGGCCATCTTGGAAGACTTCTTTGTTATGAAGTTTCCTAATTTCCTCATTTACTGCAGTCTCCTCAGTAGGAAATGCTTTCAGTTGTTTACTTTGATTCCATCAAGAAGGCATTCAGATGTGTCACACATTTGCCATAAATTCAGAATGTTATTACTCTAGTTGTTCATTAGATCACTGTAGTAAAGCTACTGCTCACCAAGGAGTTAACTGGAAGTCTACTGCTGGTATTGAAAGTGATTGTTTCAGTCTGCATGTCAGAATTTTCTAATGAAATAGAAGAGGATTTGAGATCTCACTTAAAACATGCACTAAATTTTCTTTTTGCAGCACTAACCATAATTTCTATGGCAAAATGAACCCCCTCATTTTGTTCCTTTTTAAATTAAATGTTTTAAGTGTTACCAGTTTATTCCAATCAAGATGGCTTCAGGTGTGCCATACTTTTGTCATAAGTAAGGCTGTTAGCACTCTAGTTGTTCTTTAGAACACTCTGGGAAGCTGCAGTAGAACACAAAGGCATCAACTGACAGGCTGCTCCTGTTGAAATATAACAGGAAGATATTTGAGATCACACTTGAAAGATGTCCTAATTTTTCTTTCTACAGCACTAACCATAATTTCTATGACAAAATGAACCCCATCATTTTGTTCCTTTTTAAATTAAATGTTTTAAGTGTTACCATTTTATTCCAATCAAGATGGCTTCAGGTGTGCCATACTTTTGTCATAAGTAAGACTGTTAGCGCTCTAGTTTTTCTTTAGAACACTCTGGGAAGCTGCAGTAGAACACAAAGGCATCAACTGACAGGCTGCTCCTGTTGAAATATAACAGGAAGATATTTGAGATCACACTTGAAACATGTCCTAATTTTTCTTTCCAGAGCACTAACCATAATTTCTATGACAAGATGAACCCCATCATTTTGTTCCTTTTTAAATTAAATGTTTTAAGTGTTACCAGTTTATTCCAATCAAGATGGCTTCAGGTGTGCCATACTTTTGTCATAAGTAAGGCTGTTAGCACTCTAGTTGTTCTTTAGAACACTCTGGGAAGCTGCAGTAGAACACAAAGGAATCAACTGACAGTCTCTGCCCTTGTTGGATGTACATGTTTTACTGAGAATGTCAGACTTCATTCTCACATGACTGAGAAAGATTATGTGAATTTACAGAAAATATGCTCTCATTTTAGCTTCTGGAGCACCTTCCAAAACTGTATGGGACAAGCATGTGAAAATAGTTTTCTCTCAAACATGATTCATGATAACCCAGCAGAAGGTTTTTCACAGGGTAAAATCACCTTAGAACACACCACAATTCCTGAAATTAGTATGGTACCATCAACAAATGAATTCTAATGTAACTAAAGTCTGTTATCACCCTTTATAGTTCTCCTTTTGGTAACCCTCAAAATCTTCGATTCACTACAATGCATTTATATTGGTCCCAAGATGGCTGCCAGCAATTCCAGGATGAAGTGCTGACAGCCAATCAGATCTCACGATGACATGTGTGGTTAGGCTCCGCCCAGATATATATGTGTTTTTACTTTTGATTTTCTCAGCAACTACTGAACGGATTTACACCATTTAACAAAAGGGTTCTTTTTGAACCAAGAACTACCTCTTTGCCAAATTTGGTGTAATTCCGTTCAGCAGTTCGAGCTGTAGCCTTGCATAAAGTTTCCTATGGGAAATTGATTTTTTGACTCTTATTTTTTTAATTTCTCCGCAACTACTGAACGGATTGACACCATTTAACAAAAAGGGTTCTTTCTGAACCAAGAACTACCTCTTTGCCAAATTTGGTGTAATTCCGTTCAGCAGTTCGGGCTGTAGCCGTGTCTAAAGTTTCCTATGGGAAAATGAATGGGGAAAACACGTTTTGGGACCCCCTTTTTCTCGGCCCCGCTTGACGAATCACCCTGAGACTTTCAGGGTAGGAGCGGACCGGAGTGGGCCATAAAGTTTGAAAATGTCGCGAAGATTCGTCAACCGACGCAAGAGTTATTTCAAATAGAATGTCGCGGATTTCCTATGGAAAATAGGTCCTAACTATAACTATCTACTGGCGACCGCCAGTAGATTATATATATATATATATATATATATATATATATATATATATATATATATATATATATATATATATATATATATATATAATTCCTCCAAGGCTATCTCCCGACAGTTTTCAGGGTTTTTCGACGAAGGATCACTGCACCACAACCGGCAAGTAGTTTCAATGTTGCTTTATTCAAACCAAGGTGCAAACATGAACGGTAGAGGACGGTCTACACGTTTCGGCTCCCAGCCTTCTACTATATATTATTATTAGGGTCCTCACCCACAGGTACCACCCGTGGCTTGCTTCATCATTGGACCCTCACTCACACACATAAGGTGTGTGAGTGGACTCAACGCGTTTTTAAGCGGAGTTCTATGGTAACTGTGAGTGAAGGCAAGGAATCTTGGTGAGTTAAAATAACCTCCGGAACCTAAAAAATTATTTAATGGCGTAGGTTTAGGGGCTAGATTAAAAATATGATAGGTGACACTTTTAGGATATAATGGTCCCAAGTGTCTATTCGGTCGACATGTTTCAGCCACAAACTGCCTCGAAAGGCCAATGGCTTTCTTCAGGACCTACGTTTACCCTGCTAGTTGTAATAAACAGCCTATTGGCATGTGCAAATCACATAATTTTTTGAAAAGCATGAACAGTTATATACAGACAATACACTGAGGACCTTTACCTTGTATGGTCAAATGATGTCTAGGTCAATTTACCGACATCATAGGGAATTTCAGGGATGGACAGTCCCTGTAGTCACATATTCCAAATATACAGTGGCTCATCCAGGTGCTCTTTTCTTTGGTTTTATGGACCTCACCTCCGTATTCAACCGGGTGAACCGTAATAAATTATGGGCCCTACTCGATTCCCTGGGGGTTGAGCCTGCCATTTTCAACTTACTAAGGACCCTCCATGCCCACACTACAGCCGCAGGCAGACACTCACAGGGGGTGGGACTTACTGATTATTTTAATTGCACTAGGAGGGTACGCCAGGGGTGCATTTCAGCCCCTTTTTTATTTGCTTTATATATCAATGGTTTAGGGGCGGCCCTGACATCTTTACAGATGGACTGCCCTCGAGTGGGCAGGAAAGTAATTCCAGTTCTTTTATATGCCGATGACGTGGTGCTGATGGCCCGTACAGCGAAGGGCCTACAGGCCCTGATTGATGGATTTGTTGCCTTTATGGATGGGTTGGACTTGATGGCTAACTTCACAAAGTCGTACATTTTGGAAGTTGGCCCTCGAGGGACCCGCTCTAAGACATTCAAAGCAGGTGCCCATATTTTAGCCAAGGTCCCGACCTTCCTTTATTTGGGAATTTTATTTGATGAAAAACTGAACTGGAAACAGATGTTGGAGGGGAAAGTAGGTGACATGAATAAATCCACGGGAACTATTGCTAACTATGTCCATAGACTAGGTACCTGGTCCCCGGGCGTGATCTTAAAGCTCTATCAGTCCTCCTGCATTTCCAAGGTTCTGTACGGAAGCGAAGTCTGGAGTTATATTGTGACTAATAAACTTCAGATCACAGAAAATAAGTTCCTGAAACGAATTCTGAAGGTTACCCAGGGGACCCCTTGTTTTTTGTGCATGAAGAATTAGATCTAAATTATATAGCAGATATGGTGGCAGTTAAAACTTTGACATGCTGGGTGAAGATCTGGTCTAATAATGAGTCAGCTTTCAACCTCCTTATTGTTTCAGATTGTTTATCATTAGACCACGCATTAAAGATCCCTTGGCTATGCTATGTTAAAGAGTCTTTCACTGCTATCGGCAGGGAAAACATTTTTTTTTAAACCTGATTTAGTGAAGCCTCGGGATCTAAGTACAGTGAAGGAGCTATTTTTTAAATACACCATGGCTTCCCGAGAACATATTGAGCTTACCAAACCAGCAGTGAGAGGGCATGCTCTTTTAAAATCGGTACAGGGTATGGAGAATTATCTATCCTTGTTAGCAAATGCTTCGGGTAGGTTTTTAATAACTCGTTTTAGATTTAATCAGCTCCACTACCTTTTAGCCTCTCTGGCTTGTTTTGTTTTACATGATGAGACGCGAGGTCCCTGTGGCTGCGACGATAGCTCTCCACAGGATATCCTACATTTTGTTCTCCTATGTAAATATTTTACACACCTTAGGAATTTATATCTTAAGCCTCTTCTAAAAGTATTGTGTTTCAGACAAGCTTGTGTCACCTTAATGTATCTGCAGCTCCCACCCAATAATCACATGCTCTTTGCAGTTATGAATTTTTTAAGAGCAGCACTTAGATCCAAACACTCTAGATGTGTTGATGGCTGATTGAATTTTGTGTTTCTGTATATTACTGAGATGGAATTTTAACTGTATTGATGATGTGTTTTATTGCTCGCATTTTTTTTTGTTTTTGCTCTTAATGTATCTTTGTATGGTTGTGAATTCTTATGAATAAAGAAAGATTATTTTTATTATTATAAATTATAACACAAGACAAAGCCCCATTGGATCAAAAGAGAGGTACAATAATCAAGAAGCGTGGTTCACCAGCAGAGAACGCACACATGCAAGGTTACAAGAGTACCTGCGCATTGTGTTAACACTATTGTGTAGGCAAATTAAGCCAAATGCAAATCAAATTCACAACTTTGATGCAGTATTATATTTGATCTCATAACCTGCCATCAACATAACCTACCGCGAGTAATCAGAAGGGGAGTCTACATATAACTGTCTATCATGATCTTTTCCCCGGTTGGTGAATGGGGTGGGTAGCGCCAAGGTGGTTGGGGAAGAAGAAAAAATTAGATGGAGGAATTATAGGACAAGAGAAAGCGCATATATAGTATATGTATTCCAGTCAAGCAGCCATAACATCAATCCAGAAGAAATTAACTAAGATAGTTTTAATTTGTCAATTAGGTAATGAATGAAAGTTTAATTTTGTATTTTGGTATCTAGCTGCATAAGTACTACAACGGAGTGGTCTTGTTATATTGTTCTTAATAAATGGCGTATTATTAATAGCTGAGAACAACAACTACCTTGTGGAGGGGTCAGCAGGTATCCTGCTCTGTGGTGTTAATCAAAAAGAAAGACCAGATATGGTTGAACCCCTCAGTTAGTCTTGGAGTCTTTAAATGACTCTTTTATTTGACTCCCAATCCTCTTGTGTAAATATGGTGGGTGAACTCCAGAGAGTATGGAAACCATCACTGTCATCAGAGAGGTAGATATCCATTTACTCCAGCTATGAGTGACACCAGTTATATAAGACGCGTCATATATTATCGCCAGTTCAGTGGTTTACTACGCTTTTTAAAAACGTAATAAGCCTTATTTTAATTTCATTCCTTTTTGTGTTTTCCCAGTGTGCCAGGAAACAATGTGGGAAGTCTTCAAAATATTCTGGGACCGACTCCCTGACCGAAATGAGTATCAGAACTGGATGGAGCTGTGCCAGGAAGGCAGCCTGACTATATTTGAAATTGGGGCCAATTTCAGCCACACAGAAGAGCATCTAAGCATAATCAAGAAGGTACGTTCGGACCAGGGGGATTTAACTTTTTAATAAATACAATTCTGTGTGCTCCTACATTTTGATCAATTTGTACATCCCAGTTGATTAGTATTTCTACTTGAACATCTGCTTTTTTGTCACCACAGTTAAAAATATTTCCGGTGAAAGAATACTTTGAATTGCTTGTTTTTGTTTGGTCATTAGGAACTTCACAGCACACAAAATGTGCACTCTTAATGCGATGACCTATTTTGAGTATTTTTGGCACACGCCTGGGATTCACACAAACCATTTCCTTCAACCTTAAGCTAGAAATTCTCACCATACTCCTGCAAATAAATTTTGCAGTCCTGATGTCATTTTAGGGCAGCCTGTCTGGAGGCTTGTATCAGTTTACCTGAACCTGCTTAGCCCTTTTACAAATCACTTACATGCCCTTCTGATAAGGAAGTGAGACTTCCAGACGTCTGTCACCACTGAGGCTTGCCAACTGGTTCCCCTGGCCACGGGCGCATTAAAGGCTAATCCAGTGTCTCCTGCCGAGATGTCTTCGTTCAAAGCTAATCTTTGCACATCACGCACACCCTCTTTATCAGTAGTTAAATGGCGTTTAGTGTTGGTAAGGACATCTGAAAAGTGCAGCAAGATGTGAATTTAGTCAGTGTTGTTTTCAGGCCCGGTTCCAGGATTTGGGATCTGGATGGGCCATGAAGAAGAATGGGTGGGCCCTGAAGATAAGTGGGGCTGTCCAGAGACTCCCAGGTGTCTGATAGCTGGGTCTGTGCATGTTGGGTGAACTGCATACCATATCTATTGCCTGGTTCTGACCAGGGCCGGACTGGCTGGGACCGAAACCAGCCCTGGCAAAGAGCCCCGGGGAGGAGGAGGGGGGATGGGGGGGGGGGGCTAGTGGAAAACTTTGTGCCACTTTTGTTGCCCGGGGGTGGGGGCATATTGTAGCTATGCTGCAAAACCAGCCCCCAGTTACAAAAACGGCCCCCACCCGGGCAGCCCACCAGCGAAATGCCCGGTGCCCGCTCTGGCCTGTCCGGCCCTGATTCTGACTACTAGTTTTACCTATGCATTTCTAGAGGTTTAAATATAGGTTTGATCTCTTCTTCTCTCTCCACCTCACCCTCCTTTCTCTCCGTGTCAACTTCCTCTCTTCCGACTTCACCCTCCTTTCTCTCCATGTCAACTTCCTCTCTTCCGACTTCACCCTCCTTTCTCTCCATGTCAACTTCCTCTCTTCCGACTTCACCCTCCTTTCTCTCCATGTCAACCTCCTCTCTTCCGACTTCACCCTCCTTTCTCTCCATGCCAACTTCCTCTCTTCCGACTTCACCCTCCTTTCTCTCCATGTCAATCTCCTCTCTTCCGACTTCACCCTCCTTTCTCTCCATGTCAACTTCCTCTCTTCCGACTTCACCCTCCTTTCTCTCCATGTCAATCTCCTCTCTTCCGACTTCACCCTCCTTTCTCTCTGCTTCACCTTGCTGTCCTGCCCACTTCATCCTCTACTTCCTCCCACTTCATTCTCTTCTCTCTTTACATCATCCTAATCTCTCTCCAACCTTAGGTACTTGTTTTTGTATGTCCCTTCACTTTTTCTCCACTTCACTCTCATATTTCTCTCACCTCACCCATCTCTCTTTTCACCTCATCCTACTCTCTCTCTCTCCTTACCACACAAACCTCTCACTGTGCAGCAACATACTCTCACAACACTTCACCCTTCCATTTCCACCTTACCCTTCTCTCTCCACCTCACTCTTCTGTCTTCACTTCACCCATCTCTCGCCACCTCACCCATCTCTCTCCACCTCACTCTTCTCTCTCCACCTCACCCATCTCTCTCCACCTCACTCTTCTCTCTCCACCTCACCCATCTCTCTCCACCTCACCCATCTCTCTCTCCAACTCACCCATCTCTCTCCACCTCACCCATCTCTCTCCACCTCACTCTTCTCTCTCCACCTCACCCATCTCTCTCCACCTCACCCATCTCTCTCCACCTCACTCTTCTCTCTCCACCTCACTCTTCTCTCTTCACCTCACTCTTCTCTCTCCACCCCACCCATCTCTCTCCACCTCACTCTTTTCTCTCCACCTCACCCATCTCTCTCCACCTCACTCTTCTCTCTCCACCTCACTCTTCCCCCTCTACCTCACCCATCTCTCTCTTCCTCGCCCTTTTCTCTGTTGCTCGCCTTCCACTCACTCTTGCTTACTCTTCCCTGCCTTTCCGACTTGCCATCCTTTTCACCCCATCACCATCCTCCTTTTGTTCTCAGTATCCTCCCTCTTGCCTCCGCCTCATCCTTTTACCCCCTATTACCTTCCCATCTCTCTGCTTCACCCCATCTCACCCTTCTCTCTCTTATAAGTTTAGGACCTGAAGAGCAGCAGCCTCTGGAGTTAAGCAGCAGACTCTTGTGTCTAATAATGGGCTTGGAACCCGCCAATAGCTTACCATTCATTGACATCATTGTTGCTCTTCTTTGCTGCTTTTTCTCTAGTTCTTTTTTTTAAACGTATTTAACTTAGCCTCACCCTCCCCTGTTTCTTTTCTCCTTCAACCGTATATCTCATCCCTGTTTATTCTCAACCTTCCACCGCCCCATGGATCTTTGTCTTTGCATGACTCTGCTGTCAGAATGTTTTTTTTATTTGATTTGTTACTATGCCACATTTTAATGCTTAATTTACCCAATAATTTCACTTTCTTTAATGCACTTCCAATCTCTATCCATTTCTCCCTAAAGTCTTCAATCTCTTGTTCTTTCTCTCCTTCTCTCCTTCTCCCCTTTTCTGTTCTCTCTTGCTTTTTCCCTCCTTTCTTCTGTCTTGCATCCCTCTCTTGTACTCTCTTTCTTCCTCCTTCCCCCTCCCACCTGCCCCATCTCTGCAATTTGAACCTAAAAAGCACTAAGAAGCGGCTAGTGTGACCGCTTTATAGTTCTTTTTGAAATCACTCTGTTATCCACCCCTGCTCGCCCGTTAGCCACCCACCACCTGATTGCCAAAGTCAAAAGCCCTCCCAGGGGTGAGACCTATTGGCGTTGCCACTGCTTGTTTACACCTGTTAACAGTGTGGAAAAATGGTTCACCTCATTAGTGACACGTAAACTTTTGTGAAAAGCCATCCACTGTGCTGCAACACATCACTGCATTTTTAGTAACATTGGATACTTTTGTGATGGCTTTTTTATTAAAATCTTCAAATTATGCTGCAGATGATGGATTATGTGACAAATGTGGCAAATTCGTAATTACACATAAAAAGCTGCAGCAGCAGAATCACATAATTTCAGTGGCCCTGGCTATAATCCATTTCTGGATATTCATGTAAAAAAAATGCAAGAATTTATTGGGAGAGAATAAATGCAAAGACACCGGTGCCCCAAAGTGGGGTGTATGTTTTTTTAAGTTCCTTCTATTTACATCAGAGAGCTCCACCTTCTGTGAGTACCTCGGGAGAATGGGTGAGAGTATGCAGAACTGCTGCAGCACATGTTGCCAGTGCTTTTCTTTGTGTGATAGGCACTTGCACTTCTCCTTCCCATTCTGTATATGTGTAGTATTAGTGAAACTTGACCAGTCTTTTCTCTTAAGTAGAGTCACAACTTTGCCATTGCCAGAGTTTTTTTGCTTAATATAGTACCATAAGCAGGGCCACTGGAAATATGTGATTCAGAGGCTACAGCGTATTTAGCATAGTTAGGGATTTGCGACATTTGTCACACAATCCATCATCTGCTGCATAATTTGCAGATTATAAGAAAAAATAATGGTTCTACCTCAAACGTATCAAAAGTTACTAAAAACGCAGTGACGTGTTACTTCGCAGTGGAGACCCTTTTCAAAAGCTGACTGATCAACTTTCAGTTGTCTATTGTTGCATTTTAGTGTTAAACTGGTACTAATGAGGCGTAACCTTTGCCAAGACAGTGTTAACATGTAAAAATGTGAAAATAATGAAGAAATTATTTACAAAATGTAGCCCATTACACTGTGCAATTTGACTTTTCTTGCCACATAATTTATTCAACACTGCCGCATAATTTGGTTTTCCCCAGCCGCATAATTCCAGTGATCTCAGCCATAAGTAAAGAATAGCGTCACAGCAGAAAGAAAATAAAACCATAGACTACTAAGATGTATGTCCTGTTTATATGGACATTTTCACTATGGCAATATCTTCCACACTGTTTCTGACATAAATCTGTTTTCATCTCTTAATTACTGTGTGACTGGAGCTTGCAGTATCGCTATGGTAGGGGTGTCTCCAGTACCCCTTTCGTTTACACATTCACAGTAAAAGCAACAATCCCCTGTGACCTCACCTCTGCCCCCAGGCACCTAAAATAGCTCAAGGCGTTTGGCCTTATACATGAAAGTTACACAATTAGGCTTTAATAGCGAGGCTGCAGGCACGTATGAGTGTTTCATCAAGAAAATGAACCAACACATGTTTTCTGCTTGTGAATGGGCCTTGGGTGGGCCACGGGGCCATCTTCGGAGGGCCTTGGGTGGGCCACGGGGCTATCTTGGGAGGGCCTTGCCCACCTTCTAGAACCGTGTCTGGTTGTGTTGTACTGCAGAGGGATGAAGGTTTCTGGATACAGCTGTAGGGTCTGAATATTTCATTAAACCGAAAAGGAATGCATCAGTGATAGTCCCTCACTGGGCCGCGGGGAGGTTGGTGGCTTTGAATCTGTAAGGTTTGTTGGCGCATTGTCTCTATCCTGGGGTCCAAGGGTAATCCTGCAATCCATTCGTCCCAGTGGGCAATGGACAGAATTATTGTTTAGGATGAACTCAAAGGTCTGATCGCCTCCAGGTCACAACAAGCATTGCCAAAGCCATCAGGTCTTGCTTGGTTTGAGCGCATGTGTTCTTTGGTGTAACAACCATGCATTAAAGGAAACCAGACATACAGCCAGGGCCGGACTGGCCGTATCGGGCACCAGGCATTTTCCCGGTGGGCCGGAAGGGTGGGGGCCGGTTTTCAAGTGGTGGGGGCCCGGTTTTGTTACTGGGGGACGGTTTTGCAGCAGTGCTGAAATATCTGTCCCCTGTAACAAAAGTGGCAGCAGTGCTAAAGGGGAAGCAGTGCTGCATCTCGCACCTCCCCCCCACTCCACGGGCCGGGCCGGCAGAATTGCGAGGGCTGGTTTGTGTTCCCAGTCCGGCCCTGCACACGGCACCTGCCTGCATAGGTACAATCCTCAATTACGCTTGTGCACACACTGCCATGCCTTCAGCCAGGTGACACACATAGAGGGGCAGGCAGATCGGTGGGTGCTGTTTGCATGCACGGATGGATCCGCACCTGTGTGGTTTCATACAAGGATGAATGGATGACTGCATGGCTGTGGGTGCATATGATGCTTGGGTGTATGGGGAGATGGATGGGAATGTTTTTAGGACAGGGAAAATTGATGCATCATTGTGGAATGATAGATGAGTGCAGAGGAGATGAAGGGGGTGATAAACGCACGTGAATGGGGGAACGGATTTAAGTAGAACTAAGAGCAGCAGTAAGGAGGAGTAAGAGTGGAAGTATGAATAATTAGGAGTAAGTAGGTGAGTAGGAGCAAAAGAAGAACAATAGGAGTAAGAATAGTTGTAAGAAGCAGTAAAAATAGGAGTAAGATTAGGAGAAAGTAGGAATATGTGCGTTTTTAAGACAGAGTAAGTAGGAGTAAGAAGAGCAGGAAAGCGTTCAAGTATAGGTGCTAGTTGAAGTAAATACAAGTAACCGTATTGCTTTCTCTATTATTATTTGTTTATTTGTTTTACTTAAAACCATTACAATCTATAGCAAAATAGACGACATTAAAATTTCATATAAAAAACTTCAATACTTTTTTAATTTATCAGTAACGCAAGTGCAGGTAAACTACTCCAATAGATGATAAAAACAAAGTGCAATGTACGAAATAGAAACAGACTTTTGTCAACAGGAGTTAGGTGTGGAAGCCAACTGATCCCTTTTAAAACCAACACATAGTTTGGATCAGTGTACCTCCGATAAATAAATAAAAACTCAAAGTGCGCTACACAGCGCTAATCCCACGATGCATTAAAACGGAAATCTCATAAACAAGATCCGCTGTAAAAATAAATTAAATAAATAGCATTGGTGCAGGAGGGAGAGACAGCACTTAAACATGAAACTTAAAACATTTGACTGGACAAGTTTTCCTCAGTATGCTGTGAAACTGACGGACCGTCATGTAAGGTGCTTGAACTTATGGCTGGTGCCACACCACGGACTGTGACCTCCCTGCTTAGTTTCTTAACCGCTAGGGCCACAATCTTGACCAGCAAAATGTTCAAAGTGGTGTTGTTAGGATTAAGAGCATTAATAAGGGCCTGCCGGCATGTTGAAGCTTCCGAAGGCCTGCACCATCTGGCTAGGAGCTTCAAGAAACAGCCAGACCCCAAGCTTAAGAACCATGAACTTTAATTTTTATTATTTTGAGTATGTGCAGGCCAAGTAGGGTTGTTGATGCCTCAGCTGGTAAGAGTTGATGACGGCCCAAGAGTACTTTCGTTTCGTCAGAATATCCATTTAAGCCTGGCGTGAGAGAAGACGTACTCACATTTTTATGCTTTGCTTAAAGGTGTTTTGGCTCACGTGTGAAGCCCAGAGCTCTGTGGTGTTCAAAAGACTGCAACAATCCTCAAGGTACAAGGAGTGGGATTGTCTAGCACCATCTGATTGAATTTCATTCAACAGTAGGGATTCCAAACGTCCTCCTCTAGCAAGCCAGAGTTTGTGGCAAAGATTTAGAAACTCTCCTGCCCTTGCCACCCGTTACTCAAGAAGGCCAAGTTCTAATTGGATCTGTGAGGTTGATGAGGATCTCCGCAATTGAAGAGTAGCCTTGTAAATCTTGGTGACCAAATTATTTAGAAGCTTGCCATTCCTCCCCAACAAGATCTCACTGCCATAAACCAAGTAAGGGATGATTTTAGCCCCCATTTCCCTCAGAAGTGGATCAAGGGTCATCCCCCACAATGAACTTGGCAGATTTGAGATGGAAGACAGGAGGGCCAGAGCCTTTGTTTCTACAGCCTCCATATGTCGAACAAAGGAGCACGTGGAGTCGATTGTAACGCCAAGATATTTGTATGTCTACTATTTCGAGATCTTATTGCCATTGAGATACCAACTGCCCACCTTATTGATTTTTCTGCCCATAATGAGAATCTTGGTTTTCCTTAGATTAACATCCAGGTGGTTAGCGTTGGAGTAAGAGTGCAAAACATTTAGCAACCCCTACAATCCGACTCTTGTGCAGCTGAGCAGAACAAGGCCACCTGAATACAGCAAGTTGCTGATATGTTCACCCCCAATCTTGGAGGGGTGGCTATTTGTGTTGTTGAGCGCGCTGGACAGATCGGAGATGTATACGTTAAAGAGTAATTGGGCCAACACACACCCCTGCTTGACCCCCTGCGAGGTGCCTATTTTCCTAGACATGCAAGTCCCATCACCCAATTTAACACGGATCAACGTGTCAGTGTGTAGTTGTATGATTGCCTCAAGGAGGCTCTGCGGGATGCCCCATTTCTTTAGTTTTTTCCATAGGGTCCCCCGAGGGATGCTGTCAAAAGCTGCCCTAAAATTCACAAAGCAGAGGTACAGCATGGTACGTAATGTTACCGTCCCCTCTAATACTGTAATTACTGGGGTCGGTTTTGGAGTCTCCTTTATAGATAGGCTGGATGATGGCACCACGACATGAGTCCAGAATTGATGAGCTCCTTTGACAGTATTCAAATAGTGGTGTGAGTTTGCTGGCCCAAAAGGATGTGTCCTGCTTGGAAAGGGCCTGTGGACGCCCATGTGGCCCCAGGGCCCCATCAGTTTTGGCCTTTGCCAGGACCAGGTTTAGCTGGTGCATCAAAAAAGACAGATCTTTTGTAGGGGAAGGTGAACCCTCCGCACCTTGAGTACTGGCAGAGCTAGGAGCTGCCGCAGTGCTTGTGGGACAGAGCTGACTTCCTCGTTGAATAACATAGCAGTCTGAGCTTTCTGCAGAATCACTGGACGCAAAGGGCCTTGTCAGAAAATATGACAAGTCAGATTCAGATATATTGGTACTGACAGCTCTGCTTGGTCTAGTCACCTGCCAATTGATCATGGACCAGAAGTTGTTCAAGTTTCTATTTTTACTCTTGTACAATACTGCTTGCTTAAGGCATTTTTGTGCCAACTTAGACTCAGACAATAGGTCTTTATGGCTGGGATTTTTGCAGGCTGCTCTCAGGAAGATGTTCAGGGCCTTCTTCAAACTTACAATGACAGTGGTAGGAGGGAACAGTTTTGAGTGGGTCGGTAGCTGCGCGTTAGCTACCTTTGTACCTACAAATTTTGCAAGCAGCTAGGTGGTAAGATTGATCCACTCTGCAATTGGAGATGTGCTTTCAGTAACAACCCCACTTGTAATTTTAACACATTCGACCATGATTTTTCAGTGGGAGTCCTCCCTACATTTAAGCAGCCTGAGATTGTCAGTGAAAGCTCCTTTGCTGGTGGCGCAGGCCAGAGCGTGCTCTACCATATTTGTTTTCAATCTTGTAACTAGGGGGTGATGGCCACTCACGGAGCTTGGCACTAGGCCGTAACTTTCCACAAGGTTGAGCATTTCCACGTTACATATGGTATAATAAACATATGATTTTGTTTTTTCACCTGGTCTTATCCAGTTGAGCGGGACATCCTGTGAGAACCTTCCATTTAGAGCTTTAAAGCCCCGGTTATTAAGCTGCTTGACCACCAGTTCCCCCAACGGATTTCGTAGATCACCCCTGGGCCTAGTTTGTTCTGGAATGTTCCATGAGCAGTCAAGAGCCAGCTCTATGGCCTCATCAGGGTAGTCTTGGAATAATTTAACATTGAAGTCCCCAGTTATAATGCAGTCCATTGAAGGATGATCCCTGACCAATCCGCATAAGACTGAAATAAGGTGGTTCACCTTTGACCTTTTTTCCTTCCAGCAAGGGTTGATACAGGTATTGATTAACAGAAGCGAATGGTTAGGTCTCCAGTTTAACAGTTTAGCTGCTTTTAGCCAATTCTGTTGTTGAGAACCTTTAGATTTGTAGAGATATACAGAAAAAGGCCTCCTTTGGGCCTGCCGTTTTTTTGCTCTTTGAAGGCAAATTTGCAGAACTCAAGTAAACCAGTCATGGGGTGTTCAGCAACAGACCTGGTTTCTTGTAAAGTGATGCTTTCAAACTCCCCCAAAAATCCAGGAGATCTGTAAACTGCTGTTTCTGAGCAAGGCCACAGATATTCCAAGAACATAGAGAAAGGAGCAAGGGCTCATGAATGCGTGACTGGGCACTTTCCTTGATTCAGTTGGGGTGCCTACGAACTAAGATTGAAGGCAGCCAACTCCACTCAGCCCTTGAGAGCTCACCTGCCTCCGTCTGCTGAACTCTGGGAACTGAATGAGTGCAGCCTAATGCACTTTTCAAGATGGAGTATTTCCCATACTTAGGCACAATCAGTGCTATCTGCTGTTTTGAAAGAACCACGGGGTATCCCTTTTCTTTGAAGACACTGAGTTTGATGCCCCAGGAGTTAAACACCTCCTCTTTTGACAAGAGCTTATGCATGCAATCCAGGGAAGCAAACATCCCCAATGTTGCATCACAAATGTGTGCACCCCTTGGGGTAAGAAACTCAATTGAGATAAAAATCCTTTGATTTCAAATGGCTGAACACCGAAATGGCCCCATTAGACTTAGGACATTTTCTCGGTTTAGTATGTCGGGGGACCCTGAGAGTGGTATTCCGGGATGAATAACTGTTTGACATTGGACTGATGCAAGGCACCTTGCCTAGCAGTGCCTTGGCTCGAGTTTGGTGTGGAGAGAGCCTGGGTACCAGTTGGAGCATTGTAGCATCCCAAGGCTTCTCCCGCCAATGTGCCACTTGGCAGGTAATCCAGTTTTGTGCCCTTCTTAGGACGCGTGTCCATGAAAAGTACACCCAGTTGTTATTTTAGGGGTACCACGGACTGATAAGGAGTCACTTGCTTTGTTGTAACTTGAATGCTTCCTGGGTTCATACAAATAAGGGATCCTGAGGGACTCCACATTACCACCAGCGGGATATGTTATCTCCACTGGGGTGACATAGTAGGTAGCGTTATCATCGGGTTCCGCACCTGGGTACTTGCTTCCATCTCCTTGTTTTACATTAAAAGGTAGTGTTTATGGTATAGGAGGTAATTTACATTTTTCTGCAAAGATCCCACTAGTATCTTCTTCCAGATACTCACCATCCTAACGGAGGTGTCACTCACCTGGAGAAGCAATTACCTAGGTGCCGAACCTGATGATGACGCTACCTACCTGTCAACATGCGAACACAGAGCTCATTTCAAGAGGCGATGTTGCAGAGACGAATTGTTGAAAGACAGAATGGAATCATCTCCCATGATATACAGAGCTGTGGCACAAAAGTTGCCTAAAAGTCAAATAACCAAGCGCCTGTCTCTGACGGTTTGAGGATGGTGCCCTCATAAAGGCAAACAAATCTGTTATCAGTGGAGGATTGAGGGTGCCCAGTGGCCTGCTGCTAGAAATGGCGGGCATGCACTAACAGTGCCTGGCATTGTTTTTTGTTTATTTTAGCACTGACTACCTGCACCCAGAGCCCATTGTGTTTTAGAATTCTGTGTCTTTAGTGCACGATTTGCCACCAAATAAAATGTTTACCTAGCAGCAGCTTAAAGCTTTTTGCTGTCATTGTAAGTTGCATTAACTGTCCACCAAGTTACTTCTAGAGCAAAAATACGGGACTAAGGGACGCAGTCACAGCTCATTTAGATGGGGTTACACCACCCTTGAAAAAGGCATACTTTGCACTCATAGTGCATTTAATTGAACATACTAACTTTGTATGGACGACTGGTTTCAGCTATTTTAAGTACAGAAAGTGTTTCCTTCACATTGGTAACGGTTTGCATAAGTGAAGGCAAGGCAAGCCTTATTTACTCTCTTGTTGTCAGTATATTTTTACTCTGTTTGAATTTTCCGATATCAGTAGTTCTGTAGACCGGAGTTGTATTCAAGGAAGTGCCTAGAGCAAGTTGCAGTGGGCTTCAAAATCAGTGGCGGCTGGCATAGCTCGCTGGTGGGGGGGCGGGGGTGTTGCGCGGGGGTGGGGTGGGGGGGACAGGAAAAGGCAGCCAGGCTCCCTCCCCTAAGCCAATCACAACGCTGCAATGCAGCATTGTGATTGGTCTTGAGCGCCGTGACACAGTGCTCAGCCAGGGACTGTAGGGGTGGGCATGTTCTCTATGCAGGCTGTAATGTAGCCTGCATGGAGAAGGAGAAAGTGCGCATGACTAGTTTGGGCAACCCGAGAGGGCCGACTAAATAGTCATTGCACACTTAGGAGTGGACAAACCACTCCTCCCTTGCGCTGCTCCGTGAGCAGAGCAGTCCCGCCCACCTGCCCGCAAAGGAAACATAAACTGATAATAACTTAAAGTCATTATAATTTTATATTTCCTTTCCACTGCTCTAAAGCAGTGGGGAGACGCTCCTCCGCCATAGCGGAGGAGCCGCCACTGTTCAAAATTAAGCACTTCCAGGAGTGAACTGATTTTAATGGATCATTTTAGAAATGATAAGCTACTGTTAGAGGTGGAATGCTGAATTTATAGTGGCAGTCTGTGAGTTATATCGAAGTAAGGCACACAGCTAGCTATTCAAATTCAGACCATTGTGGAACACATCAGTTGCCATTTTCGTTTAATTTGGTCGCTACACTTGCTAATATGTAATCCTGTTAAATGCAGCAATTCCTGTACAGGGCCGTTTTAAACAATGAAGTCTACCTGTATTTACGGTTGCCCATGAGTGTCTGCCCCCCTTTACCCCCTCCTGTGGTGAACAGAGGGCTTGCTTTGTCAGTTTCACATTCATGTGCATTGCCCACATTAAAATCAAAATATACCATCAAGAAGGACAGCAATTACTTTTATTTTCTGGATTCTACCATAATGTGATTGGGTTAGTCAAAGCCCCCCTGCCCAGTGAATTCTAGGGCCCTCTTCACTATTTAAGGGCTAAATTCCTAAATTAAAAGCTGCGTGATAATTATCAGGCCCTTGCAGTAACCCCCTCCCCCTATAGATTCTGGCAGGTCAAACCTGGCGAAAGTTATTGGGACAGGGAGGGAAAACACAGAAAAATTGTGAAAACGCGTGCAATACAGTGTGTTAAACATCAGGTCTGCCTGTAACTCGGACTGAGGGCCTCATTACAGGTAGACGCAGTCAGATGAAATAATTATCACCAATAAAAATCAAACACCAAGGTGTTCGGAACTTACTGAATGCAATGATTATCACATATTTTGAAGTTTGGGAAATAACATGCAGATTTGGGTGCTTAGCACATCAAAGTACACATGTCCCTGTAAATACTTTGCCTTTTCCACGTGTTCAGTTCCGACAGGTTGGACCTGCCAACATTGAACAACAAGTGCGATCTTCATTACACCTTGTATTCACTGGGGGCGGTGAACATTGTACCACTTTTAGGATCACAATTTCACTGGCCACTTGTAATCTGGCCCTAGGTGGTATCTACCTCACCCCGGGGTAATGGTATTTACCTTGTTGGTAAAAACACACCCTATATTGACTCAACTTGTAATAAGGCACTAAGTGGGGGCTAAAAAAGCTGCAAGGAGGAAGCAATGCAGGCATCAAAGCGTGTCCGAAGGTTTGATGTAGCTGGTGAATGTCAATAGGCCTTGTTTTCGTTTTGTAAATTTGCAGTATTTCACTTCAGGTGTTACAGGCGTGTTTGCTACACTATGAATAAGAAAAAGGCTACAATGATGAAATGTAAATTTACTCAATACTTTGTTCACTCTAGAAGATAATCCTGCATATTAGAAAAGTAATTAGAAACTTCGTAATTGAAAAATAGACGGACCTACGCTTTTTAGTGTATATATTCTGTTTCACATGGTGGACTTAGCCAGTGATGCCAGAACCCCCGTTAAACCGAAAGCTTCTCTCGTGACTCTGCCAGCACGGACTTGTTCCAAATCAACAGGCACGCCACAGATTGGATGTACCATCAGCAAATCCGACTGAGCCTCTTCAGAACTCGAGCTCGAGCCTTCATTCATTCCAGAATTTTGTTGTGTGTCCTGGGATTTGTAGTCCTGTTGAGCCGATTATGAAATGCAGACAAGTGCCAGATGCAAAGCAAAAACATTAAAGTGGATTATCTACTCCTGCATGGACTTGGGAAACGTAAGAGCTCTGCCTGTCAAAATGTAGATAACCATCAGTGCTGCAGACATCTGAGAACAGCGACATTTGTAGCAGGTAGCATCACGTTGGGGCGATTGCAAATACAAATAAAGAGAATTATGTTAGCTGCACCTTTGCCAGACTCATAGGGCTAAGGAAGAGCCAGTCACATGTGTTTGAAATCTTGGAAAGTCTCTGTGGCAGGAAAAGAGTCCGTTACATGTCGGTTGCACCTTTTACAGGCTTCAGGGCTGGGACAGAGTCAATCCAGGAGGAAGGCTTACTTCTCTAGCCCTAGTAAACACACTGTTGGAACTCTGAGACACTGTTTGGGCGCACAGGTTGCTAAATACACTGATACTCTGTGAACCGTATGAACAAGAAATGCTACATACTAGTAACACAATAACTCACAGGGTCATTTAGTGCTTAGCGTACACCGATGGGGGGCTCCCGTCCTGCCAAAGCTGTGGTTCCACTGCCTCGTCACTTGGGTCTGCCCTTAGAGACCCTTGTCCTGGCTGCCCATACTCTACAAGGCCACCGTGGCGGACGCCCTGCCCTATTTATGGGAGGTTCTACCCACCACTGATTCTTTCCTGACCAAGTCTGTCATGTGAGGCATAGCAGCCCCAGACACTCGGGCAGGAAAACAGAAAAATGTCCCTGACGTGCAGCAAAACAACTCTCTGTATATCAGAGAGTGATTTTCTGTGCCTCCTCCATAAAACCCACTATGGAGGCTTTTTACTGAGACAGAAGTATGCAAACCACGCCCAATTTAGAGGCTGATGAGAGGTATCCCAGTATACTACTGACAGAAAATAACATTCTGAGAAGACTGCATCAACATGGGAGCTTGATTTGCATGCAACTGTGCTGCAAGTGCCACGACAATAACAGATGCGCCTTCTGAGCAGAGATGCAAGCCAGGGGGATGTCTCCAGATAGGGAGGACGGTCCTCCTCTGATGGGGCTGAGACAAGGGCTTCTGCTGATCCGGCATGCTGGCGGGTTGCCTGCTAAAGCCCTCAGCCTTGTTAGGAGGATTGGACATCCTATATTTTGCATGCAGAAGTCCTTGAACCTCTAGCAACTGTAATCATTCTTTGTTTGTGGACATTGCTTTATGTAACGTTTTCATAACTGCATTATTGTGACATGGTGTTCTTTGTTTTAGGTTGTGCTGATGGTTGCAGTCATTTAGTGACTGTCAGCAATGTTTAGTTACATAGGTATGAGTCCTAGTCTTACTCTTGAATTGTGTTACATCATTCTTGATGGTGTATGGTAATCTGTGTATCTTCTTCCATTTAAGTTCCCTTTTATACTGTACAGGTATTTATTTATCCTCGAGTTAATGTTAAAGTATTGTATACTGCTCTGACTGCCCACTGTCACCTTGATATAATTGTGTTGTAATGTATGTAGATTTTCCCTCCACATCTCAGTTGAGCTAAGCTTGGACTACTCATCTCTGCCAAATAAAAGAGTAAAAGGTGTTTAAAGAGCAGATGCGGCCCATGCAGGTAAGAGCGGTGGGGCAGTGGGGGGAGGGGTATGGGGGATTTTGATAGACGACCACGAGGGAAAAATAAATAAATAATTTTCCCTCGTCGTCGTCTGTCGAAATCGCCACCCACCCGGCCCCACCGCTCTTACTTTGCGGGCGGCTGCTGTTAATGAGCCCTACATTTGAACGCAGACCAAGTACCCAGTGCCCTGGTTAGTAGGGGCCCGAACATTTTCAGTTTTATTGAGAGTGGTGGCTCATGTGACATGGAGCCCTGGAGCAAAAAAGCCTCATGCAGGGGAGGAAACACTAGTGTTAAGGTGTGGACCGCATGTGCCTGGTCAGGTGACTGTTTAATAAGATAATTTCACGACAAATTGTGTTAAATTGAGAAAATTTGACAGAAGCTGTATTCTTAGACTAATTCCAAATATCAAAATTATTGTATTTGTGCAGAGATGTAAATTTGTTTTCATGCACACATATGCTTTCCTTAAACCTAGAATATGTGATTTGCAAATGCCATTTTCTGTATAGAGCTGTGGCTTTGAAGGAGCGCAGTTTTATATTTGTTGAAATATGGCATCCAGATACGTGCACATCTGTATTTATGTTCAAATCCATGATCATTTTAGTATTAAGCTGCCAGCAGTGAACCATATGGGAGGACCACACTTTTTTATGAGGCATGGAGGTGGCCAAATCCTCCATTCCAAACACATAAGAGTCCTCGTTATCCACATGGGAGCAATTGTGGTATAGGCACAGAGTTTGCACACATCCCTGTAACCACATCACATTTTAAATTAATTCAGGTTGTTCCTCACTTGAGCACTCTTCTGATATCACGATGATATATACATAGTTTGACCAAAGATATATCAGTTAATTTGGTCTCTATCCCATTGTCTGGAATTGTTCTACTTCATAACATAAGTTATAAAACTCAATTATGATAGTGCATCCCATTAATGGCATTCTCTCAAAACACTTGTTAACATAGTTTATGAATACAAAGCATGTTCTAGTAATACATCGAACATCTTGAGTTAAAATAAAAAGAGAAAGAAACATTTGAAATTCCAAAATTTGATTTTCAAAGTATAAAACTACTAGGTTTGCTTATTTTAAATAATTTACTGTATAAATAGCACAATGCACGGACTGATTCAAACACGGGCTTAAGTAAAAGTTACATTAGCTTCAGGACTCCCACGTGTAAGGCAAACTGCTCAATGTCTTGGAATTTTTTCAAGAAGTCCAGGAGATGTCCTGGAACTCTGCAACTGTCGCAGATTTACAGGATCACTCAGAGGCCTTCCACGTTCAGAAGTGGAACTGTCTGGACACTTCTGAATCTGAAATTGTAACTCGCTGTACAATTCCGGATGTAGAAATGCAACAGAGCTTGCATATTTATCTCCTTTTTGTTTCTTATCAGAGAAAATGTTTTTTTCTGTAGAGAAACTTCTTCGTCTCTTTTTTCCCGTGCCTTAGACAGGAAACACACTTACCACTGACACCTTTTACCTTAACACTAGTAGAATTGTGTACTTTTCCAGGATGAGAATCTACCTGCAAATTGTAGATATATACCTTCAAAGGATGTTCTGAATGTTCACCAACTTATAAAGACGGACCCACCCAGCAACACTCACAAACTTGCCCTGAAACTACATTTGTGAATATGGAAATTCAATCATACAGGTGAAATGTCCACATTTGTAAATTCCCTTTGTGCTTGTACTGCTCCACCACACCAAATTCTGTGAATCAGGATAATGAATATTTTGTACACCTATGTTGTCCGTTGGCTGTTAAAATAGGATGGGATCTCTGATTGGTTAAGGCATGGCTCTAAATCCAGGGAACATAAAGCAGCATACGTTATTTTAGCTAGGGTCCAAATAACCCATGATGGCCTTAATGCGATGCAAATATCCTGCTATGCTGCCATTTGAGGGATTCTGGTGAAATGATGACACAAATTGCATGGCCGAAGTCCGATTGGTTTGCATGATGTAGCATAAGGGACTTGAGAGCCTCTCAGTAATTATTATTTCTCACACAAAGAATGTGCCTCAGGAGAGGGTAAATAAATGGGATAAGGGACAGCTAGTGTTATTGACTGAATCCCTAGCCAGTAAGGTTGTTAACATTTGACAACTCAGTCATCTCTTCCCATTTCCAAACTCTCTAAAAGTGTGTTTTGATAGCTACATCTAAGCGAATCTACTGTTTCAACATTGCAGTGAATGTGCAAATACAAATTGCACGTTTGTATTTTTTATATCACATTTAGAAAAACAGTTTTCTTTCTGAGGAATAACCAGAATTACCAGGAGTGACGTCAAACCACTTAAATTTACTGGTACAAGGGCATTACTATGAATTTCAGTGTTTGAAGGACCTGTGCTTGTGAAATACCAACTATGTAATATAATTACTGTTATTCACGCGGGTAGAATCAAAAAATCCCTTTTTTAATGGAATGGAAATGGTCGTCTAATCTGAATGAAATTTGAAAAGTCCATGAGAGTCTCAAGTGCGGAATAATGCAGAATCTACTGTTTCAAAGTGTTGCAATCTTGGCAATGCCTGTTACTGAAATATATAAAGAAAGGTCCATGCATACTTGAACATAGGTCTGCTAACCAACATGTCCACACACTTACTGGAGCATAGAAGTTCACTCACACACACATACACACACACACGCATGCATGCACGCGCACACGCACGCACGCATGCGCTACATGCATGTGATAATTTTCACTTGCACACGTGACATGTTAGTGTGAAACAGGTTGCATACATGACGTATGTCAACACCCTGATTCACATTTTCTCCAGTTTGACTAAAATACATCTTGGACAGTGGCAAAACACAAAATGATGGGGCCCCCGGTAGAATGAGAAGAGCGCCCCGAGTCTCCCATTTCTTACGGATAATCATCGGCCTTAGGCTGTATGGAACCCCCATGAAAGGTTGGGGGCCCACGGCTTATCAGGGGCTGCAGGGTCCTGTGTTACGCTCCTGTCTTCGGCATCAAGTCCAAGGTACCCCTCTGCCCACAATCATGTCTTCCATGCATGCATCACCTCATCAGTGCCAGCTCTTCCCTATTATTTCTCTAGTGCCACCTTCCCTCATAAGACCCGAAGTGCACATCTGCCGTCGCCTTCGAGCTGAAGAATCCACCACCCACCCTCACCACATGTGTTCCTGATTCTCATGCACTGTACTCTCCGCCCCAGAGAGAAAATTATGAATAGAAAACCTGGTGTCATATAGAATGTGTTGTGCCACTGGAAAATGTATAAAAAGTATGGGAGAGCCATTAGTACAGGGCCATAATGATAACTTCAAAATCTCCTCATGACTGCTGAAGCAGCACCTCTTAGCCCAGGGTGGTGAGAAGCTAGATGATGTCTAGGGAATAGTAGACTGGTTGGCAGGGCCTTCAAAGACTCCCAGCACGAAAGTGAATGAAGTTTCAAGCATTGTTCCCTTACTCATGAAGCTCTGCCAAAATAAGGTTTATGCTGCCTGCAGGAAATACAATAGGACTTTACACCAGGGAGGGCCCTTGGTGATCAAACTTTGAACAAAGATGATTAGAATTGGTTAAGTCAGATTGCTACATGCATTAAGCTCACACACTTTTGTTTAGGACCACATGCCCATCAGTGACAAAATGACTCTGTTTCAGAACTCCATCTTTGTTTACAATTTGATGAAATAAATACAAATATTAAATTTATACATTTGCTCCCATATAGCCATACATCAATACCTAAATAACTGGAATTGCCTGGGGGTTTAATAAATGGTAGACACATCACACCTTGTTTATCAACTCTAGTTAGAGCAAATAATTCTGATCTGAAGGGCTTAGGCTTTTCCATATTTTTAAAATTTTTGTTTCATTGCAGACGGGGAGATGTAGGATTCTCTAACATACTGTAAATTAGATAATTGGAATTTTGAGAGCTCTACTGAAGACAATGGAGCAGCAGCTGCCGATATAAACTGGTATTGGGCCGCTATTCTCAACATTTTAAGGTGCTAATGTCCTCTGTCTCTCTCTTTCCACTGCCTCTCCAAAATACATGGATTCAGCCGGGGAAGGTGAAAGGCAGCGCCTGGGCAGCAGGACACACGGAGCATTCACCCTTCCCTGCTACTGTAGCTCAGTGTCACTGGGGCTCCAGAATGAGGAAGGGGTGAATGCTCCTCAGCTCCTGGGTCTTTCTGGCTTGACTGAACTCCAAAAAGCAGTTTAGCCGAGCTGGTGAGAACCAGAGGCTAATTTGTGGCAGCCTACTTTCACAGCTCTTGCTGTGAATGATTAACAGTTAACAGCTGTGGCCCTGTGCATGGCTGTTAACTGTTGAACATTTACAGCAAGAGCTGTGAAACAAAGGCGTCGGAGCCACTGGGGATTCAACTCCCTCGGTCTCTGATGCCTTTGTTTTCTCAATGAGAACATTCTGCCCTCATGGGACGGAATGTTCTAATAGCTTTATAGCCCACCATAACTGAGGTATATCGGCCATTAATGGCCTGTTCCCTTCTTAAAGGTCCTTGCCTTCAGCTCGAGCCCCTTAATGCTGGAGCTGGCTTTTAATGGCCAGTATACCCGCTACGGCGGGCTATAAAGCTAGAATGTAATTGTTAATCTTATGGTAGTAATGGAAGTCTGTATCACATGAAAGCCCATATGCTCGGGTTTAAATATAAATTATTTTGAAAGAAGCTGAATCCCAAGTCCAAAAAGCACTAAGGGGAACCTCTGTCCATATCAGGTTCAGTTGGCTGAATGGTGATGAATACTTCTTATGATTGGCACACCCCAGACTAAAATATCCCCATATGGATTTCCAAAAGTTCAGTACATTGGAAGGAGAGGCACACTGAAGGGCTTTGCATTGAGGGTTGTAAAATGTGTATGTAGGGAATTATCTGGTGAAGATAATGAATTCACTCAAAGAAAGTTCCAGGAAGTTACCTCGTGGCACAGATGTGCTACTTTGAAAATAATATAGCCATATAACAGAGCTAGTGTGACTAAGTGCATTGCATCAGTTATCAGAAAGATGGCAGCATAGATGCTATGAGCAGTAAGGAGGGTTTGAGTGGTCATAAATTAGGGCTGTAAAAATAGAATACAATAGCTGTTTTCTGCAATTTTGTTCTGGCAAGATGACATTCACCACCGAAGTGCATATTTTGCATTGTTGTGATTTCTGGGGCAAACGGTCACTCAATATGTTTGATATTTCTTTATTGTACCTCATTGTACAGCACATTTGTATGCCTACTTTTTCATAAAGCATGAATACCTGTTTAGATATTGGCTGAGCTGAATGTGGATGTGCAAGAACCAAACGCCTCACATGCACTTTTAATTCGAATGGAAACTGTGTAGAAAAGTGAGTCTCATAGATGTTTTAAGCAAAGACTGACAACACCTTGGATTATTCAAAAGGGGATTAAAGGATTATCACCCACTCCTGCTGATATGTCTGGGTTTAATGCCAGCTCTAATAAATCACATGTGTTTCTTGCCCTGGCGTACGTTTAAAGCATGACAAACCTAGTGACGTAGCAAGGGTGCTCTGGGTCCCAGTGCACCAAGGAAAAAAAGCCATCCTACCCAGGGGCGTAGGAGATACTAAATTTCTGGGGAGGACAAGGACAACCTTTTGGACTTCCCAGCAATGCTATACACATCACCCATTGTCTGAGAACCATACGCTCTGTTAAACAAATACAATCGCATAGTTTTGTAGTGAAACATTGATAAAGGCAAGCATGTGGTCACAGTTTGCAAGTATGCTTTAATTGTTATTTACATTCACAAAGTAATTAGACCAAATGTGAAAAAACATGTTTTTGAATCTTACATCTTCATGCACCAAGCAAAAAAAGGTGGGACAAAAAAAGGAAGAATAAACTGAATGCTCTTCGCGACATACCTAAACCTCAAAATGCAATTGGACTAATACTGGAGTGTATTGGAGACAGGCTACAGGCACGCAGAGCTGTAAGAGCTGAGAAATGTACACTTTCTAAAAGTAGCATATCTAAAATAGTAATGTGAAATCCAACCTTATCAGTAAAGAGGATTTATCATTACAATTCCAAAGATATAAAACATGACACAGCTACTCCTTTCTAACCAGGAATTACAGCTCAAAAGAGTGTATTAAGGAATTCTATGAGTGGAGTAGGCCTCACAGTAGTGAAAATCTAATGTAAGTGTTTTTCACTACGAGGACATGCAAAACGTAAAAGTACATGTCCTACCTTTTAGTTACATACCACCCTTCCCTATGGGCTACCTAAGGCCTACCTTAGGAGTGACTTATGTGTAATAAAAGGTACGTTTAAGGCTTGGAAGGGGTTTTTAATACCAAGTTGACATGGCAGTAAAGCTGAACAGACAGTCCCTGCAGTGGCAGGCCTGAGACATGTCTAAAGGGCTACTTGTGTGGGTGGCACAATCAGTGCTGCAGGCCCATGAGTAGCATTTAATTTGCAGGCCCTGAGTAAATGGTATACCACTGCACAAGTAAATTAAATACACCAATTGTGTATATATCAAAGTTACCATGTTTGGAGGAGAAGCACATGCACTTTAGCACTGGTCTGTGGTGGTAAAGGGCTCAGAATCCTAAGGCCAACAAAAAGAATCAGCAAAAGGTGGAGGTAAGCAGGCAAAAGGTTTGGGGAAAGACCACGCTAAGGCTGGCAGGTCTAATAGTATGGTATAGGATTCTGTGTGTCTCTGAGTATTGAAGTCAGTTGGATCCCTTTTGGGAGCCGCTGGTTTAGCAGGGCACAAAAAGGAGAGCGAGAACAGTTTCTCAAACACTGGAAGTTTGTCGCCTGCATTCCTGTGACTGGAGGGTGGAGAAACCCTTAATGCACCGCAAAGTATACAACACAATACAGAAACTTTTGTTGTCTAATCTGTGAGAAACTTTATTGCAGATGGATGATATGAGTGTAGAGAGCACTCAAACTGCATTATCTTGCACAAAAATATAGGAAGTCCTATGAGATAAATTTGAAATAAGAATTAGCCTTGTGTGGGATGCTCACAAAAATGAGATATCCAGTGTTTGTGTGGAAGAGAGATGCTTACCAATGTAAAAATGCAAAAACAACAGTTGATGGACAGAATGCAGAACAATGTCATACATTCACCCCAGTACAGAGATCTGGGCCTAAATCCATCGTTTTTTTGCTCACCATGCCATTCCAGTTTGAACCCAGCCATATGCAAATCAGTCTTGACCCTGTGCCTCATGGGAACAGTCCAGCCCGAACTGCCAAGCCAGGTCCTCCCTGGACTGGAAACAAGCATCCTAGGACCGGTTTCGGGGTTTCACCCCTCTTCAGCCAGGATAGCTTGATTCCAGTGGCATGGAGAGCACGGGACCCACGTCTGGGCATACCCGTCCCAGACGTGGGTCCCGGGCTCACTGTGCCACTGGAATCAAGCTATCCTGGCTGATGGGGTGGCGTGGTGAAGCAAAATAACGATGGATTAAACCCAGATCTGTGACTGGGGGTGAATGTTTGCCAATGTGCAGCATTCCGTCCATCATCTTGTGTGTTTTGCATTTCGCCCTAAGTGGGAAGGGTATGCCCAGACGTGGGTCCCGTGCTCACTACGCCACTGGAGTCAAGCTATCCTGGCTGATGAAGGCTGATAGCCTGAAACCGGTCCTAGGATGCTTGATTCCGGTCCAGGGAAGACATGGCTTGGCAGTTCGGTCTGGACTGTTCCCATGAGGCACAGGGTCAAGACTGATTTGCATATGGCTATGTCTGAACTGGGAGTGGCGTGGTGAAGCAAAATAACGATGGATTAAACCCAGATCTGTGACTGGGGGTGAATGTTTGCCAATGTGCAGCATTCCGTCCATCATCTTGTGTGTTTTGCATTTCGCCCTAAGTGGGAAGGGTATGCCCAGACGTGGGTCCCGTGCTCACTACGCCACTGGAGTCAAGCTATCCTGGCTGATGAAGGCTGATAGCCTGAAACCGGTCCTAGGATGCTTGATTCCGGTCCAGGGAAGACATGGCTTGGCAGTTCGGTCTGGACTGTTCCCATGAGGCACAGGGTCAAGACTGATTTGCATATGGCTATGTCTGAACTGGGGTGGCGTGGTGAAGCAAAATAACGATGGATTAAACTCAGATCTGTGACTGGGGGTGAATGTTTGCCAATGTGCAGCATTCCGTCCATCATCTTGTGTGTTTTGCATTTCGCCCTAAGTGGGAAGGGTATGCCCAGACGTGGGTCCCGTGCTCACTACGCCACTGGAGTCAAGCTATCCTGGCTGATGAAGGCTGATAGCCTGAAACCGGTCCTAGGATGCTTGATTCCGGTCCAGGGAAGACATGGCTTGGCAGTTCGGTCTGGACTGTTCCCATGAGGCACAGGGTCAAGACTGATTTGCATATGGCTATGTCTGAACTGGGGTGACGTGGTGAAGCAAAATAACGATGGATTAAACCCAGATCTGTGACTGGGGGTGAATGTTTGCCAATGTGCAGCATTCCGTCCATCATCTTGTGTGTTTTGCATTTCGCCCTAAGTGGGAAGGGTATGCCCAGACGTGGGTCCCGTTCTCACTACGCCACTGGAGTCAAGCTATCCTGGCTGATGAAGGCTGATAGCCTGAAACCGGTCCTAGGATGCTTGATTCCGGTCCAGGGAAGACATGGCTTGGCAGTTCGGTCTGGACTGTTCCCATGAGGCACAGGGTCAAGACTGATTTGCATATGGCTATGTCTGAACTGGGGTGGCGTGGTGAAGCAAAATAACGATGGATTAAACTCAGATCTGTGACTGGGGGTGAATGTTTGCCAATGTGCAGCATTCCGTCCATCATCTTGTGTGTTTTGCATTTCGCCCTAAGTGGGAAGGGTATGCCCAGACGTGGGTCCCGTGCTCACTACGCCACTGGAGTCAAGCTATCCTGGCTGATGAAGGCTGATAGCCTGAAACCGGTCCTAGGATGCTTGATTCCGGTCCAGGGAAGACATGGCTTGGCAGTTCGGTCTGGACTGTTCCCATGAGGCACAGGGTCAAGACTGATTTGCATATGGCTATGTCTGAACTGGGGTGGCGTGGTGAAGCAAAATAACGATTGATTAAACCCAGATCTGTGACTGGGGGTGAATGTTTGCCAATGTGCAGCATTCCGTCCATCATCTTGTGTGTTTTGCATTTCGCCCTAAGTGGGAAGGGTATGCCCAGACGTGGGTCCCGTGCTCACTACGCCACTGGAGTCAAGCTATCCTGGCTGATGAAGGCTGATAGCCTGAAACCGGTCCTAGGATGCTTGATTCCGGTCCAGGGAAGACATGGCTTGGCAGTTCGGTCTGGACTGTTCCCATGAGGCACAGGGTCAAGACTGATTTGCATATGGCTATGTCTGAACTGGGGTGGCGTGGTGAAGCAAAATAACGATGGATTAAACCCAGATCTGTGACTGGGGGTGAATGTTTGCCAATGTGCAGCATTCCGTCCATCATCTTGTGTGTTTTGCATTTCGCCCTAAGTGGAAAGGGTATGCCCAGACGTGGGTCCCGTGCTCACTACGCCACTGGAGTCAAGCTATCCTGGCTGATGAAGGCTGATAGCCTGAAACCGGTCCTAGGATGCTTGATTCCGGTCCAGGGAAGACATGGCTTGGCAGTTCGGTCTGGAATGTTCCCATGAGGCACAGGGTCAAGACTGATTTGCATATGGCTATGTCTGAACTGGGGTGGCGTGGTGAAGCAAAATAACGATGGATTAAACCCAGATCTGTGACTGGGGGTGAATGTTTGCCAATGTGCAGCATTCCGTCCATCATCTTGTGTGTTTTGCATTTCGCCCTAAGTGGGAAGGGTATGCCCAGACGTGGGTCCCGTGCTCACTACGCCACTGGAGTCAAGCTATCCTGGCTGATGAAGGCTGATAGCCTGAAACCGGTCCTAGGATGCTTGATTCCGGTCCAGGGAAGACATGGCTTGGCAGTTCGGTCTGGACTGTTCCCATGAGGCACAGGGTCAAGACTGATTTGCATATGGCTATGTCTGAACTGGGAGTGGCGTGGTGAAGCAAAATAACGATGGATTAAACCCAGATCTGTGACTGGGGGTGAATGTTTGCCAATGTGCAGCATTCCGTCCATCATCTTATGTGTTTTGCATTTCGCCCTAAGTGGGAAGGGTATGCCCAGACGTGGGTCCCGTGCTCACTACGCCACTGGAGTCAAGCTATCCTGGCTGATGAAGGCTGATAGCCTGAAACCGGTCCTAGGATGCTTGATTCCGGTCCAGGGAAGACATGGCTTGGCAGTTCGGTCTGGACTGTTCCCATGAGGCACAGGGTCAAGACTGATTTGCATATGGCTATGTCTGAACTGGGGTGGCGTGGTGAAGCAAAATAACGATGGATTAAACCCAGATCTGTGACTGGGGGTGAATGTTTGCCAATGTGCAGCATTCCGTCCATCATCTTGTGTGTTTTGCATTTCGCCCTAAGTGGGAAGGGAATGCCCAGACGTGGGTCCCGTGCTCACTACGCCACTGGAGTCAAGCTATCCTGGCTGATGAAGGCTGATAGCCTGAAACCGTTCCTAGGATGCTTGATTCCGGTCCAGGGAAGACATGGCTTGGCAGTTCGGTCTGGACTGTTCCCATGAGGCACAGGGTCAAGACTGATTTGCATATGGCTATGTCTGAACTGGGGTGGCGTGGTGAAGCAAAATAACGATGGATTAAACCCAGATCTGTGACTGGGGGTGAATGTTTGCCAATGTGCAGCATTCCGTCCATCATCTTGTGTGTTTTGCATTTCGCCCTAAGTGGGAAGGGTATGCCCAGACGTGGGTCCCGTGCTCACTACGCCACTGGAGTCAAGCTATCCTGGCTGATGAAGGCTGATAGCCTGAAACCGGTCCTAGGATGCTTGATTCCGGTCCAGGGAAGACATGGCTTGGCAGTTCGGTCTGGACTGTTCCCATGAGGCACAGGGTCAAGACTGATTTGCATATGTCTATGTCTGAACTGGGGTGGCGTGGTGAAGCAAAATAACGATGGATTAAACCCAGATCTGTGACTGGGGGTGAATGTTTGCCAATGTGCAGCATTCCGTCCATCATCTTGTGTGTTTTGCATTTCGCCCTAAGTGGGAAGGGTATGCCCAGACGTGGGTCCCGTGCTCACTACGCCACTGGAGTCAAGCTATCCTGGCTGATGAAGGCTGATAGCCTGAAACCAGTCCTAGGATGCTTGATTCCGGTCCAGGGAAGACATGGCTTGGCAGTTCGGTCTGGACTGTTCCCATGAGGCACAGGGTCAAGACTGATTTGCATATGGCTATGTCTGAACTGGGGTGGCGTGGTGAAGCAAAATAACGATGGATTAAACCCAGATCTGTGACTGGGGGTGAATGTTTGCCAATGTGCAGCATTCCGTCCATCATCTTGTGTGTTTTGCATTTCGCCCTAAGTGGGAAGGGTATGCCCAGACATGGGTCCCGTGCTCACACGCCACTGGAGTCAAGCTATCCTGGCTGATGAAGGCTGATAGCCTGAAACCGGTCCTAGGATGCTTGATTCCGGTCCAGGGAAGACATGGCTTGGCAGTTCGGTCTGGACTGTTCCCATGAGGCACAGGGTCAAGACTGATTTGCATATGGCTATGTCTGAACTGGGGTGGCGTGGTGAAGCAAAATAACGATGGATTAAACCCAGATCTGTGACTGGGGGTGAATGTTTGCCAATGTGCAGCATTCCGTCCATCATCTTGTGTGTTTTGCATTTCGCCCTAAGTGGGAAGGGTATTCCCAGACGTGGGTCCCGTGCTCACTACGCCACTGGAGTCAAGATATCCTGGCTGATGAAGGCTGATAGCCTGAAACCGGTCCTAGGATGCTTGATTCCGGTCCAGGAAGACATGGCTTGGCAGTTCGGTCTGGACTGTTCCCATGAGGCACAGGGTCAAGACTGATTTGCATATGGCTATGTCTGAACTGGGGTGGCGTGGTGAAGCAAAATAACGATGGATTAAACCCAGATCTGTGACTGGGGGTGAATGTTTGCCAATGTGCATCATTCCGTCCATCATCTTGTGTGTTTTGCATTTCGCCCTAAGTGGGAAGGGTATGCCCAGACGTGGGTCCCGTGCTCACTACGCCACTGGAGTCAAGCTATCCTGGCTGATGAAGGCTGATAGCCTGAAACCGGTCCTAGGATGCTTGATTCCGGTCCAGGGAAGACATGGATTGGCAGTTCGGTCTGGACTGTTCCCATGAGGCACAGGGTCAAGACTGATTTGCATATGGCTATGTCTGAACTGGGGTGGCATGGTGAAGCAAAATAACGATGGATTAAACCCAGATCTGTGACTGGGGGTGAATGTTTGCCAATGTGCAGCATTCCGTCCATCATCTTGTGTGTTTTGCATTTCGCCCTAAGTGGGAAGGGTATGCCCAGACGTGGGTCCCGTGCTCACTACGCCACTGGAGTCAAGCTATCCTGGCTGATGAAGGCTGATAGCCTGAAACCGGTCCTAGGATGCTTGATTCCGGTCCAGGGAAGACATGGCTTGGCAGTTCGGTCTGGACTGTTCCCATGAGGCACAAGGTCAAGACTGATTTGCATATGGCTATGTCTGAACTGGGGTGGCGTGGTGAAGCAAAATAACGATGGATTAAACCCAGATCTGTGACTGGGGGTGAATGTTTGCCAATGTGCAGCATTCCGTCCATCATCTTGTGTGTTTTGCATTTCGCCCTAAGTGGGAAGGGTATGCCCAGACGTGGGTCCCGTGCTCACTACGCCACTGGAGTCAAGCTATCCTGGCTGATGAAGGCTGATAGCCTGAAACCGGTCCTAGGATGCTTGATTCCGGTCCAGGGAAGACATGGCTTGGCAGTTCGGTCTGGACTGTTCCCATGAGGCACAGGGTCAAGACTGATTTGCATATGGCTATGTCTGAACTGGGGTGGCGTGGTGAAGCAAAATAACGATGGATTAAACCCAGATCTGTGACTGGGGGTGAATGTTTGCCAATGTGCAGCATTCCGTCCATCATCTTGTGTGTTTTACCAATGTAAAAAAGCCTGCTGTGCGAGACAGATATGAGATGTTCACAGAAGATAGGTATAGTGAGATATGCAGAATGAGCTGTGTGGGCAAAGATCAGATATGAAGTGTTAGTGATGAACACCAGAAACATAGTGTTTTTGTGTGAAGTTTACAAATGAATACAGTGGGTGGAAAGTCACAAATGAGTAGTGCATGAGATGCACTAAAATACAAAAACTTTGTTATATGGGAGGCTCACAAAAACTATCAAATGCTCAAAACTAGCAAATATGCCTTATGCTAGGATTATTCGAGCCAAAATATTGAGTATTTATTTGAAACCTTGCTAAAGACTATAATGTTTTATGTACAAGTGACATTTGGAAAGTTGCGTATTAACAGTGAAGTAATCTTTGGGAAGTAGTTATTGCTACCAAGAAAAGGAGTGACCTGGTTTGGTAGTTCTGATATGGACATCATTTTCTTGAAGTCTATGTATGGTTGGTGTATTTGCTTTTATGTTGACAATATTGGGACGTGAGGAGGAGAATTATTTTTGTCTGGCCTCTTTGAGGACAATATTTGCCCAAAGGTTACAGAATTTAGAGATGCATGTTTTGATTGCTTGGAGAAGCTTGAGTGAAGAGGCCCTTGATCTGGTTGAAAGAAAAACATTGAGCCATGGAGGGGTTACTGATTTACTATGCCTTTGTGAAACACTATTTCCCATATTTGATGGAATAGTGCATTGTAGATAAAACCAAATAACTTCTCATTTGTGGCTGCGGTGCTTTATGGCATTGTGTATTTAACCACTGATTTTGTAGAACTGTGTACGCTGCACTTAGGCTGATGATTTGTGTCTTGTGTGACAGATAATGTACATTGAGTTTACTATGTGTAAATATCACATATATATATAAACCTGTAACTTTTGGAAAGTGTGAAGAGGGAGATCCAGCAGCAGGAAGAGAAAGAATTGTATTTTCCTTTTGACCAGCTTTGCAGTAGAGGAAAAATGTTTGTAGGGGAAGCTGGGATAAGAAGACATTGAGAAACAGTACTTGGGCCCTGCTTCAGAGAAGAAAACAAAAACATGGAGACGAAGTGAAGCCGGCATGCATAGAGATGTGCTCTTCAATGAAAAGGAAGAAAAAGAGTGTGACAATAAAGCCAACCAATAGTGAGTAGGGAGGGGGCTAAAAGACACTTTATATGTGCCTCTTAGTAGCTACTTTCTAAGAGTTTAGCAGTGTCTGAAGCTAAGTTAGATTGAACGGCGTGTCCAGGATCACAGTAGGTTGAGTGAAGGTGGAGGTGGAGCCAGAATTAGAATAAAAAGTTTCACCCTCACACTGGCTGTAGTGAAGACCTTGTATTTTGCTCTCAATAAACATAGCATTATTCAGACACAAACAGCAATGAGTAAGGGAAACTCTCAGAAGTGTCAAGGGAAACGACTTCCGTTGTCTTGGAAGCGAGCAACTAAACTATGAGTTTGTCTGAGGAGGAGCTGTCGCACAACGCAACGTTTTTAAACAAACATATCACTTCTTCTAAGCTGAGCAGATAACGGAATGCTGCTGAAAAAATGGGTAGTTTTGCCTACACAAAGAAAAAGAAGTGAAGAACGCCACAAAAGGTTAACCGACATTGGCAAATGTGAACTTTACAGTATCACTGTGGAAAATGAGAACACGTGCGTTATAGCGTCACTGTCAACACTGGGCCAAAAAGTGCCCTACTACTTGCCTTTAGATAGTTTAAACCTAGGCAGACGTGCATTCATGTAGGATTCTAGAAACATAGCACATACATGCTATGGTAGGGTACTATGTTCGGACTGTGTTCAGAATGTAAAATTATGCTATAATATTGGGGCTTGTATTTATTATGGTTTTGTGCTAACTTGAGCCATCATGAACACTAACAGCAAAGACAATGTGATGTGCTGGCAGTGACATCTCCTGTGACAGACAGACTTGTGTGGAAAATTCTGAGGAAGGTTAAAGAGTAGCAAGGTTCGCTGAGGATTTGGGCCAACTATCTGGTGGAGTGGGGACTCATTTTACGTGTTTACATTAGAGCCCATGGTCACCAAGTTATGTAACTGGTGGAAAGAGATGTCTCCATCCAACAATACCTAGACGACACCCAAATCTACCTTAACACGTCTTCCCTACTGGACTTGCTCGTTCTGTACTTGTAAACATTTACAACATTTAAAGAACTTCTTTATTCTAAATCCACAAAACAAATTCATCCTGTTCTTCTCCAAGGACAAAAAGTCTTTCAACCTGTAGGAAAGTAGGATCTGCTTCTATGGTTACCCCCACTCTTTGCATGGTGCTAAGCTGTTATTGACTAGTATGACTGAAATCCTGCTGATCAGGACCCCAGTCTATCTGCTTTCTCCCTTAAATTGTTGTGGTTAGTACTTAGGTACATCCCAGATTGGATACTGGGGTACCCTTATCAGTCCCTAGTATATGGTACTAAGGTACCAAGGGCATTGGTACCCCAGAGGTCCCCCATGGGCTGAAGCATGCATTATGCTACCCATGCGAGACCATTCAAAATGGAACTACAGGCCTGCCATTGCAGCCTGTGTAAGCTGGCACTAGCACCACTTACTAAAAATATAGGACTCCTATTTCTAGGGTTACTGCACTTAAAACCTATAAGTCACCCCTATAGCAGGCCTTTACAATCCTAAAGGCAGGATGCTTGGTTCTAAGTGAGAGGGTACCCCTGCATGAGCAGGACACCCCTACAGCCTACAGAGTCCATTCTCCCGGGTTGTCAGTGAAGCAGCCATATACTATATAGAGGGGCACCGCGTAATTACGCGAGGACCAATCTCGAAACTGGCTTCAACGAATCCTATCATGTTTGGTGTCAAACATGTTGGAATCATACCCCCACACCGTAATGGGTGTGGGAGGTATGAGTCCAAGCACTGGAAGAGCCCTCCGTTAGGCTCTCAGTGCTCCCGGTACCAGCCTTCTTGACCTGGACAGCACAAAATGGTTGCTGCCGACCAGAGACACGATTCTGCCCTCCTGCTGCTGAGCCAAGCCCGAGCAGGGGAAGGCAGAACAATAGGCATCCTGTAACAGGGAGGATTTAGTGTATTGGGGTAGGGTGGGTGCGCTTGCCAGCGGCACTCAGTCTGCATGAGTGGCACATTTGGTGTCCCCGTGCATAGTCCAGTTCAAACCAGTCCTGGGAGCCATTGGCTCCCGCTCTGGTGCGAAACTGGACAAAGGACATGGGTGTAACCTCCTTCTTGTCCAGACCCTTCCCTGAGTCCCAACCCTTTCCTTAGGGTACTTAGGGGCTTACCTGGGTGTAGGTCCCTAGATTTGTCGTGGACAAGATTCAGACCAGACACCACTTTTCTACCGTCTGGGCACTCTGGACTTCGCTGGACTTCGTTTGGGCTCAACTTCGTCTCTCTTCCAGTCTGCTGCATCATCTGTGCCTGTGCACCATACAGGAACCTTCCAAAGCATGAGGGCATCAAAGACACCTGAAGGAATCTCCCACGGAGTGAAGGAGTCACTCCCCTGCATTCACAGGCACTGCAACTAAGTCGACCGGTCTGCTGATCCTGAGCTCCTCCGGACTCCACAAGATTCTGCAATACAGGTGGTGGTTTTCCACTGCTCCCGAGGCCTGCCCTGCCCTCTCACCAAGTTTGAGGCCAGTATTCCTCGTGGGGGTTGCAATAACCGAACCCCGGTGCACCACGTCAACTTGCAGTTGCAAAGGCTTGTTGGCTTCCTTCCAAGAACATCTCTGGGCTCCAAGTAGCCCCGACCTCGAGCACCTCCAGTGATCAGAATCTTCAGCCACACTGCATCGTGTGCATCGTGGCCTGCATCTTTTGGTGAGCTGTTTGAGGTCCTCTCACGACTTAGTACCTCTGGCCTGTGGGTCCATTTGAGGGTCACTTGTTTCTTTTGGGCTCCTCTGATTGCTTGGGGCCTGCCCTGACTCCCCTGCTTGTGGTGAGTCCCCTGGACCTTGCTGGTCCCGACGTTGCGCCTTCTTCAATTCCTGCATTGGTTGCATTTGCCAAGGATTGTTGGTGCTCCCACCGGACACCGACCCCTCAGCACTCGTCATCCTTCATGGGACAGTCTGTGCATGGCTCCTGGTCTTTCTCAGCATCACCTGGTCCTCACAGCTGCAGTGTCAAGAGCATCGTCACCCATCCTGCAACACACGACATCGGAGGGCATTGGTCTTTCAAGTCTCCTGGTTACTCCTGAGTGATATAGACTCAGTCCCCTCTGCTTGCAGGTACCTCTCATCTAGAATCCACCTTCGGATTCCACCGGACACTTTCTCCTTCTTCAGCAGCGGCACTTTCCCGAAGTCCTCCATTGGGTTCGACGGCGGTTTCCAACACCACTTCACACGTATGCACCCGGCTACCCTGGTGTAGTTAATGGGGGTACTAGGGTATCCATGGGTGGGATGGCTCTCCAACCTTCTGGCTTCCATGGGGTTTCTTCAGGGTCCACTGGGAAGGGTCCTTAATCTTTAAAAATCCAACCCCGACTTACACGTAGAGTTGTATGGAGCACACTGTCGTGTTCCCAAACTGCACACTGTGTCCGTGGGGTCCCTATCTGCTCACCTTGGGTGGTTCCTTCTGTCCCCAGCACTTCTACGTCCTCTCGACACTGTCTTGACCCGAGTCGTGGTTCTTATACCACTTTTTTAGTATATGGTTTGATCCCCCCGGGGTCCACTGTGTATTTTGTGCTATTTACTATATTTCTATGCAAAGTATTGTGTGCATTGTGCTTATCTTCATGTAGGAGCTATCTAAACGTGTTAGAGAGTATTCTATAATAAATACATATTTTTATAAATACTTTGTGTGGTTCTTTTTCACTCAATCTAAACTATAAGATTGCATTCTGCTAAAACAAGCTGCTTTACACTCCTTCTGGACTAAGCCTGAAGGCTGCTCTCCACAGCTACCACTTAGAGAGCTTCTAAGGTTATTTAAAACATCTTAGATCACCATAAGGGTTGTCTGGACTGGTGCAAGGTGCCCACTTACATTAGTGGACATCATATACCAGGCCAGCTTCTCACACAACCCATATCTGCTGAAGCAATTACACATTATTATTATTTAAAGATTTGTAAAGCGCAACAGCTACTCAATCTAGTGTCCCGATGCTAAGTAGCAAGTCTGATCCTTAAATAACAGAGGTACTAAAAGGCAGAACCAAAGAGCCAGGTCTTAAGAAGTCTCTTAAAGGTCAGAATGTCCCTGGAATCAGGGAGCTGAACTGAGAGGGCATTTCACTTCCTGGCGGCCAGATAAGAGAAGGAGCTACCACTCCACTTTTCTCATCTGAAATGAGGAATTACTACCAGCAAGTAGCTGGATGACCGAAGAGACTGAGCTGGTTGGTGATGTGTGAATCTGTTGACAAATACTGAGGGCCTTTGAGGTAAAAAGCTCTGTGTGCCAGAACCAAGCCTTTGAACCTCACACATTCTATTATTCAGGAAGCAGTTCAGTTCCTTTAGGCCTGGCTGAATGTGGGTTTTCTTGGGAAGGCACAGTAGAAGCCTGGCAGCAGCATTCTGCACCAGCTGTAATCTCTTCAGCAGATAGGCAGGTAGGCCCCAGTACAGAGAGTTATCATAGTGCAGCTTTGAGGTGATCAAGGCCTGGATCACTGTTTTCTGCTGCGGGAGTTAGAGGGACTTTAACATTTTTAGCAGGCCAAAGCAGGTGTCTATTACCCCCCCCCCCCACCTGGGGGGGCAAAAGAAGCAGTAGTATCGAATTTTACCCCAAGATCGCACGCTACCGCGGTAGGGGGAGGTAGAAGGGGGACATCCTTGGGCCAATGGTCATTCTCCCAGCTGGGTGGGGGACCCCAAAGAGCAAAATGTCTGTCTTGTTAGCATTTCATTGGAGGGCACTATCAGACTGACTAGGACCTGTCTGTCAAAAAGGAATAGAGCCCTGCCAAAGCAGAACCGCAGACACCTATGGCTTCGAAGTGCTGCAGGAGTGTCGAATGTGAGACTGTGCCAAAAGCCGCAGGTAGATCAAGGAGGATCAGTCCCACCTGCTTTCTGTTCTACCACTAGCCTAATTGTATCTGAGATCTCTAACAGTGTGGTCTCGGTGCTGAAACCCAGATGGAAGCCCAACTGGGTAGGGTGAAGAAGCGCATTTTGTTCTCAAAAAGGAGAGAGATGCTTGTTTATGAGCTTCTCTAAAACCTTGGTAAAGGATGGCAGCAGAGAAATGAGACGGAAATTGGTAAGATTGGTCTTGTCTGCCGAGGGTTTGCTCAAAAGAGGAATCAACTTGGCCTACTTCCAGCCACTGGGCACTGTGGCCAAACGAATTGACTAATTTAGAAGCCGGTTTAGAACAGGGTTGATGGGTGTACAATTGGCGGCAAGAATGTGAGGAGGACATGGGTCATCTGGCGACCCTGATTTGCAGGCGCTCAAGGCCTGAGTGGACTTTTCAAGTGAAATCAAGGCAAATTTCTGTAGCAATTGGCCACAAGAGGGCACTATTTCTACCTGCAGTGCTGTGTGGTCACTGATCCTCATCAAAGCGGCGTTCGTGAGATGTAAAGCATCCACGATGGTTTGTATTTTAGAGTCAAAGAAATTGGACAATTGGGTACATAAGTTAAGAGAAGATTTTAAAGGCTGAAGCAAGGCTTCTGAGTGCGTAAACGTTTTGGCGATTTTGAATATCTCATGGGGCTTGTTTTGAGACATGTCAATCTGATCTGTAAAAAAAGTCAGACTGAGCTTTCTTAATTGCACAATGGTAGATATTTAGAGCCTTCTTGTAGAGCGCTTTGTCATTATAAAGGTAATGACGCCTCCAATATCTTTCCATTTTCTTACAGGGCTTACCAAGCACTTTAAGCTCCTCACTAAACCAAGAGGCTGACTGTATTTTTCCTGAGAAATTAACATTTCTGGTGTTTAATAGGTACGATGTTAATAGCCACCTGTGTAAGCCAGGAGTCGACCGACTGACATCAACCTCCATGTCGTCCGTCATAGGTGGAGAGTACTTGCTCAAGGCAAGACTAAACTTAGTAGAGGAGACAGTGGCCCAATCATAATGTGGTAGAAAACGGCAAAACCCGCATCCGTGAGGGCCGAGGTCCAGTGACCAACGGAAGTGAATGAGAGCATGGTTGGGCCAAGTCTGGGGAATAATGTTAGATACCGAAACTAGAGTGTTAGAAAAAATGGTGTCTAAGGTGTGACCTACGATGTGAGTGGGCTGAGTCACAAACTGTGACATATCCCAAGATGACATATGCTCCAAAAGAAGTTTTCCATACGTGTCAGAAGATGTGTCCACATGTATATTACGGTCCCCTTGAACTATGAAATTCAAGTATTTCAACATATACTTCGAAAGGAACTGGTCCAGGGAAGGCAGAAACCCCCTGCATACCTGGGGGCAATAGATCAGCACGCTAGCCAGGATTTTATTAGCAGACAATGAAATTCAAAAGCTCATAGACATTGCTGACTTCCCATCAATCTCATCCGTTGTTTCATCGCTCATCATCACGTTTGACTCCTACGTATAAACAAAATCTTTAAAGTGGCAAACTGTTACCGATGAGTCCTGAAAAGATGAAGCCATTCTTGTCTCTTTTCTACAAAAAATACTGTCATGACTGGATTTCCGCCACGCCGTCCTTGTGGGAGTCTCACAAGCCTGCCTCTTTCCACTGAAAACTGTCCTACATGCCAAACTAAACTTATGTCTTTAGCTCTGAAATTTGATCACATTACTCTAATTCAGGTTGGGTTACACTGGCCTCTTAATAAGGCAAGAATAACATTTAAATTTGATGCCTAACCTACAAAACCATCAACACCAGTTCTCCATTATACTTCTCCCACCAGGGTATAAGTCCTAAAAAAAAGTGGGGCACTAACCAAGTTAGGCAGCATGTAACTGATATCACAGCACGTGACAATGCACGTGACATCACAACCCATGACCTCACAGGAAGTTATATCACAAAAAATAAAAGATTTTAAGACCTCACATATGTTAAGCAGGTCTATCATGGGTATATTTGAGCACATTACAATATTTAACAAATTAGATTTTGCATCGGAGTTGTGACAAAAAAGTGATGCAACCCCTGCGCAAGATTTAAGCCTCCACTTATACATTTATTTATTGATACTCTGCCAGAAAGAAATTGGCAACAAGGAGAAACGTGGCAGTATATCTGTTCTGCTTAATTGGTTGCAAAGTCTGCATTTTAAAATATCCTAGGGGGCTAAGGCACCTGCTTCATAGATCTTTATATACCCAGCAAATCTCAGGGAATAATAATAATGGTAAAATAACTCTGGAGGTTAATGCACTTGCTGTAGATAGGTAAGTGGGTAATTTCTTTTAACACAGAGATCCTTTAGTTACTTCCAGTTCATAAATAGTAATCCTTATAATATAGCACAGTGAACTATGAAGGAAAGGACATGTGACTCCTACACCGTGTAACCCTCACTATCTTATATAACACATCCTGTAAATTAATATACCCACATATGATTTATTGTCAATGTATAATGTGTATGTGCGATGTAAAGGGCTTCGACACCCTGGATTGGATTGAGTAGCACTATAAAAGAAATAAGACAAAATAGAGGTATTTAAATTGTTATTTGTGTAAATGCTAGGACAGACCAACACATCTGACACACAACGTACCGCAAGATGTGTGCTCAATTGATTTAAGTTGCGTAGGCTATGTCTGATACTAATTGTTCTTATGTTGTGGGGCGAGGTTCAACTGCTCAAAATAAACCTTTGAACAAAACATTAGCCTTTGAGTGGTTGAACTGCACAATGTGAAACAGTCAAATAAGGTAGGGTCTGGCTGAGGAGGGGAAGGATGCAGACAGCAATCAACAAACTACCTCTCTACCTTTGTCCTGGAAGTGCAGACTGCAGGCAGAGAGGGCGAGTTGAGAAATAAGATACCTGGAGGTTTGCAGCACAACAAAAGGGAAGGCCACAGGAAAATTGCAGGGTTATTGTAGGTAGTGCTTTGACGTGCCAATGGCCCAGCGGCTGACAGAAGAGAGAGCGGAAATTATTTTGTCCCCTTGTTCCCCCCCACCTTTGTACCCCGTGTCCCCCACTACAAAATCTGGGGGGGGAATATAGCCCCCGTGTCCTGCATACTTCATATGCTCATGCACCTTCCGCTGGTTGGGTGACATAATTGCGTTGGAGTAGGTCCCTCACACTGAGAGCTGGTGCCAACGCCATACTGCGATGTTGATTCCTTTGCCCCTGTGCACAGACCGGGGCACACAAAAGGGTATGTTTATACAGTAGTAGTCTGTAGCACAATACAGGATACTAGCTTTGTATTGCTGCACCCTTCAAATAAAGGTTGATTCAATACATTTTTCAATATGTATATGTATATGGCACCAACAATACAATCCCAAGCACAGGCAGTTGGGCCCAGAGAAAGGAACTTTTACCTATACTTTGTTGTAATTTGCAAAGCACCTCTTGTTAAACAATATAACACCTCTTTTCAATGCTCCGAGAAAAACCTTGCATTGACGTACAGAATACATTTCTAGACACTTTGAAACGAGCTTCCTATTAAATTCTGGAGGAACATCTATAAAGAGTGTGCATCTTTTTTAATCCACGTAAATTACCTCTTTTTATATGAGGCTTCTTGATTCTTTAATGTGGCACAGGTATCCCCATTCTATCTCTTCCGGTGTGAATTCTTGCCTTCCGAATATGTTGGGTAATAGAGGCCCCGGATTCCATAAAGGAAGTGGTCTGCTGCACTGGCTTTAAATGAACCTCTTTCCTGCCTTTTGCATCACCTTTAAAAGGGCATCATGTGGGCTTGTTCCCCTCATGTGTGATGCTAACATGAACTCTTCTGAGGAGGCGATGGTATGATTATAGTTATATTTCTGCTAGGACAGGCACCTTCTTTTCCAGGTCCAGTGGTGGACTCACCACATATGTCTACTCCGTAGCCCAGTCATTCAGCCCAGGGCAGAACTCGCATAGAGGCACTCTAAAAAGAGGATTTATTTGTGGACAGGAAAGGATGTAAACTGAGACAGCCTCTGCACTTGGTGGGCTTTGCAGGTAATGATCTAACCCCCTGGGCATACACAGCTCTTATGACCTGATCCGTGGACGGCTCCCTCTCGACTAAGCTTTGCACGTGAAAGATGGGTTCGCTGGTAGGGTGAGGTGGGGGTCAGGTGATAAACCGTGTGATGGCTGCAGTATCATCATTGTCCTATGCAACATGTTTATAGGTTGCCTTAACAGAACCTTTTTATGTGCCTCTTTAATTTCTGTGAGAGTCCAATCTTTAACTTGATTTAATTTAAACCATTTGTTTACCAGGAATGTGAAATGCACAAAATGTGTGAACCTATATCACCATAAGACCATCTCCCGCAGCTCCTGGTTCTTTTCAACGCCCCATCTCTCCACAACCCCTGCACTTCTTCACTAACACATCTCTCCGCAACCCCTGCATCTTTTCACTGTTCAATTTCTAGGCAGCAGTACCTGCAACTCGTCACAAACACATCCCTCCATGGCCTCTGTATCTCTTCGAGAGCTCATCTTTCCACAACACATGCATACCTAAATTAGACAATCAGCACCACCTTGTGGTAGACCCCTGCATCTCTTCATTGCTCCATCTCTTCACAGTCGCCCCTCCATCACTTCACAGCCACATCTCTCCACAGCCCCTTTACCTCTGTCCCATCTCTCCATAGCTTATGCATCTCTTCACTCTCAACTCAATCTCTCAACACTAGGCCTTGAATCTCTTGACTGCCATATCCCTCAACAATCCCAACTTCTCTCCATAGTCTTCACTCATTTCTCCACAATCTCTGCATCTTTTCGGTCACATCTATCCACAACCTCAGCATCTTTTCCACTACCCCATCTCTATGGAAATCCTATATCTCTTCACTGTCACATTGCTGAATAGCCCCTACATGTCATCTCAACTTTCTCCATAGACCCTTCATTATCTGACCCTGTCCCATCTCTCAATGGGCATCTCATTCCTCAGTGTCCCTATAACTTTCCAAACCACAGTCATCTCTTAACCTACTATTTTTTTCAGAACTCCCTGTTCTCTCCACTGGACCCTCATTGCTTTAAATTGATCTGCTTCATGTCTCATTAACCTCTAATTTCCCCAAACCCAAGTTTTTCATCGGATTTGCAATATTTAATATTTTCACCTTCATAATGTCTTCAAAGCCCCAGCATCTCTTCACAGCACCAGTATCTCATCATAATCGGCATCTGTTAACATCCCCACATCTCACCACAGTCCCAGTATCTCACTACAATCCAGCAAATCTCCAAAGCAGCATCTATTCCATGTCATTCCTCCTATCAACTGTCCAGCACATTTTTACAGTCCAATAACTGTTCACAACTAGTTCATCTCTCTGCAGGTGCATTTATTTATAGCCACAGCATCTGTCCATAGACTTAGTAGCTCTTACGAGGTCTAAGTTGACTCCAAAGCATCACTCAACAGTTCCTTCATATCTGCGGGAAAAGGGGTTATGAAGGGCAACAGGGTTTGGACATTTATTTTAACGCAGCCAAATCTGTGTTGAGGAACTCTTTACAGGAAGTGAAAAGACCACTCCTCCATCTCAAGAAAGCCCCAAATCCACAAGATGGCTTCCTCTGGTCACAAAACTCCCCTTCTCTGTGTGTACCTAGTTGTAAGGGAACATTAAAGAGCGGTTGAACACCTGGAAACTGGCAGGCTCCTGGGCACCATAGTGCTGGATCTTCCGAATTGAGGACTCCTGGCAGGGGTGGGACAGATGACAGGGTTATCTGTGTTCAGTTTCTGGGGTCACCAGCTTCACACTTAAACTGACTCAGTTCAGAATCATTTAAATCTGTTGCTGCCCCCATAGATTCTCCCAAGCTTGTTCGATACTGCTACCGTGCTCCTGAGCTCTTGTTAGTTAATTCACTGTACATCACTTTTGCTGGGGGATTGAGTCAAGCTGTAATTTTTCTTCAAATGAAAATATATATACTCAGACATCTTATGTTACATGGTGTCTCTTCCTGTGAAAATTGAGATTTTGGCACGAGAAAGTCATGAAGGCCCAGATTCACAAATTTGTCACACAATGCAGCACAGCACCCAATGTTGGTGCGCTGCAAGAGAAAGAGAGAGCAGTAAAGCGCAATTTCTACTAAAAAATAGCTCTAACCTCTTTCTGTAGCTCTGGTGCACAGTCAGACTGCCGAGTGCAAAGCACATATCTTTGCACCATAGAACATGAGTGTAGCATATGTTTGTGCTGGAAGTTTACACTTCCAATGCAAAATACTATAACTATACAATCTTTAAAGCTTTTCCCACTTCCGATGTGTGCTGTACAGTGCAGCACGCGTGGAAAGTGGGAAAAAGTTGTTTAAATAAATGCATTTCTCTTTTTAATGCCTGCTTTAAACTGCCATTCATTTTTGTTGCACAGCCCAATCTAGTATTGTTAGTAGATAACGTTTTGCATAAAAAAACAATGGTGGTTGCATGGGAATCCCCATGTACCACCCATGGAATGCCTTCTTGGCGTAAAGTGATGCAATGCAGTGCAAGCTCTGCTTTGCTTTACTTCCAGGCAACTTACCAGCGCAAAACACATTTTTTAAACTGGAAAGTAAATCCAAAATAAACATTTTGTGCAGGTTTGTGTTACTTTTATGGTGCAAGCTTAGCACAAAATGTTTGCAATTTTTCTGTGAGGTCTTTCAAATTTTTTTCTTATGTGAGGAGCCCTTAGAGTACTTTTTTTCGGTTTGGCGTTAGCCAAGACCTTTTAATTAAGAAAAAAAAATATATGTACAATATACTTATTTAAAGGGACTTTCAGCCAAGTTTTTTCATCCATTGATCTGTTGGTGTGTCATTCAATTTTGCTTCTGCCCAATAAACAGCGTACAGCATAGGGTAGGGTTTCAGCCCATCTCACGCCCTGAATAACTTATTTTTAAATTACTGCATTTTGCTCTTTCACAAGGAGCACATCTTCACAAAAGGTAGTTCCCTTCTGTGCCAACGTTTATTTTGTATCCATTACTTTGATGTTGCCTTTGTGTTTAGAGTCTAATGTGACAACAGGAAGCTTTACCGGATGTGAGTAAAGGCTCTTGACAGTGCTGTTGTAAATTCATTCAGGAGTGACCTGTGTTTGACTGCTGGTATTTCACAGCATAACAGACTGTGTCCATTTGAAACCGTTCTGTATTAAGTTATCGAAAGCTTTAACCCCTTTCATGCGCACGGCGGCCGGGAGCCGTCGTGCGCCACAGTGCTTGTGTGCGCAGGACGGCTCCAGAGGGATTTCCTTTCCTCCTCCTGGTTTCTGTGAAATGACGATCAACGCGCACGTCGCGCTGTCGTCATTTCATAGAAACTGAAACTGAAACTGAAATGAGCCTTTAGGCTCATTTCAGTTTCACTTTCTATGTGCTCAGGGGGCTATCTCAGCCCCCCGAGCATGTAGAAAGACAGGAGAGGTATCATTGGAAAAGGAGAATCTCCCCTTTCCAATGGCACCCCTCCCTAATGGATCCCTGCTTGGCACTCCCCTTCCTAATAGCGATTCTTAAACCCTATTTTTGAGTCGGTAATAGGTTACCGACTTGCAAAATAGGACTTGTACATACCATAACCCTTTTTGGCAGTCGCAAACGGGCCGATTTCCCATTCGCGACTGCTAAAAAGGGTCGTACATCTGGCCCTTAGGGTTTTGTGGAGTTACAGTTTAGCTCACATTTTCATTATGGTTGTGCTTAATTGTAATGTGCTTCCCTTTAATATGCTACTTTTAGATGTATTTCTAAAGCATCAATAAAGTAATATTATTATTATTATTATTACAGTTTTGGAGGACAAGTACATTTTTGTGAGGTAAATTTGAAATATATTCCTGACGTTTAATTGTGAATCATTGCCAGTCGGGAGTGCATTGGTTGAATGCAATTGCCCAATGGTATTTAGTTTAGTTATATTCTTAATGTGCATTGTAAGAGGATAATTTCTTAGCTAGCAAGACATTCTCCCAGATGTTCAAAGATGCTGAAGATCACTAGTGAGATTACCAGGTCTTGTGGAATCCATATGTAAGGAGGAAAGGTGGGAATCTGGAAACCTTCACCTGGAAAAATGCCATCATTCTAGTAGGAAGGAGGATGATGACACAAGATTTCAAAAATCATAATACATGACACATTTACTGTTTTAAGACACAAAAAGCTGAAAGTGTACCTTGCACATGTTAGACACAGTAACGCACGAAACTGAGACAAGTGTAGTAGAAGCACAGTAAAAGTGTGCTTCGAAAGAAAAGATGAAGAAACATATATACAAAACAATACTAATACATATAAATCAGTTGCACTAATAAGAATACTTATGAAAATGTTGTCTATTGGCATTTTCTGATGAAATAATGTGCTATTAAGAAAAGTGGCCTAGTGTTTATATTACTTTCCATTAGAATGCATCATGTGAAAAAGTTGGTGCAAAACTGTGAACATACTAGTTAGGAACTTGAAATTTAAACTGATAATACTGGAGATTCTAGAAAGTCAAAAACTATTTTGTAATATGAACTTAGAAAATTATTTACGCATGTGAAAATGGATGAAAAATTAGGTTGTAGGCTATTTTTAACCTTAGTCATATTCACGTGATAATACTTGATGAAAGTTATGCTTTAATATCTATATGAAATGATTTTATTGCATTATATTTGATATTGATTTAGAGTTTATTTAATTTAAAATTGTTATGCCAATGTGAGGCATTTTTCAAATGTGCTCTTTCTCTAATGTTGACTTGTTCCTTGGCCTAATGCAATGGTTCTTTTGCAGCTAAGTAAAATGTTGCCTTATATGTTCAAGTACGTGTGAAACATTAAACGTTCCTAAATATTTCTTTAACTTTCACAGTGAAATCTTCTTGTGGGAATCGGGTTTCCAGCTGCTACTATAGACTGATACTTTGTAATCTTTTTCACCATTGTTAGGCCTATGTGGACTTTAAATCTCACGTTTCGCATTACTCGCATGGGAAACAATCTTGTAGTTGTAAATATCCTAGAGGACATTATGTGAATCTGAGCACATGACAATCTTCCGACAGTGGTGTGATGCTACATCACCAGGACTTTTAGAGAGACTTTATAAAAGAGCAAATCTCAAAGGAGGGGCAACACAGACGTCACTTGAATTTTTACTTCTTGATGAACGAATCGCCATACTTTTTCTTTTCCCTGTTTGAGAGGATTGATTGCCTTTTGATGATTTTTGAGAACCATCCTTTTTCTTTTGGACTGCCTTTGTCGAATGCTACAGTAGGTAGCTGTTTGACTGAAACCCTTCTTTGCCAAAGCATTTCATTTTCCTTATTTCTTTTATCCCATACTAATGAACTCGCCCTTAGTGGACTATAAATCTAGACCCTTTCTCCCTTTTTCTTTAGGATCGTGAGCTGTTACATAAATGAACTATCCTTCTGCCTTTGATGGTAGTGGGACTGTGTAACCCTGTAAATGATTTATGCAATAATCATTCTTTGAAGCTTGGCCTAAATGTTTGGCATTATATTGCAAGCTGTGATAAATTTTAACTGGATTACTTAAAAGACTGCTTATTGCCATGAATTTGGAATCTCTAATACAATAACTAAATTAATTTATTATCTGTCTGAGTCCATTATTGAGTCTTGTTGGTTCTTCCATTGAAACTGTGCGTGCTATTTTTCTAATGATTTAAATGCATTGTAGGGAGAATCAGCAAGCTTTTGCGGAATATCAAGTTCTGCTTCTTTTATTCTGTGTAAACGTAGCAGAACTGTTGGTTTGCATAATTGTAGTCCGACTTAACTTCTTTAGGAGGTTGGGGCTTCCTATTGCAATTCTTTATTTCTACAGCATGGTTTTGACAGTGGTGTCCTTCAGCCTGATTTCAAATTTGTAATTTAGCTGTCAATTTATGGTCCTCATTGAACAGCTAACGTGGTGTTTTGGTCACCCTAATTTCCACCCCTCCTATCGGCGGAGAAAGATTCATCAGAGGATCATTGCTTCTGTGGTAAATGAAAATGCTGCAGATAGTCTAATTGTAAAGAGCCCAGTACGGTTAGAGTAGTAAGGAGAGTAAGCGTACAGAAAAGTTTACCACCCTTGCGCTGCAACAAGGACAACTACTTTAGTTCAATACGATCAAAGACCATATGCAGGATAGAGTAGTGGCCACTTTTATGTGTGATGAGGAGAACATTATCGACCACTTGGAACATGACACTATCTGTACTGAAAGGAGGGTGGAATACTGATGACAGAGCTGGAGTAGTTGGTGTTGATAAATATTGACTTGGACCTATATTGCTACTGCTGTTTCTGGCACTTTGCCTAGTAAAAAGTATGAGTGGTTGGGTGGTGGTTAGAGAGTTTGTTAGGGTTGAGCTGGGACTTTTCTGAGAGACATGTCTTTGGGAATTGGTTAAGAACATCAGTTTATTGTATGACTCGTGACAATTCATCGCAAAATATGTTTTTCTTATGTTATGTTGTTTGTACAGTGCACACTACAAACTGAGGGCCTTATTTAGAGTTTGGCACACAGGTTACTGTTACAAATGTGACGGATAGCCCGTCCATTGTATTACAAGTGCAGTATATCAAATGGCGCTTTTAATAGGGTGGACATGATATCAGCAACGTTTGTGATGGAGTAACCCATCCGCGAACTCTAAATCAGGCCTTCAATCCTCTCTAGATGCCAGGCCATACTTCATAGGCAATGGACAGTGGAGGTTAGATGAAGAAGTGGCTTTTCTGCATATAGCATTTTATTACTCCCAATGTGTTACTTATCTTATCTCATGAGCGTTTTTCCTTCTCAACAGAAATCAGGGAAAGGCTGTGTGCATGATCTTAGCAATGAGAAAACTACACCCTTTCCTATTCAGCACTACTAACAATTATTCCATGACTCTGGGAGGGTATAGCAAAATAAATTTCTCCATTTACTGTAAACAAAATACTTTGCTGCCTGTATAAAGTTACAATGAAGTGTAGACAGCATATGTTTGAGTTATGCAATGCTTGTGTAGAGTAGCATTCTCTTTACATGGTCCTAGTCACATGAGTGGCTCAAATACCCATTTATACCACTTCAAACTTAACACCTGCCCACTAGTGATATGACTGAGTGGAACAAGGCAACTTCATAATTTTTTTTAGTTTGAATCTTTTTTTATTGCATTTTTTGTATATGAACAGTACATAGTGCATGCATATGCACCAGCAATAGCAATGAGGAGCATCAATGCAATATACAGAAGACGCAATGCATATTGTATAAAAAAACAGAAATTACAAAAAATGGAGAACAAACGGGGGTTCTTCCCAAACAGGGAGCATCAACAGTGGGATCCGCGCCATTTTTCAACAGGAGGAAAACATCAAAATGCACCATTACAGAGAAACAGTTTGGATGAGGAATGCAACAACAGTTACCGGATTGGGTGTAAACTCATTCAGTGGGGGTTGTCAGGCATGACCAGATAACAGATCATGGACTTGGGGGGATTGTCGCAGTTGCTGGAGACTCGGACATCTCGGGCAGTGTTTCTGTAGGCACTAAGGCTGCTTGAAAGTCCATCGGGGTGGCATCTCAGCTGGCTGCTAGAGGGTACTTACGTATGCCCCGTGTGTCCTCCCTGCACAATGCAACACCCTCTACCTTGTCCCAGGCCTTCATGGAAAGCTCCCAAGTAGAGACCGCAGGTGACGTTGACGATCTCCACCCATGCATAATTAAACACTTGGAAATAAGTAATCCCAGGTCTATGAACCTTGTGGTGGCCCTATGTTTCTTGTCTCTGCGAGTGAGGCCCAGTAAACAACCCTCCCAAGTAGGAGGCACTGATCCCCCCTCTGCAGTCTGATAACTGAGAGGTCACACCTAGACAGTATTGGTGAAGGGAGGGACAGTCCCATAACATGTGCACCAGGCCAGCATTAGGAAGGGAGCTGCTGGGGCATGCATTGTCCGTGCGTGATAATATTGGTTTATCTTTTCAGGAGTAAGGTAGGCCCTACGGAATATGTAGTGTTCAATAAGGCAGAAACATGCATTGCACCATACATCGCAGGAAATTTCACCATGGCCCTCCATTCTGTGTCCGTGTATGGGTGTCCCAGGTCCATTTCTCAGCAGCAAAGTAGCGTGGTCAGCTGAACACCAGCGTGTGTGCGCAGTGACTCAGCAAACCACCTTGTCAGATGATGGCCTTGCACCCATGCTGTGAAGGTATTGGACTGTGAGATGCATTGGACATTCCTGTTGCATTCCACCGCAACATGCATCCAGTGCCCAAATTATGAAGTTATGGAGGAGGAAGTGGACAGGCTGGAGTCCCTCATCTGTTATTAAGATTTCGAATGATGTGAGGGAGCCATCTCTGTAAAGATTCCCCAGTGTGTGAAAACCTGTTTCTTACCAGCTGGCAAGTTACCTCGCAGAGGTGATCTGATCTCCCCTAGGGATGCCCAGGAGTGGAAGCGCAGGGGCATATGGCTGGGTGCCTTTGGTTATTTGGAGATTCTGTTTAAAACACTGGTGTGCTACACGTAGCAGCATAGGGGACAGGGTCGGCTATCTGATGCAGGGGTGGAATAAATGTGGAACTGGCTCCTGGTTGGAGTTGTCATGGCAGTATCCGATAATTGAAGTCCTGCCAGCCACTTGGCCATCCACTGTAGTTGCAAGGCCAAGTAGTAATGTTCAAAGTTGGGGACAGCTAGTCCCCCTTCAGTGGTTGGCAAATGGATGTTTGTGAAGTGCCACCCTACATCTCATGTTGTGCCATAGAAAGTCCCTTGTGAGTTTGGATATAGGGACATACACTGGGTAGGCAAAATAGTACAATAGGTGGGGTAGCATGACCACCTTGATGATGGCCATCCACTCAGTGACTGAGAATGGAAGGTGTCCAATTAACTTTGAGTCTGGAAATCGTAGCAAATCTGAGAAATAGGGGCGGTATGTCTGGGGGAATTGGGTGAATGCCACACAGGTATAGGAGTAGGTCATAGACGTAGACTGATACTGAGTGCAACCTGTCTGCCAATGGTTTTCCCCAGGCCTGTCCATGTGTACGAAGGGCGACCGCTAGCGGTTCAATGGCCAGAGCAAAAAGAAGGGGGGATAGTGGGCATCCTTGTTGGGTACCCCTGTGTATTGGGACTGGGTTAAAAAACAAGGTTCTGGTGTTTACCCTCACCAGAGGTTGGGTGGAGAGTAGTTTCACCAGGTTAATACATTTAAGGCCCAGTCCATAGTGGGGCAAAACCACAAACAGGAAATCCCACATCAGGAAGTCGAAAGCCTTTTCCAAGTCCAAACCTAGGCTTCCAGAACATGGCCAACCCCGGGGACAAGGCAACTTTATATAGTCCTGCCCGTTGATATACCTCCATAAAAAAAATTGTTGTCCAGAAATTTTCATTTTTGATTTGTGTTTTTGTATCATTAGAGAAGTAATTTAGCTTGTGTAGACATTGCTAATCCTGGAAGAATTTTTCTGGAAGACATTTTTAAAAATGGCGGATGTGTTGCAGTGATGATGTAATATTTCATGAACCATGAGACCTATATACTTCCTTTTGGTGTCATAACATAGGTTTTGGGGGTCAAGTAGTCTTATAGAGACAGAAAATAACTCCTCAGAGTAACCCTTCCACCAGTTTCCAAAATGGCGGCTATAATAGAAGATGAAGAGACATATATAGAAATGAAACAAATAATAATGGTTTTTAATCCTTTTATTTATACACCAAGCAATGTTTATGATCTGAATATGAAAAAAATACGTTTATCACTACTGTTTTAGACAGATTTCCATACTTCACTTTATTTATTTGTTTCGGCAATCGCTCATGGTATATTTTCAGAATGTCGAACATTTGGGAAGAGCATATTGACAGGGACATCTTTTTGTAGCACAGTTTTGCAAGTACATGTACGTGTAAGTGCTGTGGGTAGATGCTTTAGAAATTTGGTTTTAGCACCCCATCAATATCTTCCCATCCAAATTCACACGGATCTAAATGCTCAAAGTGGGTCATAGATGATGCCTATTATCACTGCTAAGAAGCCTGCACTCCTCTACCTGGATACAGATTAGGCTGAATGTGGGGTGCAGTCTATTTAAGCTGGAATGTGGACTTGCCCTTCTTCTACATTATTCAGAATTCCAGCAAGAGTTTTAAGGGTGCATACAATGTAAACATCTATATCATTACTATATTTAATTTCGATCATGCGTAAGTGTCTCAGCGGAGCTTAGGAATGTTACTGTGAACATACACCTTGTTACTGTAACCTCACTCCCTACGTGTCAATAGGATCATATGATTTCGACCACCAATAGTTTACCTTCAAGATGAATATAATCACCATGAAGATATAAAACATTTATCCGATTATCTATATACATCAACAAGAGTGATTTGGCACATCCAGAGAATGGTTCTTCATCATAATGCCTTAAACAAGATCAGTCTTTAGAAGTCCATTCACTAGGCTTGTGAAGAACAATCATCAAATATATGGATTTGCAATGTACACAAGCGTAGGGTCAAATGTGTCTGTCCATTTGGCCACTCACAGTGGTTTGATGGTGGAGCCTTCTCCAGGACTTGGCCTTTAATATGCTTCTCTTGTGTGAAGGATTACAAAAGAGGAAAGTAACCCCCTTCTTGTATAATGTAACAACAATAACGTAGTGGTCACAAATGTTGTGGTACTTGTGGTTATTGCATGCTGTTATGAATCTATGTTGGTTTCAGGAGCCAGGAACTTCATATTTATCTCTAGGACTCAAATTTAAAAAAAATGAACAAAAGGAAGAGCTAGAATGAAAAGAAGAGTTATGGTAACCAGGTGTTCAAGCATGGGGCAAGTTAAGAAATCTTGCTCAATATGTATATATATGTCTGTTAGATTTAGGTTTTTTTCGTGCTGTAACTCACTTGCAGAATTGGCAAAATAGAATAATTCTGCATACTGGATATATTCTAGCGCAATATAAATCTACAGAAAAAAACAAAGAAGGGTGCTGAAACTGTTTGAAATTATGAGTCGCTTGCAGTAGATGAAAGTAGTATGCAATATTCATTCATTGAAGTTCAACTGAACTAAAAGTAGCCACAATGCTGGCTGGGTCGACGGAAAATAAATGGCTTAAAAAGATAGCACGTTACATCTAAGTAAAAACTGCCCAATTTGCATAATGACCATGATGCAAAAAAGATGGAGTGCCATGTTTGAAGATTCAGCATCTCACCTTTACAGGAGCTGCCTCGTATCTAGGGGCAATCCATGCCCCTTGAGGGACTATCACAGTGAAGATAGCCCAGTACAGAGGTTATGACTTCCTTTCACTAAAGTCAATGTGGCCTCTAGAGAGCTTGACATAGCGACTCCCAGTATCAAAGGAAAAATAGCTTTTAATTATATGAGATGCTAGTCTGCCCAGCAGGATTGAGTCCTAAAACCTCAGAGGTTTCTATCTGTGTATAATTTTCAGCACCTCTACAATCCCAGCCAACCCCAGGCAATCTTAATCCTGATGAGACCCTCTTATCCTTTAAGGGTCGAAATATTGTCGACACACTTACAGAGACAGACAACGTTTCCGAATTTGTGACACAATCATTTATTCTTTGTATCCTAGACTGTATTGAATAGAAACTGCAGTCCCTTTAATGTGTCAACCAATACAACTTCAATGTTTATTTCTCACTTCACCTTTCCTGTTTGACTTTGGTTTTGGTTTAATTACACACCTGGGGTCTACTTATTCTATTTTCTTTCCTGGGTGTCCTGAAAGACACTCATAATATTGTGTGTGAAAATAATTCTGGTCTAATAAAACTCGGTTCGGCTGAACCGCAGTTGCTTACAAAAATACTGGCTGTGCTATTATTGCTCTTGCAAAACGTTTTTAGTTAATAATGGTTTATATTGATTAATTCCACACAGAGAGATCTGTGACACTCAAAATGTGTCCAAAAATGAGTTCTATGCGAATGCCTGTTCAAAGGATGTTTGAAGATTAGCCACTAGTACCGCCACATGCAGCAAAGTCTTTCTTGAAAAGTGAACATGCATCTTCACATTAATTTCTTGTGTCTAGTTTCTCAGTAGCCATGAAAGAGCAGCAGAGCACCTATGCTATGTACTTTATCTGGCTGTTGCGACTCTGTTTCATGTACATGGTTTAGCAGATACAGAAACCTTTCCTTCTGGGTACTGTTTGAGTATCATTTTTCACATACAACATTGACTTATGTACTGGGAAGCGTACATTGTGAATTTGCACCAGGGACGCCGTTAAAGTTGCTTAAAAGGTTGTCAGTGCACATAAAGAAGAAATTGTTACTCACTCACAGATGTATATAAGAGGTTCCTGCAGTTCAATAGTCTTGGAGCCATTAGTGATATAATGGTGAAACAGCAGATGGAGTCACCTTAGCAAAATAAATCATTTTTGTGAGCGTGAACACGAGTAGTGTATAATAGTGTTAATTAATTGAACTGTTACATGCCAACATTGCTATTGCAACTACTATGTTTGAGTGAATTCAGTAAACACCAAAAGTGTACAATTACTTTCCAAATAGTGGCAGTCAACATGTTTGACAGAACTTCGACAGCAAAGAATGGTATCTCATTTAAAGTGTGACAAAGCTTTTCAACTCAAAGTTTGTAATTCATTAGCATTACTCAGTCCGGCGACATTGAAGCATTGAAGCAATGGATCCAGCAAGCTTCTTTGTATGAAAGCATGTAGTCCAGTCTTTGAGTATTGTCCAGAAAATGTAATTTTCAGAGTGTGCAGACATTTATGAATGGTCCACAAATTGGGCATTTTCTATATACATCCTATTCTAGGCCTTATTGTAGGAGCAGCTGATGATAGTGTCTGCATTTCTAGTACTACAATTAAGAAACACACTTTCCCATACTATGATGTTGCTATGAACAAGTATTGTACTGTCACTTGTGAATGTGCAATCTGGATTGTTGCGACATTTATGGTGACCGGTAATCGGTGGTAGCTCCTACAGTAATGTAATATTCTGTGTACATAGTGGAGGAATTTAACTGCTTCTATAAAGATGTCCTTAGCATTTTCTGAGAGCAAATATTGGATTATTTGGATATTAAACAATCTAAATGGCAATGTGTCTATTTCTGTAATCAATTTTTTTTATGTTACATTATGTCTGAATGTGTTCGCATAACTAAATGGGATGAGTTTAAAGAGGCTTTCCTTATTTGTAGGTCAAATTTCAGGATAAGATCCTGAATGACGATAGATCCCTATTTGTCTTCACAGAGGCACAGGCCCCATGGATGATTCTTTCTGCTTGGCCCCAATAGCCTAACACCAACTGCTCATAAGCAGGATCCAGGACTCTTTCCAAGTTTTCCCAAACTCCAATACTAAAAATTCATAGACGCCCCATTCCCCAACTTTTCAATTCCATCGCCTTGTCTAAAAGTATGTTGTTAGACTTGACAGCCTGCCAGTTTCGTTTTTCACTTCTGCAAGGCCTAGCTCTCCCATAGTATAACATAGGGATTACCTTAGATCTTTTAAGTGTCATTTTCAATTCTGAAGAGATAGGCTTTTAAAGTTTGGTGTCATTGGAGTCACAATCCAAAATCACAACTCATGGTGAAGTTGGATTTTAGTTACAATTTAGCAAATGCCACTTTTAGATAGTTGGCATTTACCTACTTTAGCCATTTGGTGCCTGCTGCCTGTCTGTGCTCAGTCTGGGCTGGGTGACAGCTGGGCTTTGTGTATTCCCTCTAGACAGCCAAACACAAAGGTGGCTTTGGTGTGTCTTAATGGGCCATCCTGTGTGATGGGAGGGAGAAGCTGGGCACAGCCTCACTCTCACACCTGAATAGGTTGGGTCCTGTCCACACACAAAGGTCTGCATATACCCCTGGAGTGAGTCTGGAGCCAGGGCAGGAAGGGAGGACTTCTGTGCATGTAAAAGCTTTTTTTTAAATCACCCCAACTTCAAAGGCACAACTGGGTATAAGTACTGGACCTCTGACGCCATGATATCAGTACACTTCTGGACCTGTGTAGACTCTCCCAGGAAGAACTGCTGTGCTGCTGAAAGGACTGCCACTCTGTTGGACTGCTGCTTGCTCGACTGTTGCTTTGATGAGTTGCCCTGCTACCTGCTGTTCCTCTGCCTGTGTGAAAAGGACTGGATCTGCATCACTTGAGCCCAGAGTGATTCCATGGGCTTGCTGGCTAGCCTCCTGTTCTAAGTCTCAGGGGCATCAAAGACTCATCCTGCTCCAGCACCTGGACTCTACTTGCTGCAAGTAGTGCCAACCCAGTCCTGGGCCCTTGGGAGTGGATATAAAATGCTGCTACAACCTCAACCCATGCATCCTCATCAGAACCGGCACATCTCCACCTTTGTGTGAGTTGGAACCGCTGCATCCTCATCGAAGCGTGGAACAGAGCCGGCGCATCGTACTCGGAACCAGCGCATTGCCTTCAGAATCGATGCATCTTCTGCAGCTGGAGAAGGAGCTGCGCATTGCCTTCAGAACCGGCGCCTCGCACGTGGAACTGACGCATCGCTGTCATTGCGTGGAGAATCTCGGCGCATCTCACCCACTGCCTGGCATGTCACTGACGCATCACTTCGGCTGCACCTCACATCTTTTTCAACTTTGACGCAAGCCTGGATCGAAATACTGTTGTTCAGCGGGCCTAAGTTGGTCCCTGTATCCGGCCCGCAGCCTATTTCAGCCTGTCTGAACTTTTGACTTTGCCCTGGTCTGGCGAGACTAGATATCCCATTTAAGCGCTATTTTACATTATTCTTTCATAATTCATATCTCGATTTCTACTTGTTGGATTTTTGTCCTTTTGGTCTTGTTTTATTTATAAAAATCATAATCTATTTTTCTAACCTGGTGTGGTGTCTTTGTGTGGTGTTTTCACTGTGTTACTGTTTGAAGTGTTGCACAAATACTTTACATTAATCTCTATTTTTCTAACCTGGTGTGCATTATTTTTGTGTGGTGTTTTCACTGTTTTACTGTATTAAGATTTGTACACATACTTTACACTTTGACTCTTAAGTTAAGCTTGACTGCTCTGTGCCAAGCTACCAGAGGGTGAGCACAGGATCATTTAGGGCATGTTGTGACTTACCCTGACTAGGTTTGTGGTTCCTGCTTGGACAGCGAGGATACCTCTACCAACCAGAAATCAATTTCTAAAATATGGGAACCACAGTGCTTCCAATGCAGAGAAGTTACTGGCCCCTCTGTCAGAAACACGCTCACGTGAGAAGCTGGCATTTGATGGCAGACATGGCCATTGATTTTATATTTCCCAAAACTAACCAGTGCGTTGGGAATTTGGCGAATTAAAATGGAGAAAAAGCAAGCATTCCAATCCCAGCCTGCCCAAAAATATGACAGACAGGCTGCAGCTGGGCTAGCAGAGGTGGTGCCTCTGCTGTGCTTTTAGAAATTAGTCTGAACAGGTATATATTAGAGAGCCCTGAGGTAGAAAGTGAAGGTGGATGGGGGGACAATAGTGGTGAAATCAGGTGTAAACTGGGTGTCCACCATAAAGAACCAGATTTTGTCTGAAGATTATGTCATGGATTAAACTTTTTGCAGTGGGTAGGGCGGATGAGAGAGTGTGAGTGTGGAGATTCAAGATTAGACTGGGTTGATCATCAGAAAGTATTAAGTGGGTAGGCTGTTTGTTGGAAAGTGGGTTATTAGTTGGTGGGGGTATTCACCCTCAGCTACTAATAATACCACAATCCCTAATAGGTCCTGTCAAGCCTCAGTAAGTTAATCCTTGCTCAACCCTTGGTAGCTTATCAAATGAGCAGTCAGGCTTAATTTAGGAGACCGGTATGTGTAAAGCGTTAAATACCACCAAAACAGTAAATAAGTAAAAGACACAACACAATAAAAAACCACCAACAACTTATAGAGAGAGTATATTTTTATCTTTAAAATGATACCAAAAGGACAAAACTCCAATGTAAGGAAGGGGAGATATGAATTTTTAAAGATTTTCTAGCGCCGAAAAGCGTAAAGTGCCACTCATGGTTATCTGGTTGCGCTGGACCGGGACAAAGTCAAAGTTTTAGGCTGACCGCGATGGAGCGTGGGTCGGATAGGTTGAAGGCTAGGTCCCGGTCAAAAGTTTACCTTCGGACTTAGGGCCTCATTTAGATTTTGGCGGACAGGTTACTCCATCACAACGGTGATGGATGTCCCATCCACTGAGATATAAATCCCATTATGTCCTATGGGATTTATATTTTGGCGGGTCCTCTGGTTTCTCGGATCCGCGGCCTGCTGCAGCTCGGTGAAAAGACGGGCGGTGGATCCTTGGCCTCGACGGTGAGGAGGGTTCTGATGCAGTCGTCAATGGCTTCCCTCTCAACGTCAAGCTGAGCTCTGCCTGGAGCTTTTCAGCAAGACGAACCAGCAAGGTTGATCCAATTGGCGAGTATAGGACGGCGGCTTGACTCTTGACGTCGAGCCGGTCTCATTCTTGAGCTACTCAGACAAACTTTGCAGAAAGTTTCCAAACTTTCAATTCTAGTTTAGTTTCTTGGTTCCTTTGGGTAGAAAACCAGGGTCCAGTAGCATCAACCAAGGGTTCAGAGACTCTGGTTTGCCCCTTGGGGGCTAGGACCCAATTTTCCACAATGCACCTGCACAGTCCAGGAAAAATCCAGTTGCAACTGGTTAGCTGGGGTGATCCTCTCTTTGGATTGGCAGGTGACTTCTTCCAGCTCCTGGGTACCTGTTGCTGATTAGGGAGCCCACTTCTTTTCCCTTGAGTCAGGCACAGTCCTTTCTTTGTGGAGCCTTGTGAGTGCAGCAGGTGCAGTCCTTCTGAGTGCAAGCCTTCTGTGGTGTAGTCCAAGGGTCCAGACGGGCAATCCTTCTTCTTCTGATGTTCCAGGCAGTGATCTGAGGAGCTACTGCAGCTCTCCCTTATTTATCCTCCATTCTGGACTGGCAGAAGGGGGGGATACCCCAACCAATAGGGGTAAATTTACCTCCCTCCGCTATGAGCACTTCCTGCGAAGTGTGGTATATTTGTGACCCAGAATAAATCTGACCTTAGCAAGGTGTTGGATTTATCGTAACCATTATTTTGAAACCTTGAATGATATGTCTAGCTAGCTCGAATCAAAAGGTATACTTTATTAAGTTTAATAAAGCCTTCCCATGTTAGCCTATGGGGCTAGCAGCACTACAATAGAGAAAAGTGGCTTTGGCTGTTTTTCCTTAACAGGGCATATTTTTCTATTGTTCCTGCTTTTTTATAACAATGCACTCTGCCTGTGAGGCACCTAGGGTAGACCTTAGGGATTACTTAAATCTAATAAAAAGGTAGTTTTGAACTTTGGCAGTACTTTTAATTCCTAAGTCGAATTTGGCCATAGTTATCTTATAAAACCAGCCTGCAAGGCAGGCCTGGCTTTAAAATGACACCAGACACCACAGCTGTGCACATGTAAGTGCATTAAGTCTACTGGGGTCTCTAAACCTACATGCCCTACCATATACTAGGGACTTACAGGTAGGTTGTCTTTGCCAATTAGAACTATACCAATTACCATATACCTTTAGAGCACTGGCCCTGGTCCTGGTTAGAAGAGCCCAAGGCACTTGCAAAGTCAGTAACCACCAGCATCAGTCAAAAAAAATGGGGGTGATCAGGACAAAAAGGATGACTTTCCTACTCTGGTCAATGATGTTTGAGAATCTATGAGAGTCCATGAGAAGCTGTGCGCTCCATGACAAATTCATATCAGGTGGTCGTCATCAGGTACAATTCAGGACTAAGAAAAATATCTCAAACACAATTTACTTCATGAGTAGCAATGCATTTTATAAATAGTAAATTGAATATTTCAGCTCTTTGCCCAGATGTAAAAGGGGCGAAACATAGATGTTAGCCTGAATATCTCCACTACAAGTATCTCTATTCCAGTTAGTAATTTTGTCATAAACCTTGTGGTTCTAAGAAAGACGGTGAAATAGCCTGTGTTTAAAGAGACATCACTAATTGTATATGTTTGCAGTAAGATCATGTTCATGCTTGTTGGATGACCCAATTAATTACATTTTGGCAACAACAATTCATGGTTCAGATCACATAAACGTATGTAGCCCCTGGGTCATCTATATCAGAATACTTCTCTTTTACTCACAGTCTAATACCAGTGCTGAAAGCAGAGGTCCTTCTTATCTGCAAAAAAAAATAAAACAAAAAACGTGCATTTATTCTATTATCAACGCAACCACTTTTATTTTAGCCTGTGCTTACAAACTCACCTGAGGAATCTACAGATATCATTGGGGTGTGAGAATATGCAGGTGCATTGTTCCTCTCCGCTCGAGGTGTTTAGGAAGACTCCAAATTTCCATAATGGTCAGCTTGCCCCAATTCAATAGACATTCAACTTCATCCCAAGCTGTTTTAATATACATTTGGGCATGACTTTGACCGCCAAACATACACAACTCTGAAGCTGTGACACAGAATTGAGGATCGCTTATAAGATTTGATAATCTCAAACTGTAAAGATGATATTTCAAGTCATTTTGGGCTTCATGGTCTTATAAGTAATTCATACTGCATTCGTGTGCCTATATTTGACTTTGAAACTCTGTGGGGACTGCAGTATACCGATTATGTACATCTGGGAGGGGGGCGGGCGGGGGAGGGTGTCTAACGTGCAAAGTCACATGTTATGAAATCGGTTGTCTTAGTACGCTACCTATTTCACCGCCACAGTGAAATGTTTTGGTTTGGAGTATAGTTGCCTCTAAAATATTGACTGTGACTTTCCAAAGCATTTATATTTAATTGATTACGTGATTCTAACTTAGGATATAATTTTAGGGAGTTGTTTGTGATTTCTGTTGAATCCAATATGATTCACAAACAGTGCATATGTAAGGATTTTCGTTAATATCTTGAAACCGAAATAAACTGTCTGAGAGAATCAACAAAGCTATATTACACAAACAAGCTCATCTGACAAGGGCACAAATCAATTTACTGAAACAATATAGGAATTAAGATAACATAACACCTCAACAGACTGCTCTGTTTTCAGGTCACACCTTTTTTTTTTATTATAGTGCTTTGTATTATAGCTATTAAAGAAAGTGATTTAAAGAAGTACGGAGCTCTGACTAAAATTCCCAAATGTGTAAAGGCAGCAATAGAACTCAGCTGATGCATTTGGGCATCCCTACCAAATTTGTGGACATCTGCATAATTTATAGAACTATTACTATCTCGTTGATGGAAGTCTTGAATTTGATTGATTTTTTTGAACGATGCACTTGTAAGACTACTATTACACTGTTTATGTTGGCCAATGTATACAATACTCAGGGATAACTATTTTAACAAGCCTATTGCTGTGGAAGAATATTATCAACTATGTCAATGCACAATTGCACAAAACATTTCAGATTATGTAAGTATGGGCCTAATGCTCACCATTTGTGATCCACCAAAACCTCCAACAGTCTGACCCATTGGTTATGTACTGCTCAATGGGTTAGATTTGCAAAACTTTCTTCCAAGAGAAGAACTGGCCGACTGTTTAACCTCAGGAAGGCGTCAAGAGGTAGGCAGAGTAAGTTACTCCTTCTCACAAAACATTGTTTCTGAATTTAAACCTTTGCTTCTAAAATTAAAATGTTTTGTGAAGAAAATATTTCAGACTATACACTGGACGATTAGTGTACGTCATTATACATAATAACAAAAAGCTATAATCCTATAACAAAACAAAAAATAAATGTATTAAATCAACTTTGAAGCCTAATCTAAGCCAAATGCTAATGGTATTACTAAGCTTATCCATAGCCCGAGCTAACTCTAATACTAACCATACACCTAACCCTAGTTCTGATCCTAAGCTTAATGCCAACACTAATATCACCCACAGCCCTGTGATCTCATCTAAAACTCCTAGTAACACACTAATGCCTGAAACTAAGCCTAATGCTTACTTTAAACCTAAAGCTAAACTTAAAATGAACACGGACCTTGACCTTGAATCTAACATTAACCGTACATACCTACTCATAATGCTAATATTAAAACTCACCCTATCCCTGACTCTACAACTAACTTTAATGCTAAGACCTGAACCTCAGCCTAATATTGATCTTTTGTTGTGATTTTCTTTAATTTTGCGACGAAATGAATGTGCTTGGAACAGTGAGAGGAAGCTTGTGTCCTGACGTCGATCGGAGAAGGGACGCGCTCTGCAGCACACCACGCACTCCAGCCTCCGAGGCGCACGTCTTCTGTGGTACAATCAATCCCTTGACCTCAGGAAACGGCGGGGAGGAACATGACCACATGCAACGAGGAGGCCAGATGGCGCGGGAGAGACTGCACCCAAAACCTTTAATGCTGCGCGGCCCCTCGTGCAATCTGCCGTCATGGACAGCCCGCTAAGGACCATAGCGCCTCGTCAGGGGGGACTGCGAGCAATTCCCGGCACCTTCCGCTCTTCTCCCCAGGAGGGGACTTCAGTGACCAGCATCCTCAGCGCGCGGACGCGCTGAAAAGGAGCGCGCTGTCCCGCGCCTGTCGGAGCCCGGACGAGGCTGGGCTGGGCAAACTCTCTGTTATTTGTGCTTCGGACCGTTTGAGATTGAAAGGTATTGCTGCTATTGTACATTTGTATACAGTCTAACAATCTTCATTTCGGGTATTCAGTTCTTACTTTATACTTGATACATTGACTGGGTGTGACATCCCTGAGGGAGCCGGCTATTAGAAGCGAATCATGAGTAAAAGGAAGGGAAGTAAAGAAAAACATTTGGGTGGGCCAATTGGGACTTTGGATGCCTTTCTGACGAGGGCTGAATCGGTCCTTGTCCACGAAATTGAACTAACTGAGAGAAGGCTCTCTTTGGACTCACTCATTGCACATAAACGTTCTTCGCTAGGAAGAACAACGATCGCAGATCCCCAAGACTCTTTGGATGCCCTAATAACAGTGACAGTGCCGGTGCAGCCTGATAGCGGGTCGGGCATTCCTATACCAGTGGGTCAGCCCACGTTAACCGATGAAACAACAGGTCTCCAGACTGCGTTCCAGGGGCAGACTATACCAATATTCCCACAGAATAGTAATTTCGTACCCTCCATTGTAAAGAAAAGAGGAGGAGGGCCATTAAAGCAACGAATTACGAAAAGGACTCGTATGGAGAAATATGCGGGGGTTTCTTGTCTATCTCCCCCCAAAATGATGCGAATTACAAGGTCTAAGGTCATGGCTAAGGCTCCTAATATGCAACTTAACCAGCAAACACCAGTGGTAAATGACTCTGCCCATGATTTTGCCTCTTTAAACAAAATCGAATTAATGGTTTCTACACTTTTAACTCCTTTAATGTGCAAATTATCTCTAATTGAGGAAAAGCTAAACTGCATGGAGGCAATGTTTTTATCAAGACAAAATCCGTTAAGGGTTAATCAGCTAAATGAGGAAGTAAGATTGACCTCAGGTGCGGCTCCTCATGTGCTGGTGGATAATATGGGTAGTGATGCCCCTCAGAATTTGGTAGGGACGCCTGCCCAGTTGGTGGCACCCAAAGAGAGTGTCACTCTGATACATGGTGATTCCCAAGAGAAGTTGAGTGATTCGAATGAACGGTTCTATTCTTTGCAAAGTAGTCATGCAAATATATACCACCCCCTATCTCATTTTAGAAGTACACGCAACGCATCCCGGCCATTAGTGGATACTTTCCAGCCTACCCCCTCGCTAAATACAGTGATTACAGAAAAGGGAATTTCAACTACCTGTGGGAGGGGGGCTGTTCATCATTCTACTGAGGGCATGAATGCTAGAGACAGGATAGATCTTCCGCCAGCAGCTTGCCCATATGTGATAGTTTTGGCTAATGTACCGGCGTTAAAGGTAAAGCAAATAGAATCAACTGAACAGCTGATCTATAAAGCCCAGTACTGGCTTACTAATCGTACAGGTGATAACTATAACATATATAGACATGTGATCATGGCCAGGAGAGTTAACTGGATAGGTAAGGCCCCCAAAACTTTTAATGGGGATTGTATTATTATTAATTTTGACAACCATAATGTGGTGGGGCAGTTATTATCTGTGCTGCCAAGTCTTCCTTCACCCCACTCAGAAATTTGTGCACTTCCACTTGTTTTTTTTTATAAACCGCACAACTTTTTAGAGGCTTCATCAACAAGAGGAAATGTGAGTAATAGACCTGGGTATTCTGCTTCTAACTTATGTGCTCCCTCGACAGTTTTACCCCTCTCTCTTAGTAACCGTTTTTCCGCATTGGACGGTATGCAAGATTGTGATTGACTGGCTGGGCAGACCTTATCACATATAGAAGCAGCTGATTTAGTCTTGGAAACTATATCACCTGAAGTTTCTGTCTTAACTGTGGACGCCCATATACATCCAAAAACGAAGGTATCTGGTTTGACCCTGCCTCAGACTATGCCTTATATAGATTGTTCTACGTCTTCCGTTGCAGTGATGTCGTGGAACATCGCCGGGTTTAACCAAAAGAAAGCAAATAATGAGTGGCTTTCCCTTATAACATCTAAGGATATAGTGTGTCTACAGGAAACCTGGGAAATCAATTCCATACATCTTAATGGGTACTGTTCATATCATACGCCAGCAAAACCTTCTGTATCGGGCTGCACTAAGGGAGGTTTGTTAACCTTACTTTCTAATACCTTCCCATTAAAAGTAAAGCTATTTTTAAACACATCATCATTTTATCACATTATAGTTTTGGAGCAGGGTGCTGATAAATATTGGCTACTTGTGAATTTCTACAATAATAATTTTGGCAATAATCAGGTTGCGGTATTGGCACCACTAGAAAGGGATATTGCTAATTTAGAGAAAACACTTAGTAAACCCTGTGACATAATCTGGCTTGGAGACTATAATGCTCATCCCTGTGATAAAGTAGATACACTGGCATGTGGGATACTAGATGATGATGGGGATTGTGTTTTACATTTTGACCATACTGATTATGGTTCTGGGCTAAATAGGCTACTCATCACTAGGAACCTTGTGTTTTTAAATACTATTGATACCTCAACTGGGCATTTAGACTGTACCTTTTTAGTCGTACTCTCTCTTCTACACTTGACTATATTCTGGTCTCTAATTCAATAAGGAAATACTTTTCCCCACTACAGATTAATTTTTATGTCTTTAGTGACCACGCGGCGATCACCTTTTTTATCCCTTCCTTAAAGAAAGGGGAATGTTGTTTAAACCTCCCCATAGTACCAGTGATTGGAAGGGTAAATGGGATCGTCTTGAAATGGGAGAAAGTTGACCCAGAGAAATTTTTGGTCAAAATAGTTAGGAAGTGTGCCTCAGAGATAAGGCTATGCCTAGATCCCTCAATCACTGATGGAATGGTCAATGCTTTTGAACTGATACTGAGGGAAGTTAAGTCTAATCTCATGCGTTCCATACGTAATAGATCCCCTAAGATTTGTATTTGGTTTGATGAAGATTGCCGAACTGCACTTGGAAATCTACATGCGGCCCTTAAAGTAAAACCACGTAATCAACATCTGATTACATCTCTACGGCAGGTCTATAAGAAAGCCAGAAGGGTAAGGCAAAACGTTCTAAAAGAAGAATGGTGGGACAGCTTACAAAAAGCTGTTCTAATAAAAGCTCAGAGGCATTTTGGTCCGTAATAAATGCACCCTTTTTAAAAGACGAATTAACCACGTCTTTAGATAGCCATGTTTCTGAGGAGGGTTGGGTCACACATTTTGAAGGCCTGTTTGGGGTCTTGGAGGAGGTATTTATTCAGCCTCCGCTTCCTAGTTTTGATAACGGAGGAATAGGTGTTTGGTTTACAGTAGACGAAACTAAACACGCTCTCAGTCAATGTAAACGTGGGAAGGCACCAGGGCCAGATGGTGTCCCGATTGACCTTTTTTTAGATAACCAAGACCTTTGGGCTCTGCTTTTAACTAATGTTTTTAACAATATTTCTCAAATTGGAGCACCCCAGTCGTGGAAAACGACTGTAATTGTCCCAATTTATAAAAAGGGAGATAGGACATTGCCAATCAATTACAGGCCGCTATCTTTGATAGATTCCACAGCAAAATTAATGGGACGGCTCCTTTTAAATAGACTCGAGGTCTGGGCAATGGAGAAGAATATTATTATCCCTACCCAATATGGTTTTAGGAAAGGGAAAGGAACAGTGGATCAGTGCCTGAACTTGAACTTGATAATAGCAAAGTACACGGCTGTGAAAAATGGCCACTTGTACCTCGCCTTCATGGATCTGTCCACAGCCTTTGACTGCGTGGCACAGCATAGGCTGTGGCAGATCATGGAGGTAATGGGGGTTGAGACCCAGATCATACTTATTATCCAGGATTTGTATAGTGGGGCCTCAGCTTCTGTTCGTTTTGGGAAAAATGGTGAGTGTACGAGACATTTTAAAATTGCAAGAGGTGTACGCCAGGGGTGCGTTCTTGCCCCCTTTTTATTCTTATTGTATACCAATGCTGTCGAATCTGCCCTAATTGGTATTACGCCAGATGTCCCTTACATTAAGTCTATGCAGGTACCACTATTGCTCTATGCGGATGACGCAGTGATTTTAGCTCGTACTGGTAATGCACTGCGTCGGATAGTAAGGGAGTATATTAAATTTATGAACGATCTGGATATGAAAATTAATTTTTCCAAGTCTTTTGTGTTAGTGGCAGGTGCCAAACAGCGGAAACAGCCCAATATTCATATTGAAGGGGGTAAAATGGAAGTGGTAGACTCTTTTAATTATTTGGGGATTGTGTTTAATGGACAATGTAATTGGAAATGTATGATTGAAAATAGGTGTCTGCAGATGGAGAAGACTATTGGGGCCCTTAGCAAATTCGTAAAAAGATTGGATCGAAACCGATTGAAACTATAAAGAAAGTCTATCAGGCTAAAAGTGTATCTGCTGCAACGTATGGAGCAGCAGTGTGAGGTATTGCAGATTGTTCGAAACTACAAATGATTGAGGATACTTTTTTGAAGAAGTTAGTCTCCTTACCCAAATCCTGTTCTAATTTTATTTGTCACACTGAATTAGATGTCCCTTATATCTGTGACAAAATCTCTATCTCACCTGTTTTAATGTGGCATTCGATTTGGCGTAAGGAAACTCTTGCGCTGACTAGAGATATAATAAATGATGTCCAGAAGTTAGATGGGGCTAGTAGGATTAGCTGGATATGTTATGTAGAATCCACACTTAAGGCAATTGGGTTACATGAATTGTATACTAACCCTGTGTCATGTTGTCCTGTCTCAAAGAAAGAGTTAAAATTCCAATTACTGTCTAGATTACAAGTAAGGAGGCAGAACGCTAATCTTAGGCTGACAACTTTTAGAATATTTTCTGCTGTCCCAAGTATTATGTCACTGGATCCTAATACAACCTATTTGTCATTTGTCACCAACCAGCAACATAGATTTATATTAGTGAGATTTCGGTTAAATTATATGCCACTGATGTTAGGTTTTCCTTCAAAAATGTATGCACTTTCTGAATTGCCTCTTTGTACATGTGATGATTTATCCATTCAGAATAATCTTCACTTTTTATTTTTTTGTAAATTTTATCAGGAACAAAGAAAAAGGTTTATTATCCCTCTTATACGCAAAATGAATTTTAGACAGTGTTGTGTGGCCCTTTTTTACTTACAGCTATTGTCTAACCCTTTTACATGTTCTTCACTGGCTTCCTTTTTTTGTCGGCATTGAAGAGGAGAAGATTAACTTTTTAATCTGTCATTTGATACACTTACTCAAGGATGGACTTATGCATATGATTATGAGATCAACTGGTTTTTATATCATTGGGTTTGTTATGTAAAATTGTAATTATATGATTGTGCTATAATGTAATTGTTTTTAGTATACTTTTTATGCCACCATTTTGGTAGGCGAAATAAAGTTATTTTGACTTGACTTGAATGTGCTTGTTAAATAAAAGTCAGAGATCTACTCTCATAAGCTTATACCTACAGTTGGAACTTTTTTTAAAGGGAATCTCATGAGTTTTCCTGGGATGCTGAGATAGTTGTGAACTCTCAGGAATAGCTCTCGAAATCTTTGTGAGCTAAAAGTCACTCACATGTGAACGCATTTCTGCAAGCATAAATCTCTGGCAAATGTACATTTCTTGAATGCATGTGTAGATATCACACTCCTTTGCAAAGCATTTTTTTTGTTTTCCATTACAAAATCGTTTTTTCCCATGGAGAAACCAGTACGTACCCAACAAATATTGAGTGCATTCCCTTTTCTTTCCAACTCTGGATAGAGATTTACTCCTGCCTTTGAGATAAGTAATCTTCAACTACATGAACGGTGGGAATATGTCCGCAAATAATTTGAGAATGCCCACTTTGTGGGTGTTCACTTCATTAGGCAGGCATTCCCTCCCTGGAACACCCACAACCTGCCCCTGTGAACAGATTTGCTCAAAAGTATTATTACCTCAACCTGTAATGTTACTTTTCAGCAAATCCAATTATGTGTCAACTCATTCTTTGTGATTCTCTGATAGCGTGTACCAATTCCATTTTTGGATCACACTCTCTTGTGAAACCGGACCATACATTTTTATTTACCAAATATGTACATTTAAGTTGAGTTTACCTTGGTGCTACTAACCTTTTCTATATAACATCCAATGGTTTACAGTGCTGCACCTAAATCCACAAAAAATATAAGAATTTTGAAAGTACAGAATATTGATCCCTGAATACATTTTTTCATTTTACATTGGAATAAAGATGCTGCTAAAGCTAATGCAAACTATATTCTATTAATCTGAAATACTTCCCTCCTGGGTGGTGACAAATATCTACACCTTGAAAGGAGACTGATCTGATAATAAGCAGATCTTAAGTCTAATTTTATGAAATAGTGACCTCTTTACATTTTAAATAATATTCTAACCTCTCCAGGTCTCTAGATAATACTTAATAATATGTGTTAATACTTTCCAATCTAGTATCTTCCACCACCAAAACCTGTTTTTTTCACATCCGGTTTCAACATTATTCCCAAATTTGCTAATGTCTCCAACTGAATATTGTTGCTCCTTTCTCGGATATAAAAACTTTTTGATGGCAACTCCTTTCTTTGAAATTCATTTTGGCATTCCAACACTTACGTGCGGTCAAGCCAATATTCTAATTTAAAGGCTCAATAACTGACAGAATCTAGACCCTCATTTTAGTTATCAGGGATTGAGGAATTAATTACTCTGTTATTGTCTTTGTTTTTGTTTATACCGCACATTACATATATACACTACGTTTATAGTCTGGTGCATTAATGTTGATTTTTGATTGGCTGTGTATCTGCTTGGATGCTATGACAAATGCAATATACCTTACCAATTACTGGAAAAGTAAAGCAAAGAATGACCCTTAAGTGATCTGCTGGTAATTTCTCTTGCCATTAGAGATTGTACCAGGGCAGGTAGGGCCCCAATTTTTCCCTGACTTTTAGAATGCATCGGTGCATAATACTATCTTTGCACTGTTGATTAAGTGTCATTGTTAGACAATGAAAATGTGGGTGCAGAATTGCACCAGCAGCAATGAAGTCCATGTAATCCCAAAATGTTGGTGCCATCTTCAATGGCAATGGTACAAAAGAAGCAGAGACCTTTTGTTTTCCACATCGAGTGCTTTAAAGGTAAGGCATATTTTATGTTATTTCAGTTGGTGGTTTATCAGCTTGTACTACAGCGGTTATGATTAAGCCCCTGTGAAAATGAGTATACGAAATCAATCATAACTCCACTACACAAGAAGGTTGAAGTAGCAACCGATGTTTTTCTTAGTACAACGATCAGAACCACAATGTGTGAATCAAATCACCCACATTCACTTTTTCTACAAATAACCCACGTTTTTTTATTTCCTACAGAAACTGTCTCTTGCCAAGAAAACTACTGCCAGGTAACTATGAGTTCTTTTTTCTTGAAAGTATTTAGTATGAGTGGCATTTCGGGCAGTGTAAATGTTCCAGGGAGTTGGAACTTATATGAATGACAACTAATCTAACGCTTTAGTTTGTAAAGCTGAAAATATCACATGGACTTAGAACAATAGGACCTAGAAGGCCGAGAGGGTTGAGTAGATGACGGCAGTCTCCGAAACTGAATTATCCTTCAATTATGGAGACACATGACCTTCCATTTGTAAATAGACGTGGATGTTGTTAACGGCTAAATCAGCCCAGGGATTTATGTAGAGCATTATTCCAGGAATTGCCATATGCATGATGGCCAGAAATTGAATTCTAATACTTACATTGGGGTAGCGCTACATTTAGTGGAGTGTAAATTTAAAAAAAATGCCTTTTACCAAATTAGTGACTTAAAAAAACCATTTGCAACTTTATAAATTTGGCAACGTTTTAAAAGTGTAATAATTGGGGGAAAAGTCCCTCAAAAAAGTGGGTTTTGGAAGAAAAACGTCCTACAAAAACATTTTGTGGAGAATATTTCTTACAGCAAAGTTTTGCAATGCGGTAAACTATGTAACTTTGTGAAGGGTACCTTAATCTTCACAACATTTTAAAAGATAAAATTAAAATGTCACACTTGGAGAAAAGGTTAAAAAAATTAGAAACTAGAGAGAGGGATCATTGTTTTGAAAGCAAGCATCTAACCATCCTTTTTTAAAACGAAACGATCTATTTAAACGTCAGAGCAATTAGAATTTGCTGTACTAATATGGGATTTATAATCATAGGGTTTAGAAAGGGCTGTGGTTGCAGCAGCTGAGGCAATACATGGGCCGCATCTCCTCTGCCGCTGGCTGTACCAGCCACTTATCAATAATCAATAGAGTGCTTTTTTGTTTAAACTAAACATGTACAGCAGGTCATATGTTACACTGCCGTAAGAGTAACCCTTCGCTTTGACTATACAGTGCATAAAATGGAAAGTGTAAGCCTCACCAGTGATATCACCACAGAGCACGGATCAATCAAACTTAAGCTTCTATTAGCAATCAATGTTTATTATGGGGAGGGACTGCGCGGTTGCAGTCTTGGAGCACTTTGTCCCTCCCTCATATGAAACATGACTGTAGAAGAGTTAGAAATTTGGAAGTGGATGCATAGGGATCAAATCAAATGTTCACATGAAAGTATATACTTTTTGGTACACGTACTCCCTGGCTACACAAAAGCACACCCGCTACTTCTTGAAAGCCAACTAGAATAAATAGTTTGTCCTCTCGCTCATGGGTAGTACTGTGAGGATGTTAACTGTGAATCTTTGGATTTGCATTGGCTTTCTGATCAATTAACAGTAGTTCGTTTGTAATGCACTCCCATGTGCCCACGTATTTCACATATGATAGATAACCTGACATAAAAAACTGCATGAATTTGTTCACATGTTCTGATCTGTTCTATCTTTCTATAGTACAGTAGCACATCCATTGATTAAGTTAATGTAATTATCATTGGAACCAAGTGCACCCTCATGCTTTGTAATTCTGAGTTTTCTTGCTGCATAAGGGCTCATTGTAGTATAGGTGGGTAGCCCGCCAACGTGCCAGGTCAGTGGGCACCATGTCCCCCTTAAACCCTAGGAAGAGGACTGCTCGCCATATATAGAAATTGCTGCCTGACTTGCATGAATTTCTGTGATGAAAGTGCATTTGCTGGTGCAGTAGATCAGTGGATGCTTTTTCATTAGCGGGGAATGATACGCACACCTCCTTATTTATTTAGCGCTCTTGACATTGTCTTTTGCTTTGCAGCAACAAATCCCCCCTAACATGGGGGTTTGTTGGTGAAAAAAATGCCCCTAACGTTCAGGACATTTCACCCTGTGTGTCAGGGAGATTTCCACAATTTCGTTCCCAGGTCTGATGTATATTGCATTGTACCTAGGAAGAAAAAAATGTCTGTGACACTAGCCTTGTGTGTGACACTAGCCTTGCCCAAAATAGAGGGGTGCAACCGATATTGCCAAATTCTAAATTAGCATTTAGTTTGAAAGTATTACTATGACTAAATGGCTTAGCATGCTTTTGTACTGAATTGGTAAATGTCTGTCTGTTTTCTCATTTCCCTTGTTATTTCAAGTACTTGCCGGGATTGTGGGTAAGTCACTCCAAGTTTGCTTTGTCATCTTCCTTTCTGTTGATGAGGTACTCACTTTTTTGGCTTAATGATGTGCTGATTTAAATCTCCCCATTAAAAGAGAAGCTAGATTTTCCCCCATAATTTCCAGGTAATTCCTAATTTTTCTGGATTCCCAGAATCCCAAGGACGAGTACTCCATCGCTACTCCTGCTCTCTTACACTTACTGTTGCTAATTGTCCACAGTGCTGACAATTTGAAGGTTAAGAATCCCGGAAATGAGCATTTGGTTATTTTACTTTATTTGCATCTTCTCCACATGGAAGACACTCCGACTAAAAGATTTTCAGCCTACACTCCCTGGACTTAAATGGATGCTTTGGACACTTTCCCATCCTATTTGTATTCACAATTCATGTTTTTCTGGACTAAAGGTGTTGTTTAATTTGTGTGGAGTGTTTATCAATGTCCATCTTTCCTCACATTCCCACCACTAATTCTAAACTGCAGAAAATCCAACATTCTTGCAGATTTTATAGTCATGGGTGGTTTTATGGTCTGATAGCTACTGAACCTATATCTAATTTTGTGTGGTAACATATGAGTAACGACTTTGTGAATGAGGCCCAAGGAGAAAAATAATTGAACAATATTTAGACAAATATTCTTCCCAGTGCATGTAAATACATTTTCCAGTTGAATTATATGAATTAAACGATTGTATTGCAGCAGTCATTTTATGGTCCAGGTTTGTCATGTTGGTTTTATCAGTTACTTTAGTGATGCTGCCTACTAACGTTTGTACTCTATATCTTAAGATATGCTCATCATTCCCACTACACTTTAACCACTGGTTGGAGAGATAAGGTCTAAATAAATAAATGGCAAACAAGAACTTTAGTAGAAAAGGATTCTTGACATGGAAAAGTCATCATGTACCCTCCCTTCAGTTGGCATGAATAGCTTTTGCAAAAACATCTAAACACAGACTCCTGAGGACGGTATAAATATGAAGACAGTCGAAACAGTGTAAATGTTATCTTTATTGTCTACTGGTCTTACCAACTGTTAGAAATTGGGTCTCTAGTTGTGCGAGGTATGCACTTTGTCCAAGTTGTCCAAGTAGGGACAACCATCCTAGTCAGGGTAAGCCAGATACACACCCTAAATTAATTTGTGCTCACCCTCTTGCAGCTCGGAACAGAGCAGTCAGGCTAAATTTAAGAGGCAATGTGTAAAGTATTTGTGCAGCTCTTAATACAGTAAAGCATGAAAACACCACACACCAGGTTAGAAACACTAGAGCTTAATTTAATGAACAAAACAATACCAGGTTAGAAACACTAGAGCTTAATTTAATAAACAAAACACCAGGTTAGAAACATTTGAGCTTACTTTAATGAACAAAACAATACCAACACAACAAAAATCTAATAAGAAGAACTGGAGTTATGAACTTTTAAAGAATATATGTAAGTATAGTGCTTTGAAACATAAAGCGCCAACCGGTGCTATCTGGTCACGCTTGACCAGGTCAAATCTAAAAGTTCAGGCAGACTGCGATGGAGCATGGGTCGGATACAGGGACCAACCTTGTCCCGCTGAAAAAGTACCTAGGATGGAGGAAATGCGTTGACGCCGAGGCCCGATGCAAGGAGCAGATGCATCAGTGTGATCCCTTCTGATGCAGGCAATGCGTCGGTTCTGATCTGTGCAGTAGGAGATGCGTCGTCATCGAACCCCTCTTGATGAAGGTGATGCGGCGTCATTGAGCCGCGCAGCCGGCGGTGCGATGTCCTTGTCTTCGGTGGCAGCGGCGATGCATCGGCGTCGATGTGAGATGCGTCAGTTCCGATGGGGCAAGGTTAGCGATGCTTGGATTTTGCTGCAAAACTTTAGTAAACCCACCTCCAAGGGCTGGATTGGTACCACTTGACAGGGTAAACTTACAGTTGGCAGAGTCCCAAAAGTTGCAGGAGAGTTGATGGAAGTATTTGATATCCCTGAGACTTCCAAAACAGGAGGCAAGCCAGCATACCCTTGGAGTCACTTAAGTTCTTGAGAATATAGAGATGCAGGTCTAGTCCTTCTCACTCCTAGGCAAGGAGGGCAGCAGGCAGCAGGGCAGGCACAGCAGAGCAGGAGTCCAGCAGAGTGACAGTCCTTTCAGCAGCACAGCAGTTTTTCTTCCTGGCAGAATGTCCTCAGGTCCAGAAGTGTACTGAGTTGGTGGTGTCAGGGGTCCAGTACTTATACCCAGTTGTACCTTTGAAGTGGGAGAGACTTCAAAGAGAGGCTTTTGAAGTGCTCAATGTCCCTGCCCTTCCTGCCCTTGCTTCGGACTCACTACAGGGGGGGGGGTATGCAGCTCTTTGTGTGGGACAGGCACAGCCCTATTCAGGTGCAAGCGTCAACTCTTCCCTTTCATTCTGCCCAGCATGGCCCATCAGACTGGTGATGGCCCATCAGGATGTGAATGGTCCATCAGGCACACCTAAGCTCTCTTTCTGTGTGGCTGTCTATAGGGAATGCACAAAGCCCAGCTGTCACCCACCCCAGACATGTATTCAAAGACATACAGAGGCACAGAATGGTTAAAGTAAGAAATGCCAACTTTCTAAAAGTGGCATTTTCAGACTTGAAACTTAAAATCCAACTTTAGCATAAGTTGTGATTTTTAAATTGCGAGTCCAGAGACAGCAAACTCGAAATATCTATCTTTTCCCAATTGGAAATTACACTTATAAAATGTAATAATGTAATCCCAATGTTAACCTATGGGAGAGATAGGCCTTACAGTAGTGAAAAACATATTTAAATCTTTCACTAACTGGGCATGTAAAACTTAAAAGTACATGTCCAACTTATTAAACACACCTCATCCTGCCCTTGAGACTGTCCTGGGCCTACCTCAGGGGTTACTTATATGTTTTAAAAAGGAAGGTTTGGACCTGGCAAGAGGGTTAACTGGCCAGGTTGAAATGGCAATTTAAAACTGCACACACAGGCTCTGCAATGGCAGGCCTGAGCCATGTTTACAGGGCTACTTGACTGGGTGTCACAATCAGAGCTGCAGGCCCACTAGTAGCATTTAATTTACAGGCCCTGGGCACATGTAGTGCACTTTACTAAGGATTTGTAAGTAAATTAAATATTCCAATTGTAAATATGCCAATGTTTCCATGTTTTAGGGAAAGAACACATGCACTCTAGCACTAGCTAGCAGGGTGCAGAGACAGAATATCGAGTAAAAAATGTTGAGTTGCACAAATATCGAGTCATTAATATCGTGGGTCAGAAATATCGTCATCCAGTGCCATCCTGCCCGATACAGGGGGCCCCGAAGTGCATGAGGCATACCCCCCATCACTAAAGGCACGGCGGAATCGAATAAATGGAAAGAAATACGGCGAAGGAGCGGTTTACTGACGAAACCGAGCTCGCCCACGAGGACGCAGCAGAAAACTTAGATGGCGCCCGTGGCGCCGAACAGAAGCAGAGGCGGACCTCAGAAGGAGGGAAAATAGGTGTGCAGCCAACGCGCCCAGTTACCGGGATCGGAGAGCGCCTGCACATCCCCAGACACTAACAGTAAGGAGAGTGGGCCACCCGAGTGAGAGGGGAAAGGGGAGCGTGCTCCTGAACCGGCGCCCGCCAGAATAACTGCACCGGGAGGGGGCCTCCGAGACAGTGAGGCTGCACATCGGGCGTTTCCCCCTGGACTCCTGGCCCTGTCACCAGGAGAGGAGAAGCCCGACCCATATCGAAAAGTCTCCCCGCCGCAAAACGAGGGAACTGTAAGACAGAGAAACCGGGCAGGAGAATAGAGGAAGCAGTGCCCACCGGCGGGATCCTGGTGGGAGAGGGCGGCAGACAGAGAGCGACCTTGCACATAAAGAAATCCCTCTACACCCCCTGGGAGACTGAGGCATACTGGGGGGCACCCAGGCTGGAGTACTGAAGAGAGAGGGGAGAAGGGGCCCGACAGACAGAAGGAAGGCCTACGGGCCGTCACCACGGCCCTCGCGTGGACTGGACCCGGAGGACTGAGACTGGCGGCCAAATAGGGGGCACTAGCGGACAGGCGGCCGAAACGGCATTGCAGACAAGAACACTACTGGGAGCGGGAAGCCCTGGAGGCCCCTGAGCGGAACTGCCATATACACGGGCAATAATACATGAGGGCCCAGATACAACTCATGAGACAACTGTGGGGGTAGGACCCGCCCGATCACTAACCCTTGAAGACACGGCTGGCACAGAAAATAGGAGAAGCACTACCCGGCTGCCCACACCGGAATCAAAACAGGGAGGGGGGCAGCCCACCAACCACGAAAGCAGTGCTAGCGCAATTGGAGGGCAGCTGGCAAAAGACGGGCCCTACTTAAACAACCCCGGGGAGAACGTCGAGGATTGACCGAGCAGGTCTGAAGCATTGCACAGGGAAGGCTAAATATAGCAGGCAGCGGGAAAGCACAGGGGCAATAGACACCTAGACAGAGCGGGGACCCGACCGGCAGCAACAGGCACAGTGGTGCCATTCTGAGGACCCATATTGTAGAATAAGCACCAGTAGGAGGTAGAAAAGGTCTGTTAATAAGAGACCACACGTGGAGTGAGAGACTGTGGGCAGAACTGAACGAATCTGCATGGTGGCACCGGGATACGAAGGGCGCAGAGAAGGCCCATACAGTGGAGGAACGGCTGTAAGCACTACCCAGCACGAGGGGAAAAGCAGTGGACACGGGAGGCCCCCAAGCAGAGAGCCATCAACACCATGGGGAGAGTATCCAAGAGACGGGACACAGAGCAGCAACATGAGTCGATAGGAGAGGACTCGGGGACACCCACCCGAGGACAGGGGCATGCATGGATAAGACAGAGAATCAAGAGGACCCATCCCTCTATGACATATTGAAGGCCATAGAACTGTCGAGAACAGCAGTGAAAACAAAAATTGATATACTACGAGAAGACCTGGGCCTGCTCAGGGCAGATCACAGGAAGCTGGCAGACCGGGACATGGCGACAGAGGAGGAGATCCATGAGCTGAAGCCTCAGGTAACTGTGTCTGCTCCAAGATTCGCTGGGATAGAGAAAAGAATCCAAGTGCTGGAACTCAGAGCGGAAGATGCTGAAAATAGAGCGAGACACAATAACCTGCGAATTATAGGTCTGCCAGAGAAAATTGAAGGGAATGACATGGTGGCCTACTTGGAAAACTGGATCCGAACAGAAGTGGCGGAGGAAGGTCTATCACCATACTTTGCTCGGGAGCGGGCATACAGAGTCCCTACTAGGGCGCTCCCACCTGGAAGGCCTCCGAGGCCAGTAGTAGCCCGACTACTCTTCTACAAAGACAGAGATCATGTGTTGAGTCGAGCCCGAATTAAAGGTCAACTCTGAATTGAAAACAGCATCGTGCGAATTTTCCCAGACTTCTCAAGGGAAGTACAAAAGCAAAGAGCATCTTACACCGCAGTCAAACGGAAGCTACGACAAATGGGGGTACAATACTCCATAATATTCCCGGCCAAGTTCCGGATGGTCGCTGCGGGAGAAACCAAATTCTTCAATACCCCACAGGACGTGTGGGACTGGGTCGATGCACAAGCACCACAGGAGAGGTGAGAAGAGAGACATGAGACATCAGGACGAGATAACGCGCGAGCTGCAGGAGGAGGAGGAGGAGGAGGAGGAGGAGGAGGAGGAAAACCCAGGAGCTTACCCACAGTAGAAGAGTCACGACGAAACAGAGAGATTGCCATAGCGGCAATAGCCGCCCTGAGCAAGCAGGGGACAAAGAGTGTATCTTCAATGTCGGGAGAAGACCCGAGAGACTCAGACTCGGACACTAGTACCAGCACAATGGGCGAAACCAGTCAGACGCTCCCTGAAATGACTCCCAGAATGGCGGATGATATTGCCTGAAGGCTATCAGTACACACAAGTATACATGGGGGAATGATGGAAGGGAGTCCACAGTACACCGGGAGGGCACTAGTATGAGGCGGAAGGGGCCCGACACTGGGAAATGAATAAGAAATGAAGCATGCACTGGGTGGGGGGACCCAGGGGGGCGGGGGCACGGCTCTCCTCTGGGTGGACACTGGCTTCACCGCTACCCGACCTTTGACAATGGTTATATTAGCACCAGAGTGCTTAGTTTGGATGGGAGAGAGTTTCTCACTTGTCCTGGGGAAGGGGAGTTGGGGTGTTAGAACTGTTTTGTGTTTTGTAATGGGGGCGCTGCTGTTAACCAAAGAGGGAAATGGAATATGGCAGGAAAGTCCACAGAATTCTGAGGAAGGCATTGAAGGTCTACCCCATGAGAAGCAAAGAGGGGGAATGAAGAGAAACAGCAATGGCAAAAAAGACAGACTATAACTTGTTATCCTGGAATGTATTGGGCATGAACTCCATGCATAAGAGATATAAAATATTCTCTCAATTAAATAGGAGGGGGATCCATATTGCAATGCTGCAGGAGACTCATATGCTGGCCTCAGAGGGAGCTGCGCTACACCGGAGATGGAGAGGGCAAGCATATTCTACGTCGTACTCTGCGTTTGCAAGAGGGGTACTCATCTGGATAAGAGCGGGGGTCCCCTTTCAGCACATCGGGCACAAGGTAGACCCAGAGGGTCGATACGCGATAGTTTCGGGGAGGCTGGACGGACAAGACATTACACTAATTAATATATATGGGCCGAATGTAGACCAGAGTAGCTTCTTAGAGCGTATGTCCGGAGTCTTAGCGCCCTACATGATCGGCTCGGTCATCATGGTGGGCGACTTTAATTGCATTGCAGACCCAGAGCTGGAACGATCACACCCTCCGCTCCGAGACTCACCAGTCTATAAGATAGCCAGCACTTTTCGAGATTGGCAGACTCAATGGGGGATAATAGACATATGGAGACCCACTCAACCCCTAGATAAAGAGTACTCCCACCTTTCACATGTACATGACCTACACGTCAGACTGGATACATTTCTATGCTCACCTGACATAAATGCAATGCTTCAAGGGGCGGAATACCTGACTCGAACCATCTTGGATCACAATCCACTACTGGCTAAGATAGAGTGGGGAACTCAGCAGCAACCCATTCCTACTTGGCGCCTCAAGCCTGAGGCCCTGGAGTACCAGGTGTTCTTACAGGAAGTTAGGGGCCATATTACAACATATTTTGCTGATAATGCCTTCTTTAAGTCGGTCATCAGAGTGCGGTGCATGGCAACATCCATTGGGGTACGAAGGACATTGATTACGGACGTGGAGAGGGCGGACCGAGCGCTTAGGGAATTAGAACTGAGACGGCCTGAGCATCCTGAGTTGAGACAGGAGTTGTTAGAATCGAAAGAAGAGGTGGCAGTACAGGAAGAATGGCTAAGGTGCTTTGACTTCAAGGCATACACAGCTAGGACTCATGCAGAGAGGAATAAAGCAGGAAGACTGCTGGCATGGCTTGCCAACCCGACCAGAAGAGGAAATACCATTATAGAAATTGCGGACCAGACAGGGCGCTCGTTGTATAGACAGGACGAAATAAACGCCAGATTCCGAGACTACTACGAACGGCTTTACAAGAGTAGTGGCCCCAGAGAAGCGGGAGAGATGGAGGAGTACTTGGCGGAACTCCCACTCTATACCCTATCGGGAGAGGATGCAGACCAATTAGGAGCGGAAATCTCTGAGCATGAAGTAAGGGTGGCCATAAAGGATTTAGCTAGGGGTAAGACTCCGGGCACAGATGGGCTTCCCAAGGAGTTTTATACTGCTTATGTGGAGGAGTTAGCCCCTAAACTGGTAGAGTATATGCAGAAGTTTGGGAAAGAGGTCTCTTGACACAGACCACTCGGGAAGTAGTTGTGATCCCATTACTCAAGCCAGATAACCCCCGCTAGAGTGCCCGGCATATAGGCCCCTGTCAATGCTAAACCTTGACTTCAAAATATTAAGCAGACTACTGGCGACAAGGCTGCTCCCACACATGACCTCCCTGGTCCACCGAGATCAGGCGGGGTTTATTCCCAGCAGGAACACGACTCTGAATATACGACGCCTTCTTGCTATAATGGAACTGAGTAAAGAAGAGGACCCAGATGGAGCGATATTCGCAATAGATATAGAGAAGGCATTTGATAGCCTGGAATGGGAATTCCTGTATGCCGTATTGGCAAAAATGGGGATCGGGCAGGGATTCATAACGTGGATACGGCTGTCATACGAGGATCCAGTGGCTAGGGTCCGCACAGGCCGCGCAATCTCTGCGCAGTATCGGGTGGAGAGGGGCACGCGCCAGGGGTGCCCCCTCTCCCCACTATTGTTTGCCCTGGCCATGGAGCCACTGGCATGCAGGGCGAGGTCCGGAAGAGAGTACAGAGGCCTGCAGGCGGGAGGACTAACGCACCATATAGCGCTATACGCTGATGATCTACTGATCTTTTTAAAAGATAAAGAGGAGGAACTAAGAGGGGCTAAGCTCATGATGGAAGAGTTTGGTGTACTCTCAGGATTAAGGGTCAATTGGCAGAAATCTCGGCTGTTCCCGGTGACGGAGGGCACTCCGCCTCCAGCGGAGATGGGAGAACTGCAGTGGGAACCCCAATGCTTTAGATACCTGGGAGTGAAGATCTTTCACTCAATGCGGAATGTACAAGAAGGAAACGTGGGAGGAGAACTTAGATCATTGAAGGGCAGTATGGCCTTTTGGGGAGGACTCCCTCTATCAGTGACAGGAAGGATCTCCTTGCTAAAAATGGTGGCTCTTCCTAGGTTGCTGTATTACTTTACCACACTCCCAGTGTGGATACCGGGGGCATGGTTCCAATATCTGGACTCGTGCATCTCAGCCTTTATATGGGGCACTAGCAGAAGGAGGGTAGCTTTATCCACGTTAAAAAGATCGCAACTGGAGGGAGGACTGGCAGTCCCGGACATGGAGGCGTACTACTTAGCAGGGCAGCTGCAAAGATTCACGCAGTGGGTGGCTGGAAGTCTGGCACCGGAGAGAGGGAGGCTCCCCTTTGCCCCGGAGAAGGCGAAGGTGCTCGGCACCCTGATGGGAACACTTAAGCTGCGACAGGTACACACTAACGAACACAGGGTGATCCGGCGTTGTTGGAGCAGATGTCTGCAAAAGATGAAGACAAAACGCCCGTACTCACCAGAGTTATCGCTTGCACTGCTGGAAGCGCTCCCGCATGGAGGGCAGTGGGGGAGAATAAAGGAGTGGAAACAGGCAGGAGTGACAAAGATCGGAGACTTATACAGAGATGGGGAATTACTCACCTTTGAGGACTTCAGCACAGAATGGGATATCCCGCAGGGGCATTTCTTGCTCTATGGGGCAGTCACAGGAGCAAACGAAGACATTGGGGGGCAGGGACGACAGAGCCACCGACAGAAGCTACCTGTGAATACATAGGACCATAAAAGCAGTCACATGTCTATACAAGGCCATTAGACGTGACTCTACGCATCCGCTTGAGGAACTACGGATTAAATGGGTGGAAGACCTGGGCAGACCATTAGAAGACAAAGACTGGGGAAACATATTACAACGAGCCACTAAAGTTTCTCGCAATGCGAGATTCAGCCTGATTGGCTTTTACATACTACATATGGCATACTTTACCCCAGATAGAAGCAACCGGTTCTTCCACAGGGAAGATGCTGAATGCCCAAGATGCAGAGAAAAGGGAGCAAATTTGATGCACATGTTGTGGAGTTGCCCGTCTTTAGAGAACTACTGGCAGGAAGTGACAAGAGAAGTGGCGCAAATTATAGAACGGGAAATACCACGCACACCAGAACATGTTTTACTAAACATGTTCCCTCACACAGCTAAGACTAAAATCACCGATAAATTTCAAGACCTTGCATTTATATTGGCAAAAAGAGAGATAACCAGTAAATGGAAAGCACCGAATGGCCCCAGCCTCCATAGATGGAAGCAAGAACTGGAGAAAAGGGCAAGCAGTGAAAGTAGAATTTTGCTCAGGAATGCGAGAAGAGGTATAGGCAGGATTGAGAGGGCACGAGCTTGGGAGGTATTACTGGAAGACATGAAAAATTCTGCTCAAGAAGTGGAATCTGTCGCCTCAGGGGGAGTATCCAGACAGGAGAGCCCTGGGAGACGGGAGCAGGATGAGGAAATGGAGCAAGAGCTGGAGGAGAGGAGTCCATAATGGAAAGGTTCCCCAAGATCAGGGAGGGCCCCCATGCTACGGATGTACAGGATACATGAACATAGTACACCTCAGAAAGACGTAGCATGATATCATAGGAAACAGCAGGGGAGGGAGGGGGGATGTTGGGGAAAGGTTGGGAGGGGGGATAATGCCTATACAGATGTAGATTAGACAGCGGCTCTAAGAATAATTTTCATATGTCAATGAAGTTTGTAAGTGTACTATGTAGTAAAAAGATATGCGCTATGAAAGGGAGACAAAGAAACTGGAATATGTAAATGTATTGCTGAAATTGTAAATGTACTGTTGAATCCAAAAGGCAATAAAATATGTTTAAAAAAAAACAATATTGTGGTCAAGAATATCGACTTAAGGTAAGTAATATCGATTTTAAAAATATCGAAGTGTTTAATATTGTTTGCAAAAATGTAGTTGTTAAAAATATCGTTTTTTATTAATGTTATGTATTTTAGTATATATTTTATATGTATGTGATGTATGTTTTTTGTATAAGAATTGTTAGTATTTTTAATATATGTGTTAAATTTTTAGTAGTTATTAAAAAAAATTATTTGAATTTTGCGTTTTTAGTTCCGTAGCGGGTTGTGGGTTTATAGGGGAATAGGGTGGGAAGTAATTTAATTATATTAAATTTATTTATTATTTTTTATTTATTAGTATTTGTTTAATTGAGATGTTATAGTGTTAAATGAGAAAAGTAATTTATTATTAATTTTAATTAATTAATTAGTAAATAATTATGGTAATTGTGTAACTAATTTTAGGTATGTGTTGTGGTGTTTTATAGGTGTAAAGGGTGGGAGTATTTTATTTTTAATTTATGAATTAATAATTGGTTGTTAATTCATTTTAATTAATTAATTGGTAATTAATTATGGTAGTTGTGAAATTAATTTTAGGTGTGTGTTGTGGTGTTTATAGGTGTAAAGGGTAGGAAGTAGTTTATTTTTAATTTATGAATTAATAATTGGTTAATTAATTTAAATTATTTACTTGGTAATTAATTATGGTAATTGCATAATTAATTTTAGGTGTGTGGTGTGGTGTTTATAGGTGTAAAGGGTGGGAAGTAATTTATTTTTAGTTTATGGATTAATAATTGGTTGGTAATGAATTTTAATTAATTAATTGTTAATTAATGATGGTAATTGTGTAATTAATTTTAGGTGTGTTTTCTGGTGTTTATAGGTGTAAAGGGTGGGAAGTAATTTATTTTTAATTTATGAATTAATAATTGGTTGTTAATTAATTTTAATTATTTAATTGGTAATTAGTTATGGCAATTGTGTAATTAATTTTAGGTGTGTGTTGTGGTCTTTATAGGAGTAAAGGCTAAGAAGTAATTTGTGTTTAATTAATTAATATATAGTTCTTAATTAATGTAATTTTTACCACTACGCTATCCAACACTTTCCCTACTTTTGCACTCTTTGGAGTGGGAATAGTAATTTTTGCCCCTTCGCTATCCAACACTTTCCCTACTGTTGCTCTCACTAGAGTGGGAATAGTAAATTTTACCCCTCCGCTATCCAACACTTTCCCTACTGTTGCACTCACTGGAGTTAGAATTTTAATTTGTATCCCTTCGCTATCCAACACTTTCCTTACTGTTGCACTCATTGGAGTGGGAATAGTCATTTTTACCCCTCCGCTATCCAGCACTTTCCCTACTGTTGCACTCACTGGAGTGGGAATAGTATTTTTTACCTCTCCGCTATCCAACACTTTCCCTACTGTTGCACTCTTTGTAGTGGGAATAGTAATTTTTACCGCTCCGCTATTCAACACTTTCCCTACTGTTGCACTCTTTGGAGTGGGAATAGTAATTTTTTCCCCTCCGCTATCCAACACTTTCCCTACTGTTGCTCTCACTGGAGTGGGAATACTCATTTTTATCCCTCCCCTATCCAACACTTTCCCTACTGTTGAACTCACTGGAGTTGGAATAGTAAATTTAATTCCTCCCCTATCCAACACTTACCCTACTTTTGCACTCACTGGAGTGGGAATAGTTATTTTTAACCCTTTGCTATCCAACACTCCCCCCACTGTTGCACTGATTGTATTGTGGAATTTAAGTTTAAATATTTTTATAATAGTTTAATGATTTAATTTATTATAGATTTTTGTTTTTTTATATTTTAACTCAATAATATATAATTTTATTTTTTATATTATTTTAAACTTTTCACATAAATTAAAAATAATAGTTTATTAATTGTTTTAAAGTAAATATATATGTATAAATTATTGTTTGTGTGTTTATTTTTTTATTAAGTTTATTTGTTATATTTTATTAAAATGTATATTAAATGTATTTTATTTTGTTAATATTATATTTAATATTTAATATATTTAATATATTATTTTATTTTATATTTATATAAAAGTCGATATTTTATACATCTATATTTTTTACATCGATATTTTTTAGTTGATATTTTTGTACTTACCTGTTTAAGTATAGGAGTGGATATGTTTGTTGTCTATATTTTTTATTCGATATTTTTAACATCAATATCTTTTACATCGATGTTACATCGATGTTGTGTCAGTGAGCCGACTAGCAGGGGTAAAGTGCCCAGAATACTAAGGCCAACAAAAATGAAACCAGTAAAACAGGAGGTCAGAAGGGAAAAAAGTCAAGGCAAACCACGCCAAGGATGCCAGGTCTAAACAGAAGCGTACTCACGAGCAGCAGGAGGATAGCAGTGGCGGTTACTTCGGACACCCAAGAAGAACGAAAAAAGGGGCTCAATAGAGTTCTCAAGCTAATTACGGAAGCACGAGAATTCCCTCCTTCCTAATGAGATCTACTTAAATAGAGGCCGGGACGGAAGTATAACCGGCGTTAAGACATAAGAAACCGAAAGAGATATCTAAAGCCCTGATGAAGTCGCGGGATTGATTCTCAGAGGCGACGAAACACGTGTTGGCTAAGAATGGCTAAGAACGTAAGAGAAAATAAAGAACATATGAACAAAAGAATTTGTGGAATCTTGTGACATCACTGTCAAATAATTATATGTGGATATTAGCGTTTGCTGGAGGGATAAAAATATTTAATTGTTGACCTAGGTCACCTATTGGGGAAAAGGGTGATACCCCTACCTCTTAGCACCGCAGCAAACTTTAGGGTATCTCAACAATATTACACAGGTCTATTGAGCGCCGTATCCCTTGACAAATTCACCCAGGAAAATTACAAACATGTCCACCCCAGCTGAAAGTGGGGAGAGCTACCAAACCCCTTGGAAGTTCTCTTCACCAGGGCGGAAGAACCTGGAGAGACCATCAGCATTGGTGTGGAGTGTTCCAGGACGGTGCTCCACCATATGGTCCATTCCCTGTATGGAGATGGACCACCTCAACAGTTGGGATTCTCACCCCTCATCTGCATTAACCATCTGAGGGGCCTGCGGTCTGTCTGAACCCAGAAGTGAGAGCCAAACAGGTATGGCCTTAGCTTCATCAGTGCCCAGACCACAGCAAAGGCTTCCCTTTCTATTGTGCTCCGCCTCTGTTCCCTGGAAAGTAGCTTCTTACTGATGAAGTCTACAGGCTAATTCAGGCGCTCTTCATTTAGCTGTGAGAGTGTGGCCCCTACACCATGTTCTGAGGCATCTGTCTGAACAATTAGTTCTTAGGAAAAGTCAGGGGCCTTGAGCACAGGTGCCGTGCACATGGCCGCCTCCTGGGTGTCAAAAGCGTTCTGGCACAACTCTATCCAGATCATCTAATGTGGCTGCTTCCTGGAAGTCAGCTCTGTCAAGGGGCAAAAGAGGGGTCCCAAGCCAAAATGGTCTCAATTTTGGTCCGGAGGGGCTGCACCTTGCCACCTCCTACTTGATGACCCAAGTAGACCACAGAACCCTGCCTTATCTGGCACTTACTGGCCTTTATAGTCAGGCCTGCCCTGTGCAGAGCCTTAAAGCACTTCCCTGAGGTGGCACAGGTGGCCCTCACAGCTAAAGCGGAAGACCGCAATGTCATCTAGATAGGCTGCACTGAAGTTCTCCAACCCAGCCAGGACCTGGTTACCCAACCACTGGAAGGTGGCAGGGGTGTTCTTCAACCCGAAGGACATGACCCTGAACTGGAAGTGCCCTTCTGGTATAGAGAACCAGACCTCTCTTTCGTCTCCTTGGTCAAGGCAATCTGCCAATACCCAGACGTTAAGTCAAACATGCTGAAGAACTTGGCAGCTCCAAGCCGATCTATGAGCTAATCAGCTCTGGGGATGGGGTGCGCATCAGTGTTGGTGACCGCAATGAGCCCACAGCAGTCTACATAGAAGCTAAGTTCAGGTGGACACCTTGCAGGGACAGCCTTGGGGAACTAATACCACTGGGTTGGACCAAGGCCTGTTGAACGGCTCAATTACCCCCAACACCAGCATCTTGGAGACTTCCTTCTTAATGCTAGCCCTCACTTTGTCAGACGTCCTGTAAATTTTGTTTTTTACAGGTGTGCTGTCCTCAGTATCAATATCATGGGTACACCATGTAGTGAGTCCTGGGGTAAGTGAGAATAGAGAGGCAGAGTGCCCTGGTGGCACTCTCTTTGTTGATCTAGGGTCAGTGTAGGGGAAAGGCTGACACCCTCCACTGACCTATCATTCTCCTTGGAAGATAGCAGGTTGGGGAGAGGTTTACTATCCTCTTTCACCCCATCATCAGTGACCAAGAGCATGGTAATCTCAGACCTCTCAAAGTGGGGCTTGAGGCAATTAACATGCAGGACACTCAAAGGGTTCCTAGGAGTTTTGAGGTCCACCAGGTAGGTGACATCACTCTTGCGCTCCTTCACCTCATAGGGCCCAGACCAGTGGTCTTGTCTTGCAGAGCTCGGGCTCCATCACCCACACTTTTTGGCCAGGCTGAAACTCAACCAGAGTGGCATTCTGGTCATACCAGTGCTTCATGTCCTCCTGGGTGGCTTCCAGATTCTCCTAGATGGGTTTTCGGAAGCGGGCTGTTTGGTTGAGAAGGGCCAGCATGTAGCTGACCACATCCTGGGGGGCTCTCCTTCACCAAACTAAGAGGCCCTCTCACAGGGTGCCCATACAGAAGTTCAAAGGGGCTGAAGCCAACCCCCTTCTGAGGTACCTCCCTGTAAGCAAACAAAAGACATGGCATGAGGACATCCAACTTGCTCCTCAAGGTTCAGGTAGACCCATAATCAAGCCTTTGAGGGTTTGGCTGAATCTTTCAACTAACCCATTGGATTGGGGGTGGTAAGGAGTGGAGAACTTGAAGGTTACCCCACACTCCTTCCACATGGCCTTTATGTAGTTATAACAAACATAAGGGATGGACTGGGGGTGCTTATAGGCCCAGCATTCTTGCCCCTGTGTAAATATATAACAACAAAGGTATGCAGTTTCTAGAAAATGTAGAAAGGAAAAGAAGAGGACTGGTTGGTATAGGTTAATGTCCAAAAAAGGGGAGAAGGTGTCTCCCACTTTAGGAACTACGACCCTCACACACCCGGCTGGGTGTCATGCTTCATCATAGGACATGCTCCTCATCAGGCCGGCCCTGCAATGCCTGACGGGCACCCTATGAGGGGCTCTTTGCCGGAGCTATTTTATTCCTAATGCCGTAAGGTGCAGTACGGGTATAGGGCCTTGTATTGTAGATGAGTGTCGAAAGTGTGGGTGCAAAGTGGGGGTGGAAATGATAAAATGGGTTGTGGCGGTACTCAAAATTAATTTTAATCAGCGAGTCCACTAATCTCAGTTAAAAATGATAGTGGCACACTACTGATGTAATGTTCAGCAGTGGCTAAAGTCTAGAGGCCAACATGTTTCTTGTCTAGGTTGTTGCAGGATCAAATGGCAATTCTTCAGGACCAAAGATGTAAAAACAACTATCTAAACAGTGGTTGGTTTCCTTAATTAGTATCCAGGGTATACCAAACACACAAAAAACCTAACAGTGAGGTACCTGGTTTATTTTTGACCGACCTACAGAAGCATAATGGTAAAGCTCATTAGAAATTATTTAAAAAGTCCTCTGTTAAAGCAGCATGCAGTAAATAAAAAAAGTACAGCTTGTTAGTAAAAGGTAAAGGGTGATAGGCACAGTGACAAGGAAGAGATTTGTAGCAGGCAAGTGGCACATCTAAGGGTAGAGGCAGGCGGGGTGGCAGAACAACCACCATGGTAAAAGGAGAACATATATAACTCACCCGACTTGGGTGGATCACCTGCATCATCGAATGCAGGCAGAGGGAACGTTAAGAATTACCTACCGTCCTGGTGTGCAACAAATGGAGAGGAGAAAGAATGAGAATGATAATATTGGTCAAATAGTTAAGAGGGGAAGCAGTCTTAACCAAGGGGGAGATAAGGCGTGACCCCCTATTGTTAACAATGTTGTGGTACTCTCGGTTGAGTTGCGGCTCATTAGCCGATCGACCTCCCCTTGCTCCACCAGTTCGGCTGAGTGAGGCAAGGGTCTTGTGTGCACAGTTAAGTACTCGCGGCAGGACTCAACAACATGGGAAGCTGGAAGGAAGCGGCCGGCCTCCTCACCGGGGTGCGGTTTGCCAGGAGAGAATGGTGCGTTGTAATGATGCGTCGAAGGCTGCAGGGTCTACTGTGGCTGCCATATTGGAAGGGGAATCCTTATAACTGGGATCTGTGCATGGGGTGGATGGATACCCAGAAAAAGCGGTGATAACCCCACGGGGTCGAGCTAAGGATATAGGAGGCCATGACCAATGGAGATGAGGTTCAATATGTGCTGCAAAATTGAAAATATTAATGTTGACATGGCTGGTGCAGAGTGTCCCCCCATAAAAGGTCACGAGTCAGTGTGCCATGTAATGGGGTAGGAGTCACAACAGGTGGGTAGGGGCAATATTGGAACAGGCCATATGAGGTATGTACAGTGCAGATGTAGTATTCCAGCAAAGATAGAAAAGTCCCATAAGTAGGATGCAAAAGTGGTCAGCTGTTGTACTGGGCCATTCAGTAATTGATGTGAAAATTGCCTACCTGTGACAGTTAGCTGCCTTGGGTTAGACATGAAGTTGGTACCCCGGTCAGATACCACCTCCTTGGGGAAACCCACATGGGTAAAGATCCCCATCAGTGTCCTGCCAATGGTGGGCGAAGTTACCATCCTCGGAGGGATAGAGTCTGGATACTGGATGGCATGGTCCACCAAGACCACAACAAATCTGTTAACAAATCTGTTAACCATAGCTGTCTTGGGGTCCAGAGACCCTGCGATGTGTATGCCCACCCTCTCAAAGGGGGAGTTAATGACAGTAAAATGTTGTAGGGAGGCCTTGCACTTCCCCCCTGTCTTGCCACTCACCTGGCAGGTAGGACAGGGCCACCATATGCATCTGAGGCCTTCCTCATTTGAGGCCAATAAAAGTGGGTGACAAGCGTGTCAAAGGTCTTGTCTGGCCCCAAATGACCTGCCAGTGGCACATCATGAGCCAGACCCAGTAGGAAGGCCCAGTAGCACTGGGGGACCACCAGCACACGTGTTACTCCAGGCTCAGGACCCTAAGGCTCACTATACAGGAGACCATTCTCCCAGTAGATCAGGTGCTTGCCAGAAGCATCACCAGCTACCTTGCGCAGACCCGCAAGAGTAAGGCATTCCCTGTGCACCATGCAGAATTTCTCCCTGGTGGGACCCCCTTCCTGCTGCCAGTTGGACAGCTCAGGCAGGTTCCCCAGTTCGGCTACATCCTCCCCTATAGGTATCAGGGCATCCCCCTCAGGTTCAGCCTCCTCCCGGACTGTGGGAGTCTCAGGAGTGGGTTTCCCACACCGCTTGCCCTTCCTCTTTTTGGCAGGTACCTGAGCCATTCTTTCAGGCTCCATGTCCTCTTGGGCACTCTGTTGGGCTGTGATGGACCATGTAATCAGGCACACCCACTCAGGCAATCCTAACATCTCCATGTGGGACCTGAGCTTCACCTCCTTACAGGTGGTGTGCTCCAGGTCATTACCCAGCAGACAATCCACAGGCATGGATGGACTCACAGCTACCCTCAAGGAACCTGAGGACCCCCCCCCCCATTCAAAGGGAACCAAGGCTCTCATGGTTGTCAGCTGCAACCACCTGGTAGAGCACATTAGGGTCTACCTCCTCTGAAGACACCAGATGACACCTGACAGTTGTCATGCTGTCTGCTGTGTCTCTCAGAGCCTCTACCCTCTACCCATTGATGGTGTCCCACTGACTGTACTTTCTAGTACTGTCAGGCATGTGGGTTCTCTGCACCATCTCTGTGTCACCTAGGGTCACTAGGGTAACCTCTGCACTGTCGCCAAAACTATCTGATACCATCTCCTCCCCAAGCGCTATACTAGCCAACCCCAGTGACTACCCACCAGTGGGGTGCTGTGTCCGATTGGGACACTTGGCATCTCCCTTGAAGTGCCCTTCCTTCTGACAATCGGAGCACTTCAGTGGTGCCTTCCCTGTAGACCTACTCTCAGGGAACCACTTCTTTTTCTTTTCAGTAGGGGGATGGGACCCTGACCCACAGAACTAGTTTGGAGCCCTTTCGAAAACTCCTTGCTTATATTTTTGTTCCCCCCCTCCTTCTTCTGATGAGGACCCTGCCCACCCTTGTGATGATTTCCGCCAGATACCTTATTGTGGACCCTTTGTGCTGACCCAGCTTTCCGACTCCTTAGCAAGCTCCCTGGGGTCAGTGAGCTTACTATCAACAAGTGGTTGGCGCAGATCTGGAAAACAAAGACTGAACAGGTGCTCTTGTGCAATCAAATTATACAGCCTGTGGTGATCCTTTGCCTCACTGCCCTTCACCTAACCATCCAGTGCCTTGCAAAAAGAATCCACACAATCCACCCAGGTCTGTTGGGATATCTTTTGATTGTCCCTGAACTTCTGAATGTACTTCTCTGGGGTCAGACCAATCTTCCAGATTAGGCCCTCCTTCATGGAGGGATACTTCATTCTGTCATTCCCCCTTAGGGCCATTAGGGAGTCCCTCCCCTCACTGGGGATGTGCCTCCAAAGATAGCCCCGCAATCCTCCTCAGAGACCTTGTGCATCTGTAAAGCAATCTCATAGGCCTCAAACCATCTGTCTATGTTGTCTCCCATAACAAAGTCAGCCACCAAACCCTTGGGAACATGAACCCTCCTGTTAGAGGGCACTGAAGAATTGCTGCCAGCGTTGGAATCTAATTGCTTATCCTTTAAGTCCTGTTCTTTTCCTCCATGGCCTGTTTCTTTTCCTCCATGGCCAATTTCTTTTGTTTCTCCTCCTCCTCCATGGCCAGGCTTTTCTCCTCTAAGGCTCTCTACTTCTCTAATTTGAGCTTAGCCAGCTCCAATTTCAATTTTCTCTCCTCCCTCCTGTTCTCCAGCTCCTCTGGAGACAGGCCTCTAGATGATATGCTGCTCCCTGACCTGGGGGGAACCTCCACTTCATTGGCTCCCTGGCCCACAGGATGTTCCAAATTCTTCAGCGAATTCTGGTCCAGCTCCACGTCATCCTCCAATATCTACTCCTCCTCCTCTGTAGTCGCAGGTGCTGCATCCTGGGCTTCTAATCAGGCCCTCAGCGCCTTTTGCAGCTCCACCTTTCTGGTGAAGCCTTGTGTAGAAAGCCCAAACACTTTGCAGAAATCCCTGAGCTGGACCACAGTGTAACTCTCCAGATTGGATACATACCATAAATTAACCTGTGCTCACCCTATGGTAGCTTGTCATAGAGCAGTCAGGCTTAACTTAAGAGTCAAAGTGTAAAGTATTTGTACACATCTTAATACAGTAAAACAGTGAAAACACCACACAAAAATAATGCACACCAGGTTAGAAAGATAGAGATTAATGTAATGAATAAAACAAGACCAAAACGACAAATATCCAATAAGGGCCTGTTTACAAGTTTGGTGGACGGGTTATTCCATCACAAATGCGACGGATATCCCGTCTGCCGTATTGCAATTTTATTCCATTGGATATAATGGAACTTGTAATACGGCAGACAGCGTATCTGTTACATTTGTGATGGAGTAACCCATCCGCCAAACTCATAATCAAGCCCTAAGTAGAACTGGAGTTATGAAATTTTAAAGAATATCTTCTAATATAGTGCTTAGAAGCATGAAGCGCCAACCAGGGCTATCTGGTCAGCTTGACCGGGTCAAATGTTAAAGTTCCGATCGACCGTGATTGAGCGTGGGTCGGATACAGGGACCAAACTTGTACCGCTGAAAAAGTACCTTGGATTGAGGGAAGGAGTTGATGTCGAGGCCTGATGTGAGGAGCAGAGGAGGCGATGCGTTGGCATTGATCCCTTCAGATGAAGGTGATGCGTTGGTTCCGATCCGCACAGTCAGAGATGTGTCATTGTTAAACCCCTCTCAGTGAAGACAACGGGCCTGATTAGGATGTCGGTGAGACCGCTACCGACAGGCCGTTGGTGGCGGTCCCACCGACATACAGCTGAGTGATCCAAACCCCGCATTATGATGCGGTTGGTCAGACTGCACTGGTCAGAGGGACCGACCAACACTTCCAATCGGACCATTAGTCAGATCGTAGTCCCTACAAATGAGGTGGTGCCTGCTCAGGCACAGCCGTAGGGATTACGATGTGCCTTTCCGACAGACTTTCCATTGTGGTCTGATTGCCATAGAAAGGCTGTCGGATAGGGACTCTGGGGTCCCCTAGCAGGGGCCTTGTCCCCCCTGTACCTCCACTATGAGGCCCACCCCCCAACATCCATGCCCCATGTGCTAGGCACCGTATGGTTTAGGGAATCCAGCATTCCCAGTTGCGAGGCTTCTACTTCTTTTTCCAGTGCCAGCTCTCTAGACTCTATAAGTCCTCCACTTTTCTACTGAGTGCTTTTCCCACTTTCTCCATGTGACTGGGGACACTTACACTCTCCCTGTCCACTTTCTCACCGCACCCTCGCTGACCGACTTCAGGAAGGGGTTCAAGACCTGGCTCTTCGATTGAGACCTGCAGCAAGCACCTGGATACCCTCTTGGGTGACAAGCCGCGCTCTACAAATACGACTCAGTTGATTGATTGATTGATTGTTCCATCCCCTCAAGTTGTGCTTCATGACGGTATAATCTCCCTTTGAGTTCTTCAGTACTTCCTTTGATTACTGTGACTTTTCAGTCAAGGCTTCCCACAGTGGACTTCAGGTTCCTCATCAGGTCATGGATCACTGGCTGTCTGGGAGGGTTCAGGCCAAATGTGTGAGGACCCTCCATTTCAATGTCCATTCTATTGTCCTGGTGCTGAGCTGTTCGTGCCTGGCAAAAGAAGTCTTTTTTGTCTCTGAAGGGTTTCGTTTATTAGCTTTTGGGCTCGTCAAGTTGCCACACTTAACCAGGACTTTGTTCCCGGTCGACCAGAGTCCTCACTTCTCTCTTCGGGGGATACTCCCCACATTTGCTGGCTCACGCTCTCAGACAAGTCCTTCAGGCAAGCACACACTATCTGTCTGTACTGATATTCTTCTTGATATTCCAGCTGGTGTCAGAGGGGGAGACAGCCGTCCTTCACTGTTTCAAAGTTTGGTGCGGTAGACAGATGGTTGGGACCTAACCTATCCATACCCTGCCCTTCTGCTCACACTAAGGGTCCCTGTCCCATCTCATTCACTCACAGGGCTGCCACACCTAGCCCCGCTGTGGGAGCAGTGCCGAAGTCCTGCAGAAAACCACCTGCTTAGGAGCCTAACTAGCTCCGTCACCCTGTGCTCTACTTTAGAGTGGGGCTCCCATTTAGTTTTCAGGTGGTGTGCCTCATCATTTGTCAGCAGCACTCTAAGCTGTACAGTTGTGGGACAATATAATTTTCAATAGGTGTAAGATGACACAGAGGCCTGAGATTTACATGAATGTTTGTTGATACACTATGGGTTTGTCGAATTGAGAATCATAATTTTCTATAATACCCAAGACAGGTTTGAAATTTGTTTTAATCTCATAATTCTACCCCTGATTCATTATTATATTTAGTCATAGGCAATACCAGTTGTAGTCGCCCATTGAGAAGGCTAAATATTGCAGACACCTTCACTACAGCTGAGCAGCATATTATTGCAGATAGTGCTAGAACAGTGGGCGTTTTTCTAGCCCTCTCCATTTTACTTCCCTCAAATGTGGCAACCATGTTAGAAAGGTGACCGCTCCCAACAGCTTAGACAGCACAAAATGTAATGGGAGGAATGCATGAGTTAATCACATCCACTAGCAAACGCTGTGGGCTGCATTCCAGTTCATCCTTTTCCAGCTCGTCATTGCCATTAATTACAGGGGCTACCATATGTAAACTAGTCTTGGACCCTCCATTAAACAATGGCCTAAGGCAAACTGCTTTTCCAGTTCCTTTCTGAAAGGGAATATAAGAAACCTCAAACATGTTTCGGCCCTGCTGGGCCTCATCATTGAGGTGCAACTTGAATCTTATGGCTCAGGTAGCTTGTGACACAGATCTAGGCATACCTCTCCTACTTGGGAAGACTCACTTGGCACAGAATCGGAACACAAGCAACCCCACACCTGTCTTTGCCTTCACAAGCCTTATCAGTGAGAGGCAGTTTGAGCTGAGTGGTAGAGCGAGTTCGACCCGGGACTCACATATAGGTATCTGCATCCTATTTGTGGAATGAATATGCCCTAAAAACATTTAGGACCATTTTCTTAGGAAACGGCCATTGGTTCAAGTTATAGGAAGGTCTACAGTATAATGTTCGGCTAGAACTACTTCCTGGTTAGCATCTCCAGCTCCCTAGTCCACATTGCCTTCTTACCTCCATTTATAGGGGTAAGTTTCACATTGGCTGACTTAAAGAATGTCAACTTGCCACTGGTCTGCTGGCTCTTTTGGAGGTGCTAGTGACTTCTTGTAGGTGGTAGTGATTTCCCATCTCCGTGAGCTTCTGCAATCAACAGCTTCAGGAGAGATTTTTGAATCATGCTCAGTGAACATGACATGGACACTTTGTCCTTGTGAGTCAGCAACAGGCTACATTCATTAGCTCTTGGAGCGCTTTTCTAATTCAAGAGATTCCGAATGCAATTGAAGGGACAATTGTTTCCACAATCCTATTTTCTTCTGTTCTACGCAGCTACTTGTCTGAGAATGTTGTGGCAGGAGATGTCAGAAGGCAAACTCAGTCTGTGATTACTGACAACGCTTAAGGAAATTAAATTATGGGTTCTCACAGTTCCCCGACCTAATATTTAAAACAATATGACTGAGTTCCTGTTTCATAAAGCTGCTTTACTGCCTTAGCTTTCCCACAGTCCTTTGTGCACACAGCCAAAAAGATGTCAGCACCCTGATTTCCTTATTCTACTCTCCAGCTCTCTCCAATCTCTGCCAGAGTCCAGCCAGTTCTTACCTCCCAAGGATAAAAGAAAATACCTCCTTCCCCACCAGGACCCACCTGCTCCCAATCCCATGCTATGAAGGGCTCTTCTGTGACCGGGAGGCTCCCTTTACACAAAAGTATTGTAGCTGCCACTGAAAGAGAGATATACCTTGGGGCACAACTTTCCTGCAGTGTATTACACTGAAAGCCTTTGAAGGCAGGCGTTTGGCCACAGGAACGGAAAGAAAGATTAGGTGTGGAGTGGGAAAATTACTGAGAGCCACAGAGGACTCTGGCATAAAAACGGCATTAGCTGTTTGCTAACACTATTTAAAATTCAGGTAGGTAGTATGGCAACGTGTAAAACGTATCACTGTTTCCATTGATTTTGTAATACTTACTTATCTACCCACTGCATATTTTAAGTTTGTAGTATGTTCCTAACAAATGATAGATAAATAGGGTTAGTGTCATTAAAAGAGAGACCGTGGAGGATGTGCACAATTGTGTTTGTACACATGTTACCTTTTTTAGGTGGAAGTGGGATGATATCTTCTTGTGGCTACTTCTCAGATTTTAATTTGTGCCTACACTTACGGCTGATTCACCAGAGTGTTAAGTCAGCAGTCTCATGAACCTGAATATTTCCATCATTATCATTGTGTTAACCTGTAGGACGACATTTAAATAAATTAATCCACTACATCATGATCAAAAAGTATTAAAAAAGCAGACGAGACAGTGTTTACTCACATCCACACTTTTTCTCTCCGCTGTGCAATTAAAGGATCTGATACAGAGTTTATGTTGATGAATAAGTTAGACTTGCTAATCACCAGGTTGACAACACAGGACACTGTGGATTTGCAAGTATGTCTGCTCATCTGACAAAACATATACAAAATTGGAGTTTCAAACATTCCTTTTCGGCCATTCATTTTTCAATCCAGGCCAACACCTCCTCCATGTATGTTGTACAGTCAGCTCTAAAAGATTGTCAGAGTTTGGCAAAATCCATCCAGTGGGAAGAGGGCAGTGTTGACCTGAGGGAGGTAATAGATTGGGTTTGTTTCTTGCATGACATCACATTTGACAATCTTGATGCCTTGGCTGGGTTCCCAGAACTGCTGTCTGCTGCCATATGTGAATGTGGTCTGGAAAAGCAGGTTTAGCCTATATGTTCCTGCTAATGAAATTGCCATTTCCAAGTTGCAGATGTTTGGGTCTCAGTTTGAGGTTGTATTCATGCTTCAGTCATAATCACTCTTGTGAGGCCCTTTTCTACAAAAGATAACTGGACACTTTCTGCTTCTCCCGGATCTAGACATTTCTTTCAAAAAAGGTTTCATGATTGGGCCCGCTGTTTCTGAATATTCATGATTTTCCCATTTTGCTACCCTTCCAGTCTCCAAAGTATGATTTTGCTAACAATTCCCAATCTCCACCAACTGCTAGAGGGAGGCAACCTGGTTATTTTGTTGACCAAATGGAAATTTTCCATCTTGGATCGCTGGATGCCGGCCATTATGAAGAATGGCTAACTGTTTACATTTTATCCATGACAATATACCCCTTTTATGCTCCTATCTTCTGACAGAAGGCATGGTCATGTGAGCAGCCCCCTTCCATGAGTCCCTGAAATTGTTGGAGGAAAGGTCATTATTCTCTGAATCTGCTTGGCAAAGAAAGTTCTACTTCAGTCAAATCCATATCCGAAAAGTCTTTAGGAGACTAAAGACCATTCTAGTTTTAAAGGCATAATATCACATCATGTTACATCTTGCATCAGAAGAGGTCTCCCATCAGGCCATAATTCCTCTATTATGCTTGGCCTGTTTGTGGTGGAATTATTGGATGCCTATCTCCATATTTTCATCACTCAGGATTTTTAGTAACTCTTGAGTATTTCCTTTGATTGTTATCATTTGCACTTCCCTGTACATCCTTTGATTGCACCTTTACAGCAATATTGTTTGCCAACAGACTGGACACCAGTAATCTTCATTATAATGAGCTCAGAAGGAGCCACATTTGGCTGTTCAGATCCAGCCCCCAGAGAAGGTTTCAACTTCACTTTTTTGGAGAGGGTTGAAAGGTGTTGTCTGGATTATTTTGAGGAGGGACAGGTAGGCCTCCTTGAAGTGGCTTGTCCTCAGGTGTCTTTTGTAGGGTGCACATACGGTTGATTTAGAGGAACTGAGCTGAGTTAGTTCCAGATCTGTGTACCCATAACCCAAACCATTCTGCCTCAAGGGGTTGTCACATTTTTACTGGTTGCTTATATTTTAGACAATGCTTGTAATTATTTAGGGCCATTGTTTTCATGTGCTTTGAAGACAGGGCAAAGTAATTTGATATGTTATCTCAGTACCACGAGAAACCAATGAAGGTCTGTGAGGGCCGTAGTAGTATGGATTGATTTATTCAGGTTCAGAGTATGTCCGCTTGGATTTGGGCTCTCTGAGATTCAGGATCTCCTTCTTGGGTCAACATAGCTGCAGTAGGCAAGTCATGACAGCACCAAGGCCCTTGTCAGTTCAAGGTGATGTGATAGCTTATGCAGTGGGAGAATTCTTTTCAGTAACATAGGTAGTTGATGCTTTTACCAGTTGTGTAATTTGGTCTGCACAGGACAGTTTTACTTCATACCAAACTCCGATATTTTTTGAATAATTGAACAAAGCTTGAAATATCTCCCAATTCCTCAGGCCGACTCAGTGGTAAAGGACTACTTGCAGTATCTCCATCTGTGCAATTTTCAGTATTTGACCAAATCACAAAAAAGCATCTCTTCGTCAACCAGAATAATATGTATCTCAGGCAACCAGTGGTTTTTCTGTACTGACTTCTATGGCTGTGCAGAATAGTGTGGAGTTGGATAGTGTGTACATTTGGAACTTTAGGTAGTGCTTAGAGATAACCAGCGGGTCATTGGTCTCATTTAAGTGTTCAACAGTAGGGAGGAAAGTGTTGGTCTCTTTGGGGCATATAATGAATAGCACCTTACTGCCTTTATATTGTTTTTTCCTATTAATTTAGTCATGCTTCATACACATGTGCTGCGGACTAAAGCTCGGTCACATGTTTGAGCTGCTTTGGTGAAGAAAGATATGTTATTCTGAATACTCAATATTTTGAGATATACTCAACATTCTCATTACCCTTTAACCATTGGCCAAAGATATATGGTCCAAATAAATAACAAACAAGAGCTTGAGAAGGAAAGAATTCTTGTCCACATGGAAAAATCATCCTGCACTCTAAAAATTCCTCTCTCTCAGTTTGTCAGAAACTCAGAGCATGGTAAAGGCTTATGATAAGTGAGCGCCAATGTCTATGTTGCTTAGTCTGTTACTCATGACAATTTATAGAATCATTCATTTATTTATTTGCTTGGTTGAGTAATATGTGCTGATGTATTTTAATAACGTTGTTTATAAAGATAATCATTGTTTCTATTTTGCAAATAGGCATGTTTGCCTAAATAATTCAATATATTAAACATAGTTTTATGGCAGTAGGCCGCAAAGGAGGATAGATGTGCCCGAAGACACAAGGACCCAGATTTACTAACAATTTGCTCAAAGCAATGCAGCAAGACAACTTTCTGAGCTGCGTCAAATGAAGCTAGATAGATAGATTTTAGTTAGCACAATTAATCAAATTCATTGCTGTAGTCAAAATAATTCATTACTGTAGTGACCTGGGGAAGGGCACTAGGACCCTGCTATGGACAGAGGGGTCAGGAGGGAACCGGACACCACATCCGGTCAGGGGTGTGGGGAGGGCACTAAGAGGAGACGGGGATCGGAAGCGGAGGTGCACAGCCAGCTCGTGACGACGATACAAGAATAAAGAAACCTAATCCCCTACCCGTGTCCTGTGTACTTTGTGGGTCCGGGGACGTGACAATTACCACAGCAAATACATAAGATTATGACAATAAGAAAACTTAACACTAATCGGAAGGAGCAGCAACCACTAGAAACCCCTGACAGCAGTACGGAGTATCTAATATAGCCTTATAGCCCGCCGTAGGGGGCTATAAGGGCCATTACAGGCCTGCTCCAGCGTTAAAGGCCCGAGCCGATGGCAAGGGCCTTTATCAGGGGAGCGGCCTTTAATTGACATTATAGTCCAGATACAACAGTCTATAAGGCTATTAGAACATTTCGCCACATCAAGGTAGAATGTTCTAATTAGTAAAACTAAGGCCTCACTGAGCCTAAGGAGATAGAAATCACCTCGGGCTCCGTGAAGCCTTTGTTCACAGTTGTTGCTGTGAAAGACAAACATTGGAATGTTGGAGCTCCGGCCTTTTACCAGCCATTAGAAGCCCAGAGCTACTCCATAGTCTTTAAAGGAACGCTCAAGATTCCAATGTTCTAATGATGGGCTTAAAGTCCACTTTCTTATTGAGTTGTAACGTTACTGCTTTAAATCGTGGCCAGTGGCCACGATAGGATAGGCAGGTCAGAGTGAAGCACTTAAAAGGAAATGGGGAAAGGATTAATTCGAAAAGACTGAAAAAGAGTATAAAACATAAAAAATTGCTTAAAATTTAATACAATAGACAGATGGGTTAAAATGCATGCACTTCTGTTACATAATGCAAGCTGACAAAGGAAGGCAAAAAATCGCAAAGCCATTAAATACTAAGGGCCTGATTTAGAACTCGGCGGACGGGTTACTCCATTACAACGGTGACAGATATCCAGTCTGCTGAAATATAAATCCCATAGGATATAATGGGATTTATATTTCGACGGACGGGATATTCGCCAGTGTTGTGACGGAGTAACCCATCCGCCGAGTTCTAAAGCAGGCCCATAGTTTGAAATAGTGAAGTTGAGGCCCAGTCCACAAGTTAATTAAAAGCGAGGTGCCACCCAAATGCTAAAGATCGAGGTGTTGAAAGCAGTACTACAGTAATTTAGAGTCTAACTGGATTAGTAATAAGATTATTTGTTATCATAGAGGCCTAGGATGTTTATTACAGTCATCAGGAATTCCACAAATCTTGACATCTGTTGCATGGATTTTCCCTTTAGCCAGTCTTTTAGCTCCTCATTACAGGACCGAATTTTGAGGATTCTAAACATGGGGCGTAACCAAACTTTTCTATATGGGAGAGCTTTTCACAGATACACATGATGTGGATTAGTGATTCTGTTGGATGATTACGTAAACAACATGCGCACTTGTTATACTGCTACTGCTCAGCCTGAGTGTCTGTGTGAGAGAATGTTGGTGAATGGAATGTTCGTGTGTGTGAGTGTCAGTTGGAGATGGGCTGAGCAGCAGTGAGGCTGCTCCTGGTGGGGCTCTCTGTGTAACATCTTGCCTGAATAAAGAAACATGAAGATACCACCTGGAATGGATATTACTTTATTACAACAGCGCTCCATAGGTCCCTCCAGCCTACCATATCTGTAACCTTTCAACGGAATCAGTTAAGTATGTAGGCAATCGCAGGGGGTCGTAAAGTTTGAGTGCCCAGCTACCATGTGAGCATTTTGCCAGCTCCTCTACATCAGCCAGGGCAAAGATAATTTTTGCCTGCTTGGTGTGTGCCCTCGCTAGCAATTTGGGGGTTAGGAAGGCATCCCAGAGATCCACCGCGTCCAGATTGCATAACGCCTGCTTGAGATGATTATTCCAAGCTGAACCTTCATGTGATATTTCTCGTCTTATAAGGCTCTTGAGAGATCTGTAGAGGGCTAACTTTGCTTTGCTGCAGTAAGATAGAAATCTGGCCATAAGCATAAGTTGTTGTCTCAGGAGATTGAAACTAATCAAATTTGAGCTAACCCGGTGCATGAGGGCAGATGAAAAAGTTGTCAGTAACAGTCGCACTGTTCCCTATCCAACCAGACGGCAAGTTTATTTGGTAGTGCAAATGGAGACAAATGGAGAGAGTAGGAGTGCGCCATATTTAATAAGATATGACACATTCCGGCTCTCTCTGTGTGCTGGCGCACTAAGTGCTGCCTACAGCCATTGCAGGCACCCTTATGCCATGGTACAAGGGTGCCTGCGTGAAAAGAAGGATTGTTTTTGTGCAGAAAGGGACACCTTCCTGCACAAACACAAGCAGGAATAAACAGATTTCTCCTCATTACGCATCTGTTGGGATGGTATAGCATTTTGATGCATCCCGATGTTTATTATTGTTATTAAATCTGGGAATGCGCCACACTCCACCCAGAGAAAACCTTCCCAATGCAGAGTAGCGCAAGGCAGTGACTTGTGCTACCTTGCATTACTCTAAGTCATGCAGAGCTATGCAAGCTGGCTTTGCGTGTGTTAGGAAAGCTGACTTAAGAGCTTGCGTTGCCGTGTGTCTCATTCAGTAAGCTGGTGGCAGTGTAAAAAAACATACATTTTTTGATTCATTGTATAGGTTAAATGGAAAGGTCTGATGTTTGTAGAACTGCGGAGAAAACTAGGTTGTGTGGTGAGATCTTATGCCGTAGGCTGGTTGGTTTCAGCAGCTCCCTCGTCAGATTTATGGCCACACAGACAACGAAAATATGAGTCAAAAAGGGCAAGTAATTTGTGGTCAGTTTGAATCATCAGTTTGTATGTCTTAGACAGGCTTATTGTGAACCCCCTACTAAGTAACTGTCATGCCTGGGTGATTGCTCTCAATCCTCTTTGAATTTGCCATTTGTCTGAAATCTTGTGGAGGTCTCATAGAAGCAGCAACTATTCAGGTTGAGGAAGAACTGGTTAATTCTATGTTTATCAGTTCTGGTAATTGATTGTCTGCAATCATTCATTAAATGTAGTTTTACAGGATGAACTTCTTGAATTTATGTTTAGTATTGCTTGTAGTAATAAAGGGAAAGTAGATGATTTCCCAGGAGTTAATGAATAACTGGGCTAAGACTGCTGAGATTCAACATATACAAAAAGTGATGAATGGATGCTTGAATTAATCCCAGCCACTGGTAATTACTTGGACCGCATCTGAATCCATCATTATTTTGCCCACCAGGCCACCTCAGTTTGGACCCAGCTATATGAAAATCAGTATTGAACCTGCTCCAATGGGAGCAGTTCATCCCAAACTGCCAAGGACTGGTTTAGCCTTTGTTATGGGCTCATCAGCCGGGTATAGTTTGGTTTCAGTGACAGTGTGCATGAGACCCACACCTGGGCATACCTGTCTCACTTTCATCCAAAAAGGCATTTGCTCCTGCAGACAGGTGGTACTGACCTGTTTTAATCCCACCACCATGCAATTAAATTGCCGTTTTACAAAATAGCAGATAGGAGACTGCTTCAACTCTCACTCAGTATAGATAAAGCAGCCGAGTAATCCGATAAAACAGATAAAACACAACACCGCTAAAGACTACAGCGAAAGTAAGACTCTCCTGTGGCCGATTCCGATCTTGCTCAGAAGGGCTCCTGACGGCATCCGTCAGGAGCAAGTACGAGTCGTAAGCACGATTTCCGGATGACTCGTGCCGCTGTGCGAGCAAGTACAATGCGAATATAGCCTCGCGGTCTGAGCGACTCGTACCCATCAGCAAGGCCCTCCAGACGACTCTAACATGGCCGACGCGCACAGTGCAATGGGGCCAATTTCCGACCGACCAAGTACGATGCGCGCCAAGCAGCCGGATCAAGTTGGAGCCTCCGACTCAAGACAGCGTTGGGAAGCGGACTTCGGGGGGCCGTAGCGGGCCCCCCTTCACCCGTAGCCCTACGATTTGGTCACTGTGGGGGACCCCCTACACATGCATGCACGGGGCGGCCAGCACGAGGCATCCCAGCGACAGGGGGCGCCTTTTTCCGCGACCTATCTTTATTCTCTATGAGAGCCTATGTACGCTATGTACAACAGGCTCCTATAGACTTCAATGGGATTCCGAGCGACCCGAGTCCGTCAGCGCTCGATTGCATCGTACTCGGTCGCTCGGAGCGCAAGTCGCTCGGAAAGCTCTACGGGACCGAGTCGGCCGTAGGGCTTTCCGAGCGAGATCGTAATCGGCCCCATAGAAGAGAATGAAACAACTCATAAACTACAGTCAAACCTGGCAAGCTTGTTCAAGCAGCGATTACTTACTGCTCTAACCCGGAATTATGCTTTTTAAGGCCTATTTTGCACCCAACAGATTATTCTCACACAACATAATCCACACCCGAAGCACTGACATTTTAACCAGAAGAATAATGCAATTTTTAAATGCTGAGTGTAGACATTCCAGCTGAGCACCTTGAAAACATTGACAAATAAAATATTGGCACATCTGGTTAAATATCAAGGACCTAAATGAATAATACAGCTCGGGATAATCAGTACGACTTACAAAGACTTGATAAACTCAGCAAGCACGCCCAACCAGTAAACATCTATTGCTCAAATCTGAAACTATGCTGTTGTCAGACTATTTTGCACAGCAGAAAATTGCACAAATTACACCAATAATTGGAGTACTGCCCCTTTAACCAGGACTATACTGCAATCCTCATGGAAGATGGCCAATATCTGGAGGAACAAGACCCTCCCCAGCATAACTGACTGATTGCCCCTCCTTCAGAACTATGCACATCAGGGAAAATTTGACATTTTACACATACATTTAAAAATATTTTTTCTTGGCACAACAATGACATTACTGGCTGAAATTAAGAAAAACTGATATCAGATAATTCTTACCTTTGTTTTAGAAGCCCAAAGTTTTATTCTTGCCAATTTGCAAGAAAAACAAGGCTTTTATTTCTGTTAAAAAAACTTTGTATAAATTATGTTAACATATGTACTATGTATATGCAGCGGTTTTATTAATCATGTACAATAAACTTACTTACTTATTTACTACTGTCCCACTTGGGCGACATACTAAAGTATACAAAAAGTGATGAATTGAATGCTTAAATTATTCTCAGCCACTAGTAATTACTGGGGCCGCATCCCAGGCCATTGTTACTTTGCACACTATGCCACCTCAGTTTGTACCAAGCTACACCCAACTGAAGAGCTCCAATCAGGGCAATACAGGTCTTGGGTTGCTTGTGTTCTGGTTCGGGGGGACCTGGCTTGGCTGCTCGGGCTGGACTGTTCCTATTGGAGGAGGGTCAAGACTGAAATGTATATGGCTGGGTCTAATCTGAGGTAGAATGTTGTGGAAAAAACAATGGGTTGGAATGCTACCCCGAGGGAATGCCAGTGGGTAGACTTATTTAAATCATCCCCCCATCACCTTTTGTGTGTTTCAGATTCAACGTGTGGCCCTGTGGGTTGCTTTGATTTTGTGTCCATGCTCTTAAATGTAGCAATATCAGTCTTTGCAAGTTAATTCTCATTTCAGTGATTCTATGCATAAGCAAAATTTTAAAACAGCAACTTCGATCTTGAATATACACTGAGAAGTGTGTGAATCTGCAGAACCTGTGTTGTGTAAATGATCATGTTGTATATATCTTTTCAGCCGCAGTCCGTGCAGGTAACAGCGGTGGGGCCGAGTAAGGTTGGATTTCGAGGGACGATGGCGAGAGAAAATTAAATAAATAATTAATTTTCCCTCAGCATCGCCCCTCGAAATCCCCCTTTACTCGGCCCCACCGCCCCACCGCTGTTACCTGCACGGACCGCGGCTGTATCTTTTCGACTTCACAATTAATTATGAGAATGCCTTTCATAATTGAATTATTTTGTACTAAAGCAGCACTATGTTTGTCTTTACCTGGGCATTGTTGTATCCCCGTGCGACTAACTCAGGTCCTCATTCTAAGTTGAGTGCTGCGTTGCATATGTGAAACAGCAGTCGTTTGGCATGTGTTTTACTTATGGTATGTGATATGGGTGGAAAACACATGCGGAGGACAGGTTGTACTACAATTTTCTGTGTTGCTCTGTGGTGTACTTTGCCGGGATAACATATCCCTGGCAACCTTTGTGTCTCAGTTTGGCAGCGCACTACATAAGTGCCGAATTGGAACACAAAAGCAACGCAAGGGGGCAGGTAAAAGTTTAATTTGTTGGACTTTATGGCACATGGGCAATGGGTTGCTCCTCAAATGTTGCACAAATGTATCACAAATAGGCATATGCATTGGTAAGTGAACCAATACTTGTGGCAAATTACAAACAAATATTGGCAGTCCATCAGTACGCATGAGCCCATAGGTGCACATAGGCAACTTAAGACATGCAGCAGTGGATGAAGTCAGCCTCCTGCCACAACCACAGTCCTGTTTGCGCTGCATGGTGGTCTCTACAAAGGAACTACAGTGCACTGTCACCTTAAACAGCTACAGTACACCATTGTTCCCCATTTGAGCGACGGCATACGCCGTGTTATGCCTCTCTTTTGAGCTCGTTCATATTGAGCTGTAAAGTAAGGAATGGAGCATGCATGCAACCACCTGTATTCTTAAAGCATGCTCTGCAGCATTGTGTTCAACTTAAAATTAGGGCCTCAGTCTCACAGCCTTTTGCGAAAGGCATCAAACAATGCTGTGTTTATGTAGAACTAGCCAGTGAAGTCTTGCATTTTTCCATTGTATGTTCTTGTCACCATCTGTGTCCTTCTCCTTGCCTCTCTATGTATACACATGTATATTTTTGTATTCTGCCTTACGTTCAGCCAAGATGTCCCTCCATGGCTTCACATTTGCAGGTAAGCAGCTATGGTCATCCAGCTTTTTCACTGCTGCCCAGACCCGTCAATCCTATAAATTTAGTTGTCGAAGGGTCCTGTATGAAAACTGTATATGGTGATCACATCATTCAGTTTCACTTTTCATACAGGGATCTAGAGTTATTTTTAGCGATCCTCCGGAATGGTAGCTTCTTGCCTGGTGTTGTGAAATGACAACATATAATAATAAAAGTTCTTGTGACATTTTACATTGTCTCAGCACTTTAATATCAGACATTATTTAAAACATTTGAAACCAAGCCAACAAAATATTACTTTTATGCTCAGTTTAAGTTGGTGTGGTCAACTGGTCAGAAAACCATCTCTTTACAAATACAGTAGAAGTTATGAAGGTATTTGTAATCATTTATCTTCAGCACTGACCAGCTGGCCAAATAATTTTTTTTACCTCCACCAAATTATCTTTAGTAAAGCTTCACAGTACGGTACAAAAAAGGTCACAGTACAACTGTCAAGATAAGAATAACAAGAAAGTGGCTGTCATCAGTTATTACTTCACAACTCAAGGCAACATCCTGTGAGAAAATGTAAGAGCTTTTGGGCTGCCACATGTTCCACTAGTAAAGGATCTGACTAGCTGAACATTCCCTCATAGTTAAAATGCGATGGAATGGGAGAACAGTATCGCTTTATAGAGCAATATGTTGTGTATGTGGTGCAGGTCTAGATTCCACATCGTCAAGTGACTGTGACGGAAAAACAGACGGGAGCATTGCACTCAAGATCACACAGAGAAATGATACTGTGCATAGAAGTAGGATCATTTGAAGCTATGAGTGAATGACTCAACCTCAGAGTGAGCAAAACACCTCTAGGTATATTTCAAATCCAGTCTCAAACATTTAGGCCCTCATTAGGATGTCAGTCGGAAAGCCTCCGACCGCGGTTGGAGGCTTTCCGACCGACATCCTCGGATTGACTTCCGACCACCATATTACAATTATGGTGGTTGGATTTCAAACCGGCCGGTCATCTCGGCTGGCTTCCTTACGGACGGCGTTTCCGCCACCGGGATCATGATGTCGGTTTCAGAAGGTTTTCCATGTTGGGCTTTCCGACATGGAAAGCCCGTCGGAAAGTGACATTGGGGGGCCCTAGCAGGGCCCCCTTTCTACCGCAGCCTCCGGTTGGGGGCCAAGGGGACACCTGTGGTGCCCCCGTAAATCCCTGCACTGTGTGCCAGGCACCGTGAGGTGCCTGCCACACGGTGCACGGATACACAGAGACTCCCATTTCTCTATGGGAGCTTGTACTCCGGCCGGTTTCCAACCACCTCACAAGCTCCAATAGGGAAATGGGAGTCTGCGACCACACCATGTGCGGTCGCATCGTAATTGCGGTTTCAGACCGCCGACCCGAGGTCGATTGGTCTCGAAACCCCAGCTCCGACCGACTTCCTAATTAGGCCCTTAGTGTTTAAATTGAAGATCAGAACCTGTTTTCTGTCCTCTTGGAGCAGGGTCCATCGGGGTTCTAAAACAGGGGACTGCTTTGATCTGCTTCAGCTTTACATTTCTTTCTTTTGGCTTTGCAGTTGTACTGGTTGCTTTGGCAATGTAGCAATAGTATCGAAAGATATTGCTGTTCTAAAAGTAGAGTTTTGAGTGCATCTTTCACCTAGCACTAATGGAGTATGTTGACATACTAAGGTTTATTCAACAGCTCCTGGATGAGGCATGAGATTTAAAATGTTGCAAAAGAGAACCTTATGGCCAGGGTAAAGAATTGGTTGGCCGAGTGATGAACAATGGGTCTTTGGACAAAATATTAGATGAAAAATATTGTGGTACAGAAATATTGTGTCAAGAATCTCGGGACTTCATCCGGACAATAATATCGAAGGTAAAAATATTGTTTTCAGTGTTGTTTTTAATTTTATTGTTAAGATATTGATGTAGTAAATATTGTTGTATATGATATTGTTTTTTTGTGTTAATTAGTATGTAATGTATTGTATTTTTTATTCTTTGTAGTTTTTTCATTTGCTTTTATTTTTGATAATTTTTTTAATTAATAAATGTTTATAATTTGTATTGTAAATTGTATTCATGTTTTTAAATAATTATTGAATTATTTTTTTAGTAGCGGGAAGTTGAAGTATTGGGGGATACGGGTGGGGAGTTAAAAAAAAAATATGTATTTAAATTAACAATTTTTTATTAATTATTTGCTAGATATGCAAATTAATTGTTTTGGATTTTAAAATGTACTTTTTATAATAATTTTTTTAATACTTTAACTTTTTATATTAAATATTATATATTTTAATGGAATGTAAAACATTTTTTTACATTTTTTGAAAATATTAAATTATTTTTAAAATGTTGAATTAAGTAGTATATTTGGTTTTGTTTGGATGTTTAAATTAAAAATATTACATTCTTTTGATGAAATTGGCATACTTGTAAAAAACAAGAAAACACTAAAAATTAAAAAAGTTTCTTAAATTAATTTTTCTGTTTGAATTATCTTTATTGATTTTACGTTATCACAACAGTGCAACAAGAGCCGCCTACATCCGCCGGCCGGCGGGCGTGTGTTTAGATGCATGTACAGTAGTTTGGCGTATCATGAAAAAAAAACATTGAACTACACAAAAGTTTTAGATCCGCATTGTTGAATGCAAACTAAGATGGGAAAAGTGAGAGGGGGGCAAGAGGGGAAGGAGTGAGGGGGGGATGCATGAGTTCCTTGCTCTCGTGGTGCTGTTATGGCTAGGAAGTGGGTGCCGCCCGTTGCTGTGTGTTAGGTTCGGTGTGGGTAAGGCGTAGCACTCGTAGGTATTGGGGGCTTGTCAATTCGCGGAATTCGTCTGCTAGGTATGCTATGCATGGCTGCCACATTTTATCAAACCGTGGTAGTTGTTGTGTAGCTACTGCCGGGAGCTTCTCCATTCCCAGGACATCCCAGACTTTGTGCAGCCATTCCTGATGAGAAGGGATCTTGTCAGTCCCCCATCGGGCCAACAGGAGTTGTTTTGCGGCCCCCAATATAAGGGTTATGGCTGTGCCTCTGAGGGACCTCAGCGGGTAGGTGAGCGGATTAGGGAGGCCCAACAGTGTGAAGGTGGGGAGTCTGGGTATCTCTGTGTCAAACATGGTGTCCACCGCGTCCAGCACATCCGACCAAAATGAGCCAAGCTTGGGGCATTGCCATAGGAGGTGGGTAAGGGTACCCTTTTGCCCACATTTCCGCCAGCACATCCCGTCCCCCCTGGGGTCCCAAGTAGCTATTCTCGCTGGTGTTAGTTACCAGTAATGGGCTATTTTGAGGAGCATCACCTTACTGGTTGTATTGAGGGCGGATGTGCAGGCGCAATGAAGGATGTCGCTCCATTCCTTGTCTGTGAATGTGTAGTCGCATTCTATCTCCCATCAGGCCCTGGCGGGAGAGTGCACGGGGGCACGGGTTGTGTCAGGAATGCATAGATGTCTGACAATAGCTTCTTATCGGAGCTCCGTGTGATCAGCCACTTCTCGAAAGGCAGGAGTGGTCTGCCTGCGTGCGGCTGAATCCATGGCCTAGTGACCCAGTGTGATACGGCCAGGTACTGCCACTTTGCTGAGTGTGGGAGAGGGTAATAGGTCTGCAATGTGGCAAAGTCCATAAGACCATCGAGGTTGAACAGATCCCCCACCCTCTTACAGTTGGCTTCTTGCCATGCCTTATAGCCTGTGCCATCTAACGCCGGGGGGAAATCCGGATTACCTATTAGGGGGCTCTGCGGAGATATTGGGGTGGAAAGGTTATGTTTCCGCTGCACCCTGTCCCAAACTCCCACCATCGCTCGCGTAACTGGTGAGACATAGACACTCGGGGGCCTATACTGCTTAGGTAGCCAGGGCACCTTCCAGATATGTATCCCGGCTATGCCCTGGTCTATGAAGCACCAGTGTTTTTCAGTAAGTGTGCGAGACCATTCTACCATGTAGCGCAGTTGGGCTGCCTAGTAATACTTGCTGTGGTTTGGAACCCCCAACCCGCCCTCCGCCAACGTAAGGTAGGCTCATGGTCTGGACATTCTCGCTCTTTTGCTTTCCCAAATAAAGTCCCAGATTAGAGCCTGTAGTTTGTCTAGAACCCATGTCGGAGGCTGCAATGGTAGAGTTTGCATCACATAAAGTAGTTTAGGGAGTAACGTCATTTTCACTGCTGCCAGCCGTCCCAGCCAGGAAAGATTCTGCGATTTCCATTTGCCGAGTTCAGTCCGCGTCAGTGTAAGTATGGTGCCATAGTTGTAATCTGCAGTGGCTTTAACTGTGGGAAAGATCTGCAGGCCGAGATACGGGATACAATTTCCGGCCCATTGGAATGGGAAATGTTTGCGTATGTGTGCACGGTCCGGCTCCGTTAGTGTTAGGTCCAGGAGCAGGGATTTTTGTGGGTTTATTTTGAAGCCCAACGCAAGCCCGAAGCATGTGATCTCTGTCATAGCCGCCGCTAGAGAGGTAGGCGGTTGCGTGAGGGTCAGAAGGACATCGTCCGCGTATAGCATAATCTTGTGCAAAGAGGAGGGGGACAGGGGGCAGCCCTGTCTGGTCCCACGCTCAATGGAGAAAGTGGGGGACTGTATACCGTTGACACAGATATCAGCCTGTGGGGCTGCATAGCAAGCTCGTATCCACCCGCACAGTCGGGGCCAAAATCCCGCCCGCTCAAGAACCCGATACAGGTATGGCCATTGGACACGATCAAACGCTTTCTCAGCGTCTATCGTAAGCACTAGAGCCGGTATCTGGGAGTGTTGAATTTTGTCCAGGAGGTGGCATAACCGTTTTGAATTATCGCTGCACCCTCGTTTCGGAATAAACCCGGCCTGATCCGGGTCCACTATGCCCTGGACGTAGGGTGCTAATCGCTGTGCCAGCACGCTAGTAAAGATTTTTGCATCCACGTTCAACAGGTATATCGGGCGGTACGAGGCACAGCTCTTGGGGTCCTTGCCGGGCTTGGGAATTACAGTGATAGTGGCGTTACGCATGGACTCCGGGAGGGATCCCTGCTTGTCTATGAAGCTGTATAGGCGTGCAAGAATTGGGGCCAGATGGGAGGCGAATGTTTTGTAGAACTCCCCGTAGTAGCCGTCGGGGCCGGGCGCCTTGTGAGGTTGCAGCCTCTGTATGGCAGCGACAACCTCCTGTGCTGTAATATCATTCTCTAGGGCACCATAAATAGGTACTTCCACCCCAGCTGGGTATACCCTGGACAAGTAGGCTTTGATGTCCGGGTCTCGTAGCGGGTCAACTGAATAGAGCGCTTTATAAAACGCTCCAAATTCGCGTGCAATACCTTCGTCCGTGTCTGCTACGGAGCCATCGGCTCCTCGAATCTCTTATACCCTTCTGTCGACTGCCTGTGCTCTAAGGCGGTGGGCCAGCATGCGTCCCACCTTGTTTCCACCAGCATAATACCTTTGGCGCAACCGGAGCAGGGCGTACTCCGCCCGTCCCATGTCTATCACCCGCAGCTGTTTACCGGCTGTCATTAGTTCTCGTCTAACCATCACCGTGCCCGAGCATATGTGCGTCGCTTCCAAATCTTTGACCTGACCCTCCAGTTGTGCTCGCTTATCCCGCCGTTCCCTATTGTATTTTGTCGCGACACCTATGAAGTGTCCTCGCAGGACCACCTTTAGTGTCTCCCAGAGCGTAGCTATAGTTGTCTCAGCGGTGTCGTTGTGTTCTAGGAAGGTGGTCAGTGCCGTGAAAGTGGACAAGCGCACCTGCTCGTATGTGAGAAGTTTCGTGTTGAGGCGCCAGCGCTGGGGAGCTAGGGTTCGGGGTACTAGGCGGAAATGCAGGCTAATAGGAGAGTGATCTGAGAGGGCGGCGGCTCCAATGTATGTGGTTAGAGTAGCCCTTGTTATCCCTGGTGTGGTGAGAAAGTAATCAGTTTGGGCGTATGTTTGGTGTAATGCGAAAAAGTGAGTGTATTCTACCTCTTTGGGGTGCATGTGGCGCCAGGTGTCAGTGAGCCCCGCATCAATCATCCACTCTCTCGTAGCCGGAGTGAGTCCCCCGGTCTGGCCTTCCCTGGGATGGGATCTGTCACGGTGAGCATCCAATGTGACGTTAAAATCGCCCCCACCACCAGCTCCCTATCTGGTGTAGAGATCAATTGTTCCAGAGCATCCTTAATAAACATTTCCTGTCTATCATTAGGGGCATAGATAGTAGCTATTGTGTATCGGACCCCCCGAACCCGCACATGCAACTCCAGTAAGCGGCCTGGAATGTCTATGAAGACCCCCTCCACTCTTCCCGCGAAGTGCGTGGCAAGCAGGATAGCTACCCCCGCCCTCTTGCTCGTACCCGAGGAGAAATATTGCCGGTCAAACCAGCGGGATCGCATCCTCCACCAGTCCGGCCGGACCAGGTGAGTCTCCTGCAGTAAGCATATGTCACTCTTAGTGTCTTTAAGGAAGGGCAGTATCGCCAATCGCTTCGCGGGGGAATTAAGACCCCGGACATTGAGGCTAAGTATCGACACCATTCTTCATCTCCTCGCCACCCATTTCCTGCCCAATCGGGTGCCCCACAGCTCCGCACCCCCCCATGAAAAGAGGCAAATTGGAACATTATAGGAAGAGGAGGGAAGGGGAAGAGATAAGTAAAAATACAAAACAGACTGCAACACAACCAATAAGTTCAACCATATCCCCCACCCGGGAGTCAAACTAGTCATGAGGTTAGGGTCCGTGTTGCCGCTGGATATGTCGAGAAAGAAAAAGGGGGAAAGCAGCTCGGGAGTCTCTGCCGACGTGCCGTTTCGTTAGGACGTTGGACACCGGTCCCGGCCAGGGTCAACCCTATTTTTTGTGTAAGGCCACGTCTGTTCAGCAGGGCACAGGATACCATTTAGTATAACATTTCAATGATCACTGGCTGTGGTGCCGGCCGCACCCTCATGCTGCAGGTGCTGGAGAAGTCGGGCACGTTCCTCTCTGCTATCGGCCTCGGTGGGCTTATTGAGCTTCTTCGGTCTCCTTCTGGATGAGTGCCGCACACGACGGCTCTCCTCAGGTGGACCACGGGTTGGAGACCCGGCTTGGGATGCCTGCTGCAGGTCTGGCATCCCCGGTATAGCGTGGACGTCTGTAAGTGTGCGGACTGACCGGACCTCCTCCTTCCAGATAAACTGCAGGCGGAAAGGGTGGCCCCACTTGTAGCGGATCTCCTGGGTCCGGAGGAAATCGGTTAACGGTTTCAAAGCTCTGCGGCGTTGCAGCGTTGTTTTGGAGAGGTCTTGATAGAGTCCAATTTTATATCCTTCAAAGTCAATGACTCTCACATCCCTGGTCGCAGACATTATTGCTTCCTTTTGGGTGTAGTAGTGGAGACATGTGAGAATGTCCTGAGGTTGGCCAGGGGTGGTCGCCGGCCTACCCACGCGATGTGTGCGGTCGAGTGTTATTACTTGATCCTGCAGTGCGGGCGCCACGTGTTTGAATAGTCTGGTCACGAACGCCTCTAGATCGCCTGAGATGGCCCGGGCAGGCACCCCCTTAATTCGGATATTGGAGCGTCGAGAACGATTCTCTAGGTCCTCAATCTGGTACCGCAATTCCACATTCTGTTCGCGAAGCTCCAGGAGTTCCCGACGATGACCCTCTATCTCCTCCTCCCGAGTGTCGTGGCACTGCTCCACCAAATCCAGCCTCTGGTCGAGGGCGGCAACGTCCTGTCGCAGCCCCTTGAGATCTGCGGCTATGTCTCGTTTTAGCTCTGCGTAGTCTGCGCGAAGGGTGCCAAACAGACATTCCATAAAGGCCTGTGTCAGTGGGGACTCCTCGCCCCCTCCCCCACCGCCGCCGGGTCCGTCGGCATGATTCTCCGGCTCCTCCGGTTCCTGCAGGGGGTCCGTTTTTTTCATGGTCATGCAAGCGAAGATGTCCTTCACGGAGGGGTCTTTTTTCTATTGTCAGGGAGTGGTCATCTCTGCCCTAGGGTGGACCTCCCGGTGACAGGTGGATGTCCCGCGGATGTGTGAGATTGTCCCCCGTGGGTCTTCCACGCGTGTCTACTGCAGCACAAGTCAACCCAGGGGGCCGCAGGAGAGCTCTGGTCCAGGGCGCTGTGTCCAGTCTCAGGGCGGGAAACCCGTAGGTGGGGGAGGCAGGCCGGCTCACCAAGCGTGTGCCGCAGAAGGCCGCAATCCAGGGCCCTCGCCTCCAGTGAAGGGGGTAGGCAGGTGATTTAGGCCGAGTAGGAGGAGCAGACACCAACAGTCTAGGGGTCCAGGCCCGACAACCCACCGATGTGGCCCCCCGCCTGGCACCACACAGCACTGGGCTTCACCCGCCTTGTGCGGGCCTTCTCCTGCTCCACTGGCTACTCCAGAGTGTGCACCTCCCGTCTCCACCCGGTGTCCGCAGGCAGTCCCTCGCACAGGCGCCCAAGAGAGGAGGCAGGGAGGGTTTCAGCCGTGGGGGCTACTCTAGACGTCACACCCAGCACTTGAAAGGGTCGCAGCAGGCCCAGCGACGGGCCCCCCGCCTCGCGGCCTCACAGTCTATCGCCAGCAGCCGCTCCTACAGGCCCCACAATCCCGCAATCCCAGGCAATCCAGCGTGCGGGGCTGTCTTCTAGTCACTGCGCCCCCCCGGGGACGGCCCGGCCACCGTCATCAGGCTTAATTGCGGGGGCAGAGGCGGATGGGAGCTCAGCCCCTTGCGCGCTGTCCGAGGCGGGCTGGCCCACAGCAGCAGGCCTCAGTAGGCCCAGCAGTGGAGCCCTCGCCTCCCAGGCCAGGAATCTGCAGTCCAGCGCACAGGGCGGGGTGCACCGCACGGCTGGATATCCCCGTCCCCCGATCACGGCACCTCACCGGGGGCTGGGCTGGCTTCCAACAGCAAAGATAGGCATGGGGCAAGGTTAGTTAGGGGCCCATCCCCTCATGTGCGGGCAAATGCATACAGTGCTGACCCCTCCCCTGAGGCCCCAGCGTGTAGTGCAGGGACGCACTCACCGTTGGTCAGGTCTTCCAGCAAAAGGAGGGGGGTCCAGAGTCCTCTTGCCCGGCCGCCCGGTAGGGGCCCACGGGCCAGGCCGCCTCGCCGCTCCCTGCTAGTGGCGTCAGGCCCGGGCGCCACGTACTCCAAGGGCTGCGCCCTTGCCGCTTTCCGATGCCACCCCCGCTCCTCCGCAAACCCCGGGGGTCTCCCGGTCACCAGCTGTCCTCGGGGTGTCTCCCAAGCCGCTTCGGGCCGTCAGCGCCCCACGGGTGAGTAGATTTGTCCTGTAGGCCAGTGGAGCTCCGAGGTGTACGTCCTATACCGCGGCCATCTTGGACACGCCCCCCCTTAAATTAACTTTTGTTTATATTTAGACATTGAAATTTTTTAAAATATATGATTTTTTAATTAAATTATTATTGATAATTTTCTATTTTAAATGTATGCAAATGTATATTTTAAAGAATATGAATGGTAGGAAATATTTATAAAAATATTGCGATTTTTTTTTTTTTTTTTTTTTTAAAGTGTATAATATAAATATTTCGTTTTTAAGTTAAAATTTTTATGTAAAGGTTAGTAGTTTAAATTAGTGTGCTTTAATACAATATTTTCGGTAATTTTGTAATTTAAGGAAATGTTGGAATGTGTAGTATTAATTTTGTAATTTATAATTTTATTTTTATTATATTTTAGGTAAAAAGTTTTATTTTGAACAGGATTTATAATATTTGAAGTTTTTAGTGCCCAACGCCTTTTCTCAAATTAGTATAGATTGGAGTGGGAATAGTAAATGTCACCCCTTTAGTGTCCAACATTTTCATCAAGTAGGTTTAGATTGGAGTGGGAATAGTAAATCTTACCCCTCTAGTATCCAACATCTTCCTCAATTTTGTTTAGATTGGAGTAGGAATAGTGAATGTTACTTTTTTAGTGTCCAACACCTTCCCCAAGTTGGTTAAGTTTGGAGTGGGAATATTAAATGTCACCCCTTTAGTGTCCAATACCTTTCCCAAGTTGGTTCAGGTTGGAGTGGGAATAGTAAATGTCACCGCTTTAGTGTCCAACACTTTCCTCAAGTTAGTTTAGATTGGAGTGGGAATAGTAAATGTTACCCCTTTAGTGTGCAACAGTTTCCTCAAGTCGATTTATATTGGAGTGGAAATAGTAAATGTAGCCCCTTTAGTGTCCAACACTTACCTCAAGTTGGTTTAGATAGGAGTGAGAGTAGTAAATGTCACCACTTTAGTGTCCCACACTTGCCTCAAGTTGGTTTAGATTGGATTGGGAATAGTAAATGTTACCCCTTTAGAATCCAACAACTTCCTTAAGTTTGTTTAGATTGGAGTGGGAATAGTTAATGTTACTTTTCTAGTGCCCAACAGTTTCCCCAAGTTGATTAAGATTGGAGTGGAAATAGTAAATGTCACTCCTTTAGTGTATAAGATTTTTGTTGGAAGAGGAAAATGGCGGGTTGAGCCTGCCGTGGAGTCCCATTCCATCCTGTGGCTCCAAGACCACCTCCATCAATCGTGTCGTGATCTGTGAGTGCATAGTGTAGGATTCCCCTGCTCTGGCTTCCCACACATCACTCGTCGGTCAGCGTGCTGGCTGACAGCCTGCTCTCCAGAGTGCATGCTGCAGCTCTGTGGTCGGCAGACATACAGCCGTACGGGACTTGATGGCTGGCAGCGTTCAGCAGTATTTCTGCTTTTTCAACCTCATACTGCTAATCGGTATCTGCATGAATTACACATGGCCCTTCAGAAGGGAAATGCTTCCTGGGGGGCCGCGGAGCCTGAGGGGGGCCAAGACACACGGTATTGAAGCGCAGGAAGGGCAGCAGAAGGATGAGGGTGAGCCGAGCACTTTAACGATACCCTTGGATTCAGGTTCCTCGCAAGTTGGACGCCCTTTTTGAAAATTACTCCAGTCGGGCATGATGAGGGAATTTGTACAAGCAACGGCCAAAGAATCCCCAGCTCTTGGTGAGGAATCACTATTGGAAGATACCTTAATGGTGGCAGCTATAGCTGGAGCTCCTATTCTCTATACTCCGGATCAGGTGAAAGGCAGAGGCAAGTCTGCTACAGATGCTGGAGAAATATCAATTCTACAACAATGTTGCAGTAATCAGCTGAGCTGCCTCTCTGACCCACCTCCCATGCTCCCTCAGGGGGTAAACTGCATACAAAGCCCTCAAGGTGAGGTACTGGCGACACAAACTGTGAGCACTGTCTTTAATACCTCAGGGGGCCAGGCTGGGTGGGTCCCTGCTGCTACAGAGGCTTTTGAGGATGCAGGCTGCGAAGTGGTTTGTGATGTAGTGGATAATGAAGGTGCAGCGGCTCAGCTTTATGGCAATTTAAACATCCTTCCAAAGACAATCTGTAGTAATGAACAGTTATCTATCGCTGCTACCCCTGATGTCTCCTGCTCCTGCCCAGACAACGGCCTCCATACAGAACTCGTATCTATCCAAGAGGGTGGTTGGCATTCAGCTCAGCGAGGACAGGGTTATACTAGGAAGAAACCTACGGACCAGGCTAAGCCATACCAACCACCTAAACCCGCAAAGCAGCGGCAGGCTTGCAAGGTAGGCGACCAAGGGACTAAGAGTAGCCCGCTCAGGAAGTAAGTTACTTTAAAAGGGGAGGTGAAAGTACTATCTCTCGCTTATCAGCAACGCTTCCAGGGTCAGAGGTGGACAAACAGCTTACAGAACAACGATCTCTCCTTAAGTGCTCCACTCCGAAATCCAGCCTTACCTCTGATATATCCTCTGATACTCTTTCTGATCATTCTCCTCCATCTACTACTAAAAAAGTCTACCTAGAGGATAATACGCAGGAAACATCACTAAGAGCAATCTTGCAAGCCCTCCAAGCCCAACGTTCAGAGGCTCAGTTATGCTATGCCCAGGCTAGAGCAGACAATTTGAAAATGCAACAATCTTGGGGCAGATCGCCAGTCTTACATCAGATCTGACTGAGCTGCAGGAGAGAGTTGCGCATACTAAGGAGGCTGCGACTGCAACAGTTGTCATTTGAGAATCACGATGTCCAGCTGGAAAATCTTCAAACTAAAATTGAAGATATGGAAAACCGCCAGAGGAGAAACAATCTCAGGAAATTTGGGATTCCGGAGGGGGAAGGAGGGCTCTGACCCTCGGCAATATATGGTGCAACTCTTTGGGAAGGCCTTCCCTGACCTGATGGATTGGGACTGGGACTCACAAATTCAGCGTGCCCACCGTCTCCCCCTCAACTATAACTCCTCTAATGGTAACACAGCTCAGCCTTGTCCAGTCTTAATATATGTTGGAAATTTTCTTCTGAGGCAGGCGATCTCCCTTAAAGCATGTCCTACAACTCCTGTTTTGATCAATACCATGTCAATTGTGGCCCGGTCGGACCTCCACAGATCCACACTGGACCCAAGATGGAAGATGTGCCAACTAATTGATCCCCTGAAGGCTGTGGGGGCTTACGTTTTCCACAGGAACCAGCCTGTCTCAAGATTATTAAGGGGGGGTGAACCCAGATGCGCTATTCTGAGGAGGACGCTAAGCAGGCTCTGGCTTGCTTGAGGGGGGCTAATAACACAGTTTTTAAACAGGACTCTGGTCCCGAGATATGTTTTTTCCATTTGTTTCCCTCTTCTTTAGTTTCTCTTTTCTTTTTCTCTCTATTTTGCAGCTGATCTTTTTTCTGATACGGGCTTGGGCTCTGGGGAGTCAGTATTTGATAGTTAAATATTATTCCTACCTTGAAGTGATATCCTTTTTTCTTTCTGCACACGGTGGTTGGTGGCTGTTCGGGGCTCAGGGTGGAGGATGGTGCTTCTTAGGGCTGTCTTCCATTGGCAATTCCTTCTCAAGAGCACGACAGGTAAAGATGGATTGGGTGAGGGGGAGGAGGAAGGCTGTTGCAGACGGCCTCTTGCAGGCGACTATGCTTTCACATTGGGTGGTTGGTTGGGGGTTCTTTGGAGGGGTAAAACAAGTCAGAGTATGGTCAATCTATTCAGGGCTGATTTTTAGTTTTTTTCAGTTTGGTGGAATGATAGTCTGGGACATCAATGGTGTAGAAGCTTAGGCAACCTTTACAGTTGTTTTGTCCCAGATTAAATGTATGTGCTGGAATGTATCAGGGATTAATATGCGGAGTAAGCGACAATTGATTCGGGAGGAGATTGGACTGTACAACCCCAATTGGTGGCCCTATCTGAGAACCATTTAGCATACAAGGACCAGTCTCTACTTAAGCAGCTGGGATATGATGTAGTTGTCCGTACATCACAATCCGTTTCGATCCGTGGGCTTCTCATGCCCGCATAAGCACTATTCCAGGATCAACATTATCTTCACTAAGCAGTTCCTGGTGGATAGTATGTGTTGGACTTGGCCCTTTTTGCAGAGTCATCCCTGAACTTTTTGCTTTCCTCCTAGTCTTTTTTCTGACCTGGTGTTGGTGGTTTTAGGACTCTGGGCACTTTAGCACTGCTGTCCAGTGTAAAGTGCGTGTGCTCTCTGTGGTAAACATTGTAAGATTTGTCTACACCTGTTTGGCGTATTTAATTTACCTATCAGTCCCCAGTAAAGTGGTACCGCATATACCTGGGGCCAGTAAATTAAATGCTACTGGTGGGATTGCAGCGCTGCTTGCGCCACCCACCAAAGTAGCCTTTCAAACCTGTCTCAGGCCTCTGCCATTGCAGGGCCTGTGTGCGCAGTGTTACTGCCGCTGTGACGTGACACTTAAAGGGTGTGCCACGTCTGTGACCCCCCTTTTACTGCATGTCAGTCACCCCTAAGGTAGGCCCTAGCTAGCCCTATGGGCAGGGTGCATTGTAGGTAAAAGGTAGGACATGTACCTTAAGTGTGTGACATGTCCTGGTAGTGACAAACAGCCATTTTGGTTTCTCACTGCTGTGAGGCTGCCCTCTCATAGGAATGCATTGGGGATTCCCTGGTAAGTGTTTCAGTGGTAATTCCTGATATGAGAGGAGCAGCGTGGTCAAGTTTGGTATGTTTGGAATAGTGATAATAAATGCTGCGTAATGGTGTGTGCAGAATTATTATCACTATTTTAGAAATGCCACTTTTAGAAGTTGGCATTTCTGTGTGCTATGTGTCTGTGCCTGCCTGATGTATATTGCATGTCTGGCTCTGGAGTGACAGGGGCTGGTGGGGTGTGTGGCTCCAGAGGGGCTGGGTGAGTCAGCGCTAGGCTGAATGGGCAGATCTGCATTTGGAGTAGTGGGAGGAGTAGTCCCTGACCCTGAATAGTTCTGTGCCTGCCTGGGTGAATGCTGGCTCCGCCCCTCTGTGGTGTGTCTGATGACAGAGCCCAACCTGACAAAGGAGGGTGTGAGCACTGTATGCAAAGTGCTTCAGTACCCCCCAGAACCAGTTGGGACTGGTTCCCCAAGCCCTGTGCCAGGGCAAGACAAAGAACCCTGTATAAATATTGGGGCTGTGACCCCATGTAACATGTGCTGTTGTGGGTGCTTACTTGTGCCTGCTGGGCCCCAGGAGGAACCGCCACGAGGGACTGCCCCTCTGCTGGAAGGCCTTGTGAGCTGGCCTGCCTGGGCCCAGCTTTGCCTTTTTGAGACTCGGAATCTAGCGCCTCGTGAGCGCTGCACCTTTTTCTTGCTGCTCCAGGACAGGAAGAGCACTGGTGCCCTGCAGCGCTGTGCTGCGAAGTTTCCTGAAGGGAATCCCGGCGTGGGGGTTCCCCCGTGGTCCAAGGGTGAGGCGGGAGCCTACCACGCATTTTTGTGCTTCACGGAACAGAGCGGGAGCCCACCCCGCATGGTTGTGCTCCAGGGGTGAAACAGGAGCCTTCCCCGCATTGTGGTGAAGCTGGAGGCCACCCCGCATTTTGGTGCTTCCAGAAAGGGAGCGGGAGCGCACCCTGCATTTTGGTATGCCAAGGGGTCGCCGCACCACGAGCAGCAACCCGGAAGCCAGGCAAGCTGCCTGGTTGTAGGCGGGACCAGGAAGAGGGAGTTGCCGGCCGGAAGACAGGCAGTGGAAGGCCTGATCGGAGGCGGGGCTCGGCCCAAGAAGCCCAGAGCCCCGTGTGCTGCTGCCGGAGAGCGAGGCGGGAGTCCTGACAGAGACGGAGCCTCGAGGGCGATCACAGCAGACCCAGAAAGGGACCGGAGCCTCGGGGGCTCCATGCTGAAGTCCTGGGTGCAGGCCACGGAGACCGGAGGCGTCAAAGGAGATCCCCGGTGAGTGGGGGCCTGCCAAGGCACATTGTCGGTGCCTTCCCCCTGCCCAAAGAACACCGGAGGGGTCAACAAAGAGCACGGTGAGTGGGGCTGAGCTTGGGGCATTGTCGGTGCTCCCAGGGCATGGTTGGTGCCAGTGCTTGTTCTCCACAGCTGCACCGCAGGAGCACGAGCCGCTGCAACATGCAGGCATTTTGTTGATAGAGTCCCGGAGTGGGGCTCGAGGGCACTACGGTGCCAAGGTCTTCCCCAGCTGCACCGCAGGAGCGCGGGCAGCTGCAACGACAGGGGCATGTTTATTTTAATAACAAGGAAGGGGTGAGATGCACCCCCGCCCCAGTGCATCACGCACATTGTCTTTGCTGCCAAGGCAGCCAGAGGGCCACTTGGAAGGCTCTATGATTTAGCGCCCTGACTTTTGGGACAGAGGGCATTTGGGTCCCAAAGAAGGCCAGTTGGGCTGGGGTCACCTTTGTGGTACTGGTAGGGTGCAAGGCCCTACAAGGATGCATAATGTGTTTATGTCTAATGAGATTGCATAATGTGTTTATGCCTAATGAGATTGCATAATGTGTTCATGCCTAATGTGATAATGCTGAGTTCATTATTTTACCAGTAGTTACTGGTTGTGTTATTACTTGTGCTTTCTGATGGTTCTGACTGTGGCCCGATTGGCCCGGTCATGTATATAATCCCCTGTGAATTATTACCTGGTGTCAGTTGGCACAGTGTATATTGTGTGATTATGATTCTAATGTGTTTATGATAATACAAAGGCTATTTTTTATATAACCTTGTGTGGAGTTTCTTTTGTAGTCTGCCTAGTGTGTCGCTGCTGTGTGTGTGTGTTGCACAAACGCTTTACACATTGCCTCTGGGATAAACCTGACTGCTCGTGCCAAGCTACCCAGAGGGTGAGCAGGGGTTATCTGCAGCGTGTAACTCCATTGCCCTGACTAGAGTGGTGGTTTCTGCCTGGCTTAGGCGCAAGCCCTAGCCAACCAGAAATCCCATTTCTAACAGTATGGAAATTAATGCATGCCCTAGGATTGCCTCGGATCATAACAAGATTCTGTTTTCATTCTGTTCGACTGGGGCTAGACCCAACTGATCCAAGTTCTCATTTCCTCGCCACTTGCTGGCTAATGTCTTGAATACGTGTTTCAGGGTTACTCAGGGAGTTTTTTCTCATTAATAATGGTACGGCGCCACCTCCAATAATTTGGGATACAATGAAAGCATACACTTGGGGCATCACTTTACAGTATGTGATCAAGCAAAATAGAGCTGCCTCGGGGGAGGCTCACTCTCTTCGCCAAGCTATTCTTCAACTCAAAATACTACATACTTCCAAAATTACTCAAGGATTTGCAGACGAACAGGTCGTTTTTTCAATTATTAGAAAAACAGTTGCTTCTAGGACGTAGGTTGAAAGATCAGGTAGCTGCCAGATATGCTAAACACAGAATGTTACAATACAAATATGGGGAAAGGGTAGGCCGAGTTTTAGCACATCAGATAGACGGTCCAAGGGTACAAATCAGGCAATTAAGGGTACAGATGGTAAGGTCTACACTACTCCCACATCTATCTTGGAACAGTTCTCCTGGTTCTGCAAGGAATTATATAGTCAGCCACAGGTAATAGATCAGGCCGAACATGTGGAGTATATCCAGCTGAGTAATCTACCCCATCTGGGGGAAGAACATGCAGGGGGAGTTTTCCATTTCTGAAATTGATGCCGCATTGGTGGCCCTTCCTACCGGTAAGCCGACTGGTGAGGATGCCGTACCTTTAAAGTTCTATAAGGTATTTAAAGATATAATAGCTGTCAACATACCTATACAGGAGGGGCTGTCCCAGACACTTGGAACACTAACAATATCGTTGCATTTCTAAAAAAGGATAAGTCTACGGAGGATATGGGGTCATACCGTCTCTCTGATTAATGTAGCTGCAAATTGGTTTGCCAAAACTTGGCCATGCGCTTGGCCCCTGTAATCTCGGCCTTAGTCTCTCCACAGCACCCAGATTTCTTCCAGGTAGGGACACCACCAGTCATACTAATATGGCAATTGCGGCTTTTGAAGTTGCTGGGAAACTTAACATCAACATAGGTATGACCCTACTAGATGCAGAGAAAACCTTTGATCGTGTTGCATGGGACTGTATGTGGGCTACGCTGTTTGCCTTCGGCATGGGCAAAAGATTTATCAAATTGACCCAGGCACTATATAAGACTCCATGGGCTAGGGTAGCCCTTGCAAGGAGCTGCTTGCATAAGTTTCAGATATGTCGAGGTACCTGACAGGAGTGCCCGCTTTCTTCCCTCTTGCTTGCCTTGTACGTAGAGCCCTTTTTACAGTTGCTCCTCAGGAGTGCAGGTATCCAACCTCTTATTTTTGAAGGTCAACAATTGAAATTGACTGCTTATGCAGACGATGTGGCAGTTTTCTCTTCTAACCCATTAATAGCGATCAGACAGGTTGTCAATGAGGCTGCCAGGTTTGGCAAGGTTTCTGGGTACAAGCTCAATCTATCTAAAATTTAGGTCCTGTTGAATTTCAAGCCAGATTCTCCTACTCTAGTGGTAAGCGCAACAGCAGTTTATCTTGGCATCAAAGTGTGCTCTGAGGTTTTTAATATTATTAAACTGAAATATGAACCTTTGTTATCTGCCGTAATTTCTAAACTGAAATCCTGGAACTTTTTTCGGGCAAGTCAATATCGTCAAGATCAATATTCTTCCCAAATTCCTTTTTTTGTATAGGGCAATTCCATTGAGGGTCCCCGGTTCTTTTTTTCGGCGCCTGGAGGGCGCCATTGGAAGTTTTTTATGGGGTTGCAGGCGTGCAAGATGAGCCGCCTGTTTCATGAAACTCCTGTACAAGAAGGGGGGATGCTTACTCCCAGATTTTAAGCTTTATTTCTGGGCCATTTTTACCAGTCATCTTCGCAGCTTACTAAACTCGGATGATCCAGATCCATCAATCTTTGGCTATCAGCTAGCTTTGGGGGTGAGTTCAGGCTTTTTTCTATTGATTGGGGGATCCCAACTACTACAAAATGGTACACTTCAAGGTATTAAGGGATATTATCCATATCTGCAAAGAGATCTGTTCCAAATATCCAATTGCTTTCATTTTTTTTAAAATAATCTGTTTTTATTTGTTTTTAAAGGTTTACATCTTGAAGACAGGCAACATTTATCATATAACATTGACCATACCACGGAGCATTTGGCAGTAATAAATGATCATGTCCTTGGACCGGTGATATACTGATGTACATAACAAGGACAATATTAATGTAGGTGCCGGTGGGACCGAGACAGAATTAATGACATCAGGCATTGGTGGCATGGTGTAGTGGTATGATGTACAGGGTCTACGTAGAGGTTACAGGATACATGTGTGTACAGATGTTAGAATTAGAACATTAAAACAAAAAGGGGCGAAACTCAGTAAATCCCCTATAACCAATAACAGCAGCCGAGACCGACTTTAGATTGCTCATTCCGCTCCGTGTTCCCGTTGCTCCTTCCTGCCCCGACCCCTGGCGCCCCACAGACAAACATCACTAGTCAGAGAACACCACATTGCATATCTTGAACGCTTGATGGTACATAGGTGCCTACACGGCGACGCAACTGATCTTTGGCGGTTTAACTATCACTCCCCCTAAGGGTGCCTCACTATGTACGGGTCGCTCCTCTGTGTTGCCTCCCCCATACTGCGTCAAAGACTGTAGTAGACCATCCCACCCTGCCGCCATAGGTGTCCTCCGGAGTCCCAGCGTTTCCTCCCTCAGAATAGCTATTCCTTCTGCTTTAGCCCATGCCAGTATATGTGGCGGGTCCGGCGCCTTCCACCGTTTAGTAAGTAGTCTTTTAGCCACCACCAGCCCCAGGTCGAGAAAGCGGGAGGAGACTTTTGTGGGCGGTGTTCTGCGAAAGAGGTGCAGCAGGTAGACAGGCCATTCAAAGGGTATGGTGCGGCCTGTGCACGTACACAGCGCCTCGTGAACCGCCTCCCAGTAAGAGTGGAGCTTGTGGCAGCTCCACATCATGTGTATTAACCAGCTCCCTGTTCCGCGCAGCGGGGGCAAACCGTGTCTGTGCGGTGAAAATATCTATTGATCGCCTCGGGTGTGAGGTATGCTCTGTGGAGTATGAACAGCTGTATTTGGCGAAACCTCATATTTCTGGGAATACGTGTTGGACTTTGTAGAATCTTAGCCCACTCTTTATCCTCCAGTGGCCGCGTCAGATCTGCCTCCCACTTGCGGCGTAGTGGTTCCAAACTTGCCGCCGCATGTGTACGTAGGGAAGCCGCGAACCACCGAATCAAGTGCCTACCACGCCCCATAACATAAAGGTACTGTATGGTGAGGTGTTGGCTGGGTTCTTCCTTCATGTCTCCCCACCTAGATGTCAACGATGCAATCAGGGAACGGTGTCGTAGGAATTGCCCCGGAGGCAGCCCCGCCCCCTCAATTAGGGATTCATATGTCATGAGAGCGCCGTCCTGGTATAAGTCTCCTAGGGTCTGTATGTCCGCTTCGTGCCACTCCATGAGCGCAGCAGGTGTAAGCGTACCCGGCCCACTGGGGGAGCCCTCTAGTGGTATGGCCGGAGCGTAGGGGATCATATTTCTAGTAATGTATAGGCTGCGGCGGTAGCATTTATAAGCCACCACCATGAGGAGCTGTGTCGGCGTTCGGGCTTTTGCGGCGGGATGAAAGAGTTTAGTGATGTCAACCAGAGAGAGGGGAGGTGCTGTGGATGCGGTGTCGTCACGGCCTCTGTCAGCGAGCCAGCGGGCTATCCATTGTAGTTGCGCTGCCAAGTAGTAATGCTCGAAGCATGGCGCAGCAAGGCCTCCCTGGTCTGTGGGCAGGTACAACTTGGACAGCGCTACCCTGTGACGTGAGCTGCCCCAGAGGAAGTCTCGAAGTGACTGAGCGAGTGCGGTGAAGAAGGCTGCCGGGACATAAACCGGCAGGTTGGCAAAGTAGTATAGAAGGCGGGGTAGGATCACCATCTTAGATAATGCTACCCTACCAGTGACTGTTAGTGGGAGTGTGCTCCAGAATCGCATTTGGGACTTAATTGCTGTTACGGCTCGGCCCAGGTTACCCTCAATGAGATCCACCGGTTGACGATATATCTGAATTCCTAGGTAGCGGAAAGTGTCCGCTTTCCACTGCACCTGCATACCGTCCAGGATGTAGCCCGGGTCTAGGGTGTCACTGCTGAACGCATAGAGGCAGGACTTGCTGGCATTTACCTTGAGGCCCGAGAGTGCGGCGAAGTCACGCAGCGCGTGTGCCAACCGGGCTGGAATATTGCTCACGTCACGCACGAAGACCAAGAGGTCGTCTGCGTACAGTGATACCTGATGTGTCGCATCCCCCAGGGGGATCCCATCTCCCAGCGTCGCGCGGAGTGTCGCTGCCAGGGGCTCGATTGCCAGCGCAAACAGGAGGGGCGAGAGCGGGCACCCCTGTCTGGTGCCTCTACAGACTGGAATGGCGTCAGAGATGTATGACCCCGTCTTGACCCTCACTGTAGGGTTTTTGTATAGTAAGTCGACCATTTGGAGGAACCCCAGGCCCAGCCCGTAGCGCAACAGTACTGCCGCGAGGTAGCCCCATTCCAGACAGTCAAAGGCTTTTTCAAGGTCCAGCATTAGGCAACCCGCTCTAGGCCACTCCCGCATACTATCCGACGCTACCCTGAAGAACCTCCGCAGATTCAATGAAGTGCTGCGCTTGGGTACAAAGCCATTCTGGTCATTATAGACCAATTCAGGCACCACCGGCGCCAGGCGCTCCGCCAACACCTTGGCGAGTATTTTATAGTCCACATTGAGGAGTGCCAGGGGACGGTAGGAGCCCAGATTCTCGGGGTCCCTGTGTGGTTTGAGTAAGGACACCAGGTAGGCTTCGCGCATTGAAGGGGGCAGGGAGTGTTCGTCAAGAGCTGTGGAATAAAAGGGCATGCAATTTGGGCACTAAGGATTCCCGGTAGGCCTTATAGTATTCAGCGGGCAGGCCATCCGGCCCCGGCGCCTTCCCTGATGCCATGGAGCTGACCGCCTCCCCGATTTCCTCCAAAGTAAGGGGACCGTCTAGCATCTCTTGGTGGGCTTCAGGTACCGTAGGTAGGCGGATAGTCTCGAAAAATCTATCCAGTTCGGGGCCAGAGCAGCGCCATGCAGAACGATACAGAGCAGATGATGCGGAAGGCCGTTCCCACCTCAAGGTGCCTGTCACAAGGTGCAGGGATCAACTGGGCGGCACCATAGGTGCCCCCTCGGCCTCCAAACGCAGGACGTGCACCAAAGGGGGCCCTGCTGGGGGCCCCCAAAGATGCTTTCTGGCATGGTTTTCAAGTCGGACGGACCGGCATGGAAACCATGTCGGAAACCGTCATCGTAATCTCAATGTCGGAAAGGCCCGCCCTTCAGATTACTTGCCACATTCCAACTGGCGGACGGGCTCTCCGAGCCCGTCAGAAGCCAGCTGGAATGACCAGTTGGATTCCTTTCCGACCGCCTTAATCAAAATGAGGTGGTCGGAAAGGAATCCAACCGCCACATTACGATGCGGTTCGGATGGATCCAACCGACGGTCGGAGGCTTCCTAACCGCATTGAACCGGATCGTAATCGGCCCCTTAATATTTTTGTAAAATGTACATCAATTGTTATTTTTTATTGATTACAATTTTTATAAATTAACTTTTTAAAATACATTTTAAGTGTATAGTGTTATTTTATTAGTTGGTTTAATATAGTTAGATTTTGTTTCATCAGTTGAGTTCTTGTTTGGTAAACGCTAATTTATGTTTTATTTTTGTAGAATAATATATAGTTTGCTTTATCTATTAAATTATTGTATATATATATATTAATGTTTGTGTTTATATGTTTAATAATTGTTTTGGTGTTTTTAAATATGTTTGTTTTAGATGTATAAATATTTGGGGTGTATTTTTAATTTTTGGTTGATGTAATATATTTTTATTTAATTATAGATGTCTATTATAAGTTTTGGGTTTATTAGTAGTAATTGTTTTATGTTAAAATTAGTTTTTGGGTGTATTTTATTTTTTATAAAACATTCTTCAGTTGCAGAAAAGAGTGTCACATTAACAGGCTTAGTGGTAACACACACAGTACATTGCAATTCAGTGCTTACATTCAGCTATCTCAACGTTTGGACAGGGCCTCGTCCAGGTTAACAGTCAATTACAGATAGTGTCATTATTCCACCTGAGAGAGCTCTGCTTGCTCCCTTCCACCTTTTTCCACCCCTAGAATTCAAAGTCTCCTATATTCCACCCAACGACCCCATACCTTTCCTCATTTCCAAGGGCAGCCTCTGCTCTCAGAGACCACTTTTTCTGTGGCACAGCACCAGTCTAAGTCGGATTCCCATTGCCCTACTCTCGGAGGGAGGTTCGCTCCACAGGCTCTGGCAATATTTCTCTCAGCTACCATAGCTGCCACCATAAGCCACTACTACTGGTATTTTTGCCATGTCTCACCACCTGTTACACATAGAATGTGCCATCTAGCTTCCAGTGGTATTGTCTGTCCTATCACTTCAGACATGATTCATGTCACCCCTTCCCAGGATTTCTGTATGTCGGGGCATCCCCAAATGATATGGAAGAAGGTACCCAGCTCCATTCAACCCCTTGCTCACTGATCTGATCTGAAGGACTACGTCCCAACTTATACATCAGCACTCTAGAGGGGTAGGACCTATGGAGGATTCGGAGTTGCACCAATCGGAATCTAGCCCGGATCGCCACCTATCTTGGGCTTTGTATCGCTTCTGTCCAGTCATGGTCCTCTAATAGTCCAATATCTGCTTCCCAAGCCTCTTGCAGGGCCCTCAGCGGGTCAGGCAAATGATTTATTATTTTCCTATATTTTAAGAATGTGGCCTTGTCGCACATTGGGTCTATTAATAGCCTATCTTCTAAGGGGGTATATTCTGGCAACTGCTCCCCTTCATGGATATGCCTGCGGAGTGCATGACCTAGTTGCATATATCGGTAATGTTCTGAGTCAGCCAGTCGATATTCCTTCTGTAGGTCTTCAAATGAAATTATTGCCAAACCTCTCCATACATCCCCCAAGTGATCTATGTCCAATAGTCTCCACTTGCCAAATGCCTGTAATTTCCCTACCTCCTGAAGCATGTCGCTATCCCACAGTGGGGTCCGCTCTGTTAATTTGATCTCCCACCCAAGGAATTCTGTGGCTCCTCGCCATGCTCGCACCACTGCTTGTGTGTGTGGGGGCATCTATTTTCCCCTGGCTTTCCGGTATAGCGCTGCTGGGTAACCCCTCTGTCTCATCACTAGGTGATCTACTCTATATGCTGGCTCATCTCTATCTGCAAAGAGCCATTCGTTGATTGCTACCATCTGTGAGGCCTAGTAATATTTTTTAATGTTTGGTAGTGCCAGACCTCCTTCATAGACACTTCTCTGGAATTTTTTTAGCACTATTCTTGAGCCCCCCCCGTCCCAGAGGAGCTTCTGCAGTTCACTATCCACTTTCCTGAAGAACCAGTCTGGAATCTTGTAGGGGGTATTCTGTAGGACATAAAGCATGCGCGGTAGTGTCATCATTTTAAAGAGCACAGCTCTCCCCATCAAAGAAATCGGCAGGCTCCTCCAGTGTGTCACATGTCTTTTCGGGTGTTCCAACTGGGGCATCAAGTTATCCTCTAGGAATTCTGACTCTGTCCACGTAAAAGTAATGCCTAAGTATCTAAACTTGTCTCTATTTTGAAGTCAGATCTCGGGTAAGGTCCCAGCTGTCAGACCGAAAAGGAGGAATTTATCCCAATTTATTTGGTATCCTGAATAGCTGCCGAAAAAATTGGAATATCTGCAGCAGCCTGTTTATTGTGAAGCATAGCCTAGTAGCAAATAATAAGACGTCATCTGCATATAAGGATATGCGCTCCTCCCAATTACCATAACCCGCTATCCTTGTCACCAAAGGATCTCTTCTTATCCAGACCGCTAAAGGCTTCAGAGCCAACGCGAACAGCATAGGAGATAGTGGACACCACTGTCTCGTTCCCTTGTGTAGGGCAAAGGGACGGGAGACCGAGCCTTTCACTTGCACTCTAGCCAGATGGTTTGTATAGAGTAATTTAACCTACACCTTATATCGTGGGCCAAATCCAAACCTATCCAAAACAGCAAATAAGTGCTGCCATTCAATACTATCAAACGCCATGCATGCGTCTAATGATAGCAGTACTGCTTCCTCTTCTTCCTCAGACTTGGTCAAATGCATTACCCCATAGAGGCGCTGCAGATTCAGTCTGGTATTCCGATGGGGAATAAATCCCGACTGATCCGGATGTACTAAAGATGCGACAACTCCTCGGAGGCGATTTGCCAGGACCTTAGCTAAGACTTTGGCCTCTATATTTAACAAGGAGATATGTCGATAAGAATTGCATTCTTCTGGGGGTTTACCCGCTTTATGGACCACTACTATGGTGGGAATTTGTTGGTCTTCCGGTAGGTGTTCCATTTTTCTCACCTCTGTAAACATGTTCAGCATGTGTGGTGCCACTACGCCTGCCGTACCCTTATAGAGTTCTGCTGGGAGGCCGTTAGGCCCCGGAGCTTTTCCGGCTTGCAAGTCTCTAATAGCCCCTGTTATTTCCTCTACTGTAAAGTCCTGCTCCATATCTTCTCTGTCTTCCTTAGTTAAGATGGGGAGTCAAGTGTCTATGAGTAGTTCTCGACAATTGTCTTTTGTTCTAGTGGGTCTGGAGGAATATATTTCCTTGTAATAGTCTGCACAGGCCTTCGCTATCTCCTCCCCCGTTGTATGTACCTTTCCCTCAGAGTCTCGAATTTCCACCCCCCAGTTCCTTTCCCTGACCCTCCTTTCTAGCTATCATTTTGTTGGCTTTATCACACAAATCATAGAGCCGCCTTTGCGATGCTAACACTACTGTCCTGGCTGCATTTTCTGCCAGTTCTCTAATTTCCTGCTGCTTAAGACCAATGCGATGCGTAAGCGGTGGGTCAGGTTCCTCCCCCGCTCATTGCTGTGCTTCCACCTCAACTATTTCAAACCTCCGAAGTGTCACACTCAAGTCGCTGTTCCTTCCTGCGGCCCCCTAACGGTGCTTGTACATATCTTTGTATCACAGTTTTGAATGCTTCCCACAGGGTACATGCCAAGTCTACCGACCCTTCATTATCCTGAAAGTACTGTTCCATCCTTTCTCTAATCTGACCTACAAGTTCTCTATCTTTAAAAACCCATGGATCTATTCTGGGTGGCAGTGCATTAGTTTTCGTTGGGCCTTGGAGTAACACTTCCACTGATGAGTGATCTGATATACCTTGTGCTTTTTGCGTTGCATTTTGGAACAGCCTAGCGCTCTCCGCATGCATCAAAATGTGATCCAGGCAGGAGTAGCTGCTGTGTACAGCTGAGTAGTATGTGTATTGCCTTGCCTGAGGTTGTGTAGGCGCCATAGATCTGTCATCCCAATGGCCTCCACAAATGCCTTTAATGATTCCGTCCCCCTTCCTCTGTTCGCTTTTGACTCTCTGTCCCTTTCTGGTTCCATGGTTGCATTCATGTCTCCCCACAATACGAGGAGATCAACCAGTAGAGTGCCCGATGCCGGTAGTGTGTCTATATGCAGATTTGGCTGTACATATATCGAACATATATTTAGGACCAGTCCTTCCCATGTCCCAGTCAGTGCCACATACCTCCCCAGATCCTTCCCACTTCCAACGGGAAGGTGGCCCCAGCTAGTATACCCACCCCCTCGATCCTGCCGTAAACCCTGCATGTGCTATAAGTTTATATCCATATCTATCTAACGCTTTGTATCTGTTGCCCTTCAGGTGTGTTTCCTGGAGTAATACAATGTCAGGGGTATGCCTACGCAGATATTGTAGAACTATTGTCCGCTTAATTCAATTACCTAACCCGTTTACATTCCAGGACATGATTCTAAGGCTAGTGCTCCCCTTGTGTCTCCCTTGGCGTTGATTATTCAGGTTAGTAACGTCTGCTTGGGAGTCTATTACTCTTTTGTTAGCCCTCTATCTACCTTACCTACTGTCGCCTGTTGAACATTAGGAGAAGTCACCTCTCCAGCGCCGCCCATCCCCTGTATTTGACACTTCCATTGCTCTGCAACTAGCCATTTCAATAATAAACTTAAAACAGTCCCGTAACCACGGGAGCAATACTGAAATCCCCAACTGTGTAACATCCCCCTCCCTGCTACCCTGTAAGGTGGGTAAAAAAAAACACCCACCTCCCCAGCTTGCAGAGTGCCTGTCACCCCTTGAACCTTAGTAACTAGAATGGGGAGGGCAAGTGCCGATTAGAGTATGGAACCATCATCGTTCACCGCTGCATCCCCCAGCCTATCTGTCTTAATACTTTTCCTGCTTCTAACGTATTGGTCCTGTAGTTAATCACTCCCCCATGCATTCCACCCAACCTCCGACCTCCTCTCACATACCCCATGGAGTTGTGCAAAAAGGATATAGGCAGAGTCTCTGCAGTCCTTGTATATGGGAGCCGGAGGTCACAATGTTCACCAACATTTGGCGTGCATGTGGCAGCACCAGTGCACTCTGTATTCCCCTTCTGTTCCTCTCTCATCCAACATTTTCCACTGTTCCTTCCGTCGTCTCTTCTTGTCGATCCTTTGGAGGTCCCCGACTTCTGTCTCGCCGGGGCATTCGTCCCACTGTATGCCAACCCTCCAGCCATTCCCAGACCTCCTCTGGAGTGCAAAAGTGCCAGGTTTTCCCTTCTGCCATAGCTCTCAATTTTGCCGGGAATGCCATCATGTATTTGATGTCTTTACTACGTAGCTCTCTCTTAACTGCTTCAAAAGTTCATCTCTGACGCTGGCCCTGTAGTGTAAAGTCTGGGAAGAACCGTATTACAGTGTTTTCATATTGAAGATCCCCGTGTGATCGCGCTGCCTGTAGTATAGCATCTCTATCTTGGCAGTTTAAGATCCGTGCTATAATCGTTCTGGGTAGTGCTCCCGGTTTTGTGTGCTCGTCCAATTGTAAAATAGTTGGAGAGGCGCTTCAGCTTAAGGTGGTTAAGTATCAGGTCCTCCAGGAATAGGTCCATACTTAGGTCTTCGGCTCCCTCTGGGATCCCCACCAATGTTGTTCTTGCGTGCCCTCCCGGTCATCCAGTCTTGCCGCCATAACTTCTTGTTGCTTTGTAAGGTGCTGCATCTGTTCCTCGAGGCACTTCGTAGTAGTCTGCAGGTGGGCCACGTTGGTCTCCACTGCGGAGTCTTTGTGAAAGTCTGCCCGCAGTAGGTTCACGTCTAGTGTTACTGCATCTATTTTAGGTTCGATCGTCCGGTTCAGGTCTGCAATTGCTGCCATTATCGCACTTAGTGAAGGTTCTGCTGGCTCCTCTACCTGTTGCCCTGAGGCCCTCATATTCTGCCTTGGGACTGCGTATTTGTTGGTCTGTCTCCCTGATTGTCCGTTGGGCCTCATCCGACAGCTTTTGTGTCTCAGAGGCAATTACTATCGATGGGGGCTCGCTGGGCCTCTCTAGTTCCATGTATTAAATAGAACAATTGGTTCTGTCGGGTAGTTTTCAATTGCTTAGACTCATGTATTTACTTCAACGAACAAGAAAGTTATTTGAAAAAAGAAGAAGGAAAAAGCACACAAACCGAAAAGAGAAGTTGATTCAATCTTATATTGCAAAAAAGAGTATTGAATACTGCTGGCTGTCACAAATACAAATTGAATTGCAGCAAGACAACAAGTGACTGTGGTGAAAAAGTGACATATAGTGAATAGCGAAATGAACAGTACACTATGTACAAAACATATACTGGGGACATGAAATAAAAGAGAATTTTTTTTTCTTAATCTTGTCCTATACAATTTCACACATGTAATGCAAGACCCATTGATGAATCAAATCATGATCAAGAAAACTGTGTGGACATATGGTAGATGTCACACATGTAATGCAAGACCCATTGATGAATCAAATTATGATCAAGAAAACTGTGTGGACATATGGTAGATGTCGACGTTTTGACCCTGGAAACTGCGCAAAATGGTGTGCATCAGAGCGGGTCTTCCTCAGGACTATTGAAGGAGCGGTGGACAGCCTATAAAATTAATTAAGAAAAGTGATCGGGTGTGCTCCAGAAATTATGAATTAGTGTAGGTAGGTAGACAGAATGTAGCTTACCACGTAGCAGACTCTTCAATGAATGAGATCTGCAAATAAAGGGGGGCACTCCCTTGGTCAATGTATAAAGAATGTCAAAATTAGTTCATATGAAGCATCCAGTATGGATCCTTACCGGGGGGATAAGGCGTGATTCAAATCCAATATAGGGCTTCACTTAGTGTCCAGGTCGTAAAATTCAATATTAGTACAGCAATCAGGAGATTTCTAAAAGGATATATATAGGGAACGCAAATCAGTATCCCACGTGAGTATATATACAAATGGAGTTATACTAGGTAAAAAAGGGGGGAGGGAACATACCTTCCGAATTGGAAGGGCTCATGAGGTCTCCACCAGCCGGTCGGAGTCTAAAAATAATAAAGTAAACGGTGACTTGGTTGCATTTACTGAAAGAAAGAAATTCAGTGGCAGGCACAACCCTAGGCATTAAATGCATACCTCCTCCAAGGGCTCACGTAACATCCACCAGCCGGTTGGAGTCTCGTGGTAAAAGCCTTCACTTAAATTCAGTGGCGACAACAAAGTCGTATTTCTGAGGAGTTAAAAAACGGATTTAGGATCCTCAAATAGTAAGCAGACGCTAACATTAACGTGTGCAGTTCTCATCGAAGCTCTCACCTTCCAAAGCGGCAGCGCACATCCGTCTTTCAGCTCTTTAAAGTATTAGTGCTGCCGCGGTGAGAGCAGACAGCTAAAGAGTATGTGCTGACGTCATACTCAGCTGGATGCCGTTGCGTGCACGTCGCAGTGCAGCAGCTCAATAGAGCAGTCAAAAGCAAATCCTTATCAGTTAGTCAGGCCTGACTAGCTGACCCAGTGTTCCCCTCGTGTCAGAGGAAAGTATTCACAAAAACCCTGGAAAGTTTGCCAAAGCGTTTGTGGGACATAAGGAGTTTAGCAGTGATTATACTGGTAGAGCGAGTGCAATGAATATCAAAAGTTCATAGCTCATGTTAAAACAAATTGTGCAGTATTTCATTTCATAATTAAATGCCTAGTACATCAGCCATAGATTGCACACGAATGGTCAAACAGAATAAATGCAAGCCATTCATTTTGATAAGCACTGAGCCTAAATACGGGGACCGGCTGTATAGCGCAGAATGAATTATGATCAGCCCTTATGTCACGGGTAGTTTGAAAACGGCATGAGGGTTATGTAAATGATTAAACAACTCAAATGTAGGCCATAAAGATGTTTCAAAATGTACAGGATGAAAACTGAATTACATACAGGAACCATCAGATTGCATAGGGCTTGGGGGTCTTTTTACAGATACAACGAATCAGTAAGAAACAATTATGCTCAATATGTACAAAGGGTTAGGAACCATCAGATTGTGTAGAGCTGGGAGGTTTTACAGATACAACGAATCAGTTATGTTCAATATGTACAATGAGTTGCAAAGGTCACGTAAGACACACATAGAAAGCTTACACAGATTAAAGCTTGACCATCTGTCTATGGGTCTCCTCCTGTTCGTTTAGCCCCCTACTCACTGAGTCTAAACTATGAATCCATTGACATTCCTTCAGGCTAAGGGTTGACAATATACTACCCCCTCTAGGATGTAGGGTAATTTTCTCTAGTGCCCACCACTCTAGGTCATCCTCAGTATGGCCACTTGTGGAGAAATGGTCAACTAAGGGAGCACCCTGAACCTTGCAGCGGATCCTACTACGATGTTGGAGGATCCTTGTTTTCACCTTTTGGGTAGTCTGGCCTACATAAATCTTTCCACAGGGGCATCTTATAGCATAAATGACATTGCGGCTGTTGCAATTAGTGTGTTGTGTTAATGAGTATGTTTGGCCCTGTTGCATAAAGGATGCGCATATCATGGCAAAATCGCAGGCTTTGCAGTTACTACATTTAAAGTGACCAATCAAGGGCGGCAAATTGAGTTGTTGTCTAATGTCTGGCGCTCTGACGGTTTCTAGATAAGAGCTGACAACAAAGTCCTTGATATTCCTGGCTCGCTTGAATGCAAAGAGTGGTTCTTCCTTGATGTTGATCTCAGTGCCTACCAGATTCCAGTACTTCTTTAGCACTTTTTTTATCTCATGACTCCGTGTATTGAAGGTAGTCACACAGACCAATTTCTCCATTTTCTCTCCTGTGGTTTGTAACTCAAGAAGACTCTCCCGTGGGTGATATCAGGCCCTTTTTCTGGCACGGTTGAGCAGACCTTTGGGATAGCCCCGATCTCTCAGTCTTGTGATGAGGACATCAGTTTCCTTGAAGAAATCATCTCTTTTTGAGCAATTTCGTCGCAGCCGCAAAAACTGCCCATATGGTAAGTTGTCTCTGAGGTTTCTTGGGTGATGTGAGTCATACTTCAAGATGGTGTTCTGCTCAGTTGGTTTCCTATACAGTGTTGTAAGGATTCTAGCATCTTCAATTTGAAAAGTGAGATCCAAGAAGCTGATAGTGTCAGCGATATATGTCATCGTAAATTGAATATCCGATGAGCGTCCGTTCAACCATGTTTTAAACTCTATGAGATTTTGTTCAGTGCCAGTCCAGATCATCAGCACATCATCGATATACCGCTTCCAGATGGTGATATTGTTCAGGAAGGGATTAGTCAGATCATATATGTGGGTGTCCTCGTAGTGATCCATGTAGAAGTTCGCTAGACTAGGAGCGAACCCGGCTCCCATAGCCACACCCTTACATTGATAATAGTAGGTGTTCTGGAAGATGAAATAGTTCCTTGTCATCGCTATTTTTAGAAGCTCCAACAGGAAATCAGTCGGAATCCAACAGGGAGCTGGGCGTTTCTCCAATATTCTCCGGATCACATCAATCGCCTGGTCTTGAGGTATGCTAGTATATAAAGATGAGACATCCAATGTTACCATGAATTGAGTCTTTTTGTCAAAGGGTTGGTTTTCCAGTAACTGAATAGTATGCATAGTGTCTCTAAGGAAAGAACGAGTTTCCAAGACACAAGGTGGTAAAAAGCTATCCAGGAATTGATTCAGTGGCTCCAGGATCGATCCACAACCGGAGACAATCGGTCGACCCGGTGGATGTTCCATGTTTTTGTGAATCTTTGGCAGTGTGTAAATTGTGGGGATTCTGGGATCCGTTTTGTTCAGGAAGTTATATTCATGTTCAGTAAGAAAACCTTCCGTTAATCCATGGTTAGTGAGTGACAGGATGGGTCTAGAGATTTCTTGAGTTGGATTTTTATTTATCTGCCGGTAACTCTCTGTGCAACTCAACTGTTGGTTGATCTCAGTGATGTAATCATTAGTGTTCTGAATAACCACAGCACCCCCCTTATCTGCTGCCTTCACTACAATAGATTGATTGTTACTCAATGAATGAAGAGCTTGTTTCTCATCCCTGGTGATATTGTATTTGATGAATTTTCTGTCGTTGAGAAGATCCATCACCTCTTCCATTACGATCTTTTCATAAGCTAGGATCTTCTCACTCACCAAGTAAGCAGCGGGGATGAAAGTTGAGGCGGGTCTGAATTCTGTTGCCGCTGACCGTTTCTTCCAATGATCGTTCTTCGTGAAGTAATACTTTAAACGTATCTTCCGAAAAAATTGCTGAAGTTTAAGCTTGATGTTAAATGAATTAGGAGGGGCCATGGGGATAAATGATAAGCCCTTGGCTAAAACATCATGTTCACTTAATGATAGTTGGTAATCCGAAATGTTGACAATGGGATCTTTGGGGGTCAAGTTTATCTGTATACCTGAGTTACGCCTTGGTTCCAGGTCTGTAGTAATCTCATCCATGGGTTGTTGAACAGTGGCAAATGGTATCAACATTTGTAATTCTGTCTCCTTGTCCGGATCTCGCCGTGGTTCTCGTTCCGTTGAAATCTCACCCTCGTGTTGCCACGTTGGTTGTTTCTTCCTCGATTCCATCCCCTGGGTCTGTCCCAATTCGTGTCTCGGTTCATCCATGTTTGTTCGTCTAAAAAGGGAACAATACCGTGGGAATCTTGGAAACGTTGTCCTTGCTGGTATGGTCGGTTGTTAGTACTCGTAGAGGGCCTCTCCGAGTCGCTGTCCATGCCACTTCCAAACGACGAATTGGAAAAGGTAGCGAACCTCCGCGGTCCCTGTCTGCTCCGATTGGTGTAAAAGTCTTGTGAGTCCTGTTCGTAATAATCGTCACTTAAGTACGGGTAGGTCACTTTTTTTATCATATATCCTTTTGTCCTTGTTCAATTTGTCCAGTTTTTTGTTGAGTGTGATAGTGTTAAATTCAACAATAGCTTTTTCTGCTCGTTCCAGTGCTTCTTTTGCGTTACTAACAGACTTATTGTCCAGAATTTCCTTTTTTAGATCTGCAATTTCCTGAGCAAGTTTTCTAACATACTCTAGGGCGGTTTCCACTCCCAGCACCATCCAGTGCCGGGAGCAGTTGTTAGCCACAAAGGAAAATCCCTCACGGAACTTGGGGATGTCTATAAAGATGGCTGGTTTGTTCCTCACTTGTAGGCCCTTCGGAATGATATTAGCTTGTAAATATTTAGTTAGAAGATGGCCGTTGAAGCGGGAACGAATGAGTTTCTTCCCTAATCTCTCTAGTTTAGAGAGCTTTTCATTGAGCGTGGCATCAATGGGAGCTGACCCTGCTCCTAGGGGATTCAGTTCACTCTGTTCCTGTATTAACTTGGTTATGTAATCCTCACTATATGAAAGTGTCTCCCTATCAGATATAATATGGTATAGGTAACAAACAATAAATGTTAAGAAAATTAACCCTCGCAGGTGTTCACCTGCACTGGTACAACATTAGAAATAATGGGGCGACTCTGTGTCCCTCAGAACCTGGGTATTAGTATTAAATAGAACAATTGGTTCTGTCGTGTAGGAACTGGAACGAGCAGAAAAAGCTATTGTTGAATTTAACACTATCACACTCAACAAAAAACTGGACAAATTGAACAAGGACATAAGGATATATGATAAAAAAGTGACCTACCCGTACTTAAGTGACGATTATTACGAACAGGACTCACAAGGCTTTTACACCAATCAGAGCAGACAGGGACCGGGATGGTTTGCTACCTTTTCCAATTCGTCGTTTGGAAGTGGCACGGACAGCGACTCTGTGAGGCCCTCTACGAGTACTAACAACAGACCATACCAGCAAGGACAACGTTTCCAAGATTCCCACGGTACTGTTCCTTTTTTAGACGAACAAACATGGATGAATCGAGACACAAATTGGGACAGACCCAGGGGATGGAATCGAGGAAGAAACAACCAACGTGGCAACACGAGGGTGAGATTTCAACAGAACGAGAACCACGGCGAGATCCGGACAAGGAGACAGACTTACAAATGGTGATACCATTTGCCACTGTTCAACAACCCATGGATGAGATTACTACAGACCTGGAACCAAGGCGTAACTCAGGCATACAGATGAACTTGACCCCCAAAGATCCCATTGTCAACATTTCGGATTACCAACTATCATCAAGTGAACATGATGTTTTAGCCAAGGGCTTATCATTTATCCCCACGGCCCCCCCTAATTCATTTAACATCAAGCTTGAACTTCAGCAATTTATTCGGAAGATACGTTTAAAGTATTACTTCACGAAGAACGATCATTGGAAGAAACGATCAGCGGCAACAGAATTCAGACCCTCCTCAATTTCATCCCCGCTGCTTACTTGATGAGTGAGAAGATCCTAGCTTATGAAAAGATCGTAATGGAAGAGGTGATGGATCTTCTCAACGACAGAAAATTAATCAAATACAATATCACCAGGGACGAGAAACAAGCTCTTCATTCATTGAGTAACAATCAATCTATTGTAGTGAAGGCAGCAGATAAGGGGGGTGCTGTGGTTATTCAGAACACTAATGATTACATCACTGAGATCAACCAACAGTTGAGTTGCACGGAGAGTTACCGGCAGATAAATAAAAATCCAACACAAGAAATCTCTAGACTCATCCTGTCACTCACTAACAATGGATTAATGGAAGGTTTTCTTACTGAACATGAATATAACTTCCTGAACTAAACGGATCCCAGAATCCCCACAATTTACACACTGCCAAAGATTCACAAAAACATGGAACATCCACCAGGTCGACTGATTATCTCCGGTTGTGGATCGATCCTGGAGCCACTGAATCAATCCCTGGATAGCTTTTTACAACCTTGTGTCTTGGAAACTCGTTCTTTCCTTAGAGACACTATGCATACTATTCAGTTACTGGAAAACCAAACCTTTGACATAAAGACCCAATTTATGGTAACTTTGGATGTCTCATCTTTGTATACTAGCATACCTCAAGACCAGGCGATTGATGTGATCTGGAGAATATTGAAGAAACGCCCAGCTCCCTGTTGGATTCCGACTGATTTCCTGTTGGAGCTTCTAAAAATAGCGATGACAAGGAACTATTTCATCTTCCAGAACACCTACTATTATCAATGTAAGGGTGTGGCTATGGGAGCCGGGTTCGCTCCTAGTCTAGCGAACCTCTACATGGATCACTACGAGGACACCCACATATATGATCTGACTAATCCCTTCCTGAACAATATCACCATCTGGAAGCGGTACATCGATGATGTGCTGATGATCTGGACTGGCACTGAACAAAATCTCATAGAGTTTAAAACATGGCTGTACGGACACTCATCGGATATTCAATTTACGATGACATATAGCGCTGACACTATCAGCTTCTTGGATCTCTCTTTTCAAATTGAAGATGCTAGAATCCTTACAACACTGTATAGGAAACCAACTGAGCGGAACACCATCTTGAAGTATGGCTCACATCACCCAAGAAACCTCAGAGACAACTTACCATATTGACAATTTTTGCGGCTGCGACGAAATTGCTCAAAAAGAGCTGATTTTTTCAAGGAAACTGATGTCCTCATCACAAGACTGAGAGATTGGGGCTATCCCAAAGGTCTGCTCAACCGTGCCGAAAAAAGGGCTTGGTATCGCCCACGGGAGAGTCTTCTTGAGTTACAACCCACAGGAGAGAAAATGGAGAAATTGGTCTGTGTGACTACCTTCAATACACAGAGTCATGAGATTAAAAAAAAGTGCTAAAGAAGTATTGGAATCTGGTAGGCACTGAGATCAACATCAAGGAACAACCACTCTTTGCATTCAAGTGAGCCAGGAATATCAAGGACTTTGTTGTCAGCTCTTATCTAGAAACCGTCAGAGCGCCAGGCATTAGACAACAACTCAATTATACGCCCTTGATTGGTCACTTTAAATGTAGTAACTGCAAAGCCTGCGATTTTGCCATGACATGCGCATCCTTTATGCAACAGGGCCAAACATACTCATTAACACAACACACTAATTGCAACAGCCGCAATGTGATTTATGCTATAAGATGCCCCTGTGGAAAGATTTATGTAGGCCAGACTACCCAAAAGGTGAAAACAAGGATCCTCCAACATCGTAGTAAGATCCGCTGCAAGGTTCAGGGTGCTCCCTTAGTTGACCATTTCTCCACAAGTGGCCATACTGCGGATGACCTAGAGTGGTGGGCACTAGAGAAAATTACCCTACATCCTAGAGGGGGTAGTATATTGTCAACCCTTAGCCTGAAGGAATGTCGATGGATTCATACTTTAGACTCAGTGAGTAGGGGGCTAAACGAACAGGAGGAGACCCATAGACAGATGGTCAAGCTTTAAGCTGTGTAAGCTTTCTATGTGTGTCTTACATGACCTTTGCAACTCATTGTACATATTGAACATAACTGATTCGTTGTATCTGTAGAACCTCCCACCTCTACACAATCTGATGGTTCCTAACCCTTTGTACATATTGAGCATAATTGTTTCTTACTGATTCGTTGTATCTGTAAAAAGACCCCCAAACCCTATGCAATCAGATGGTTCCTGTATGTAATTCAGTTTTCATCCTGTACATTTTGAAACATCTTTATGGCCTACATTTGAGTTGTTTAATCATTTACATAACCCTCATGCCGTTTTCAAACTACCCGTGACATAAGGGCTGATCATAATTCATTCTGCGCTATACAGCCGGTCCCCGTATTTAGGCTCAGTGCTTATCAAAATGAATGGCTTGCATTTATTCTGTTTGACCATTCGTGTGCAATCTATGGCTGATGTACTAGGCATTTAATTATGAAATGAAATACTGCGCAATTTGTTTTAACATGAGCTATGAACTTTTAATATTCATTGCACTCGCTCTACCAGTATAATCACTGCTAAACTCCTTATGTCCCACAAACGCTTTGGCAAACTTTCCTGGGTTTTTGTGAATACTTTCCTCTGATACGAGGGGAACACTGTGTCAGCTAGTCAGGCCTGACTAACTGATAAGGATTTGCTTTTGACAGCTCTATTGAGCTGCTGCACTGCAACGTGCACGCAACCGCATCCAGCTGAGTATGACGTCAGCACATACTCTTTAGCTGTCTGCTCTCACCGCGGCCGCACTAATACTTTGAAGAGCTGAAAGACGGATGTGCGCTACCGCTTTGGAAGGTGAGAGCTTCGATGAGAACTGCACACGTTAATGTTAGCGTCTGCTTACTATTTGAGGCTCCTAAATCCGTTTTTTTGGGTTTTTTTAAAAACAATTTCTATTGCGTCAAGTGTCAAATATACTGCAGCGCTCTGTAACCCAGAGGCTAACTGCTACATTTTACAACACAGATATTTCTTTGACTTTTAAAATATACATTCTGCAATAAAAGAAATAACAAACCCCCCCCCCAAAAAACTACAAAAATAATAATAAGTCCCCAACAAAACTCCCCCCCAAATGCACTGTCTTTGCACCACATATTAGACATCACCCACCCTCCCACCGCATCTGTAGCAAGTCGCTGTACAATTCGACCCCTGTACCACAGTCCTACCCAATTAACCCAGTAGCGCAGCATCTCTCTCAGAGACAGGTTCCAAGTAAAGGCTTCTATAATTCGCCCATCTCTTCCAGATCTTAGGGTGCTTTTGGGGATCCCCGGGCTTTAAAAATTGGAACCCCGGGCTTTAAAAATTGGAACCTCCAGACCCATATTAAAATCCAGACCATTTTTCCATGCAGACATCAAGGGCGGGGCCTCTGCCTTCCACTTTCGTGCAATGTCTCACTTGGCTAATGTAAAGCCCAAGGTCATCAGGTGGCGCTTATAGATATTTCCCCCCACCTCCTCCATTATATGCAGCAGCGCCAATTTAGGCGAGAAGGGAAGCTCCCACCCCAAAACTTCTGCAAGGCAGGCCAATACCCCCCGCCAGAACTTCACAATCGGGATACACTGCCAGACCGTATGAAAAAGCGTACCATCCTCCCATCCACATCGCAGGCAAACCGGGGACGCCACCAGGCCTGCCTTCCATAGTCTGACACGAGTATAATAAACCCGGTGTAGGAATTTGAATTGGATCAACCGGAGGCGCATTGCTATCGCCGCCTCCCAGGGGGAGGCCAGCGCCTCTGTCCAGTCATCCCCCTCCAAGGGCCCAAGGTCCTCCTTCCATGTCGCCCTAAGTTTATCCAGTGTAGTGGGGCTATTCGTCACCAGAGTCTGGTAGATCTTGGAAATTTATGGTCTTGTAGGTCGCCCATAAAAAGTTTAGCTTCAATGGGACTAAACTCGGGGAGGGACTCCAAATCTGTAACACTGGGAAGAAGGGCGTGCCTAAGCTGAAGATATTTATAAAATTGTGTTTTTGGCATCTGGAATTCGTGCTGAAGAACCTTGAAAGACTTCAGGACCGTGCCTCGCATCACGTCACCCAGGGTAGAGATCCCAATATTGTCCCATTCTCGAAAGCCCGCTAGGCCAGCTAATTGCGGCAATCTTCCATTGAACCAAAGTGGGGTCTCTTTCGTCAACTTGCCCCACCACCCCATCTTTCTTAGCGCCTGCCTCCACACCTGAAACACTACCCTAGTAGCGGACGGCAGGGCTTTATGAACTGATGCCGAGTACAGAATAGCGTGTTGGTCCCCATAAACCTCCGTTCCACAGCATATGCAGGGTCAGACCTGTCCCCGTACCACCAATCATTTAATATCAACAGCTGCGAGGCCATGTAATAGGAGTGAACATCCGAGGTGGCCAACCCCCCACAGTAGGTTGACTGAAAACATGTCCGCAGCGCCACTCTGGATGCCTTTCCCGCCCAAAGAAACTGCCCTAAGGCCATGTTAACTAGGCAAAACCACAAAGGGGGGACAGGAAAAGGGTAATTCTGTAATTGGTAGATCAGTCGCGGTAGCGAAACCATCTTAAAGATGGCTGAGCGACCGGGGAGAGAGAGGGGCATATGAGACCAGGCCCTCAGCTCGTCCCACACCCGCGCCCAGACAGGCAGAATATTACGTTCCCAGGACACCCTCGATGAGTCCGACATGAAAACCCCCAAGTACTTTACGCCCACTGTAGTCACCTGCACTGCAGAAGACCAAGCACCAAGTGCCACCCGTTCACCAAGTGTCCACAGAATAGATTTACCCGGATTCATAAACAACCCGGAGGATTCCCCAAAGATTTCCATAATACGAAGCAACCTTGGTCCCGTTCTATTAATGTCTGTCAGGAAAAACAGGACATCGTCAGCGTATAACGCAATACGGTGTGATAATCCCTGGGCCCACTTGAAGCCGGTCACCTGGGCATCAATCCGCACCCATGCCGCCAACGGCTCCATCACCAGGGCGAAGAGAAAAGGCGACAGCGGGCACCCCTGCCGGGTACCCTGGCCAATAGGGAAGGTGAAGGAGACAGACCCCGCGACACGGACTGATGCTGTAATGTCCGTATACAATAACTTTAAATAGGACAAGAAGCGTGGACCCATATTCAAGCAGTCTAAAAGGGCAAATAAATATTTCCAACTAAGGGAATCGAACGCCCTGTCCATATCTGCCAGCAGGAGTGCAGCTGGCACATCCAGCCCCCGAATAGTATCTATGGCAATATGCGCCCGATGAATGTTATGCCGCGTTGCCCTCTGGGGCATAAAACCAGCCTGGTCCGAGTGGACCAACGAGGCAATATGGGAATGGAGGCGATTGGCCAAGGCCTTAGCCAAGATCTTGACCTCTATATTCAGTAAGGATATGGGACGATAGGATGCATGCTGGTCAGGGGGTCGGCCCGGTTCCCGTGCTTCCTCCACCACCTGAAGGAGATGAGGTCACAATTTTGTAGAGTATCTCTTAAAGAACTCACATGGGTACCCATTTGGGCCCGGGGCCTTCCCAGCGTTAAGATCTCCTAGAGCTGAGCCCAGCTCCTCCTCCGTGAGCGGAAGATCCAGCTCCGCCCGAGCTGTATCCGAAAGTGTTCTGGGCGGTAGGTCCCCTATGAAACGGCGGACCATATCCTCCGATATATAGTCCCTCGGGGCATAAAGGGTTGCATAGTATCGTGCAAAGCTCTCCGCAATAGCAGAGGGATCCCCGAGAGTCCTCCCATCGGGCCCCGGGATCCCAGGAAGGACCAGGGGGCGCATGACTCCCTGGCATAACCGGTGGAGCAATTTGCTAGATTTATCCCCCCACTGGTAAATCCTACTACGGGATGCCAGACACGCCAGTCGTGCCTCATCCATCAACAAGTCAGCATGCATTTGTCTCGCCACCAGCAGCTGACGACGCACCAGGACACCCCCTTCCTCTCTACTGGCCCGTTCCAGTTCTATAATGTGGGCTTCAGACCTCAACAGGGACTCCTTCTTGGTCCGGCGCGCTGCAGAGCAATATGAGATATCCACGCCTCGTATGGTTGACTTCATTGCCTCCCATAGTGGTTCAGCTGTCGCCACCGAGCCGACATTAAGATCAAAATATCGATCAATGGCCTAACCTATGTGATCCCTATAGTGTTCATCCTGCAAATGCCAAGGGGATAGACGCCAATGGAAGGGTGGCCTTGCAGGGCCAAGCCGAAACACAATCAAATCCGGGGAGTGATCTGAGAGATCCCTCGGGAGGATTTCCACCTCACTCACTCAACCCGCCACACCGGAAGGCACAAATAAATAGTCTAATCTTGAAAACGAGTCGTGGACAGCGGAGGGATATGTATAGCCCTGTTCCTCTCCATGCAACCTACGCCAAGAATCCACCAAGCCCAATCCCAACACTAAGGAAAATAATTTAGTGGTTTGGCTGGCGACAGGCGGTCCCCTCTGTCTCTATCTATCTCTAGCCATGTCCATCACATCATTCCAATCTCCCCCAATGATTGCCAAGCCATCCGGTATGTCTATCCACAAATTCGTAATGCGCTCAACTAGTGACCAGGACAATGGGGGGGGGGCGTAGACATTACCCAGTACTACCTGTTCCCCATAAATTGACCCCTGAATAAAGACGTACCTCCCCTGCGTATCCACCCATGCCTTGGAATGAGTATATGGGACTCTCCGATGGATAAGAATGGCGACTCCCCGGGAACCCCACGTGAACCCAGAATGGAAGACCTGCGAATAGCCATATCTAAGAAAGCAGAGGGCCTATGTTCCCAACAAATGTGTTTCTTGCAACATCAGGACATCAGCCCAATAGCGTTTCGCCTGCTTAAGAATGGCCCCCCTCTTCACCTTGTCAAGCACCCCCTGACATTCCAACTCACAATCCTGAGAACCCCAGCCAGAGGTTGCAACCCAGCCGTGGGGCCTGACATCTACATAACCTACAGTATCAACGGGCAGGACTGGTGACACCCTGCAGAGAACCAGCGGTACATGATAACGATGAGGCAGTGCGATTAAGTGATAATATCATCTCAGAACGTGGTACCTAAAATAAGCATCATTTAGAGAGCAGGTAATAGCCCCACATAGCCGTAATCCAGTGCAAACAAAAACCATAAACATCACAACAAACCCCCACCCCGATACCTCACAACTGCTGAAGTATCTGTCGCGGCGAAGGCGGCTCGGGGCCCCCAACGGGGGCCCCCCGCCCACCTCCACCAATGGATCCCCTGTAACCCACCCATCTTCCACGGGCTGCCCTCCGAACCACAAAGGTCAAACGGGGGGTGTTAGCCCCTACATTCGCTTCGTCAGTTAGAACGGATCTTTGCGAAAGTTCACCATCTGAGAGAGAGCCAAATACATTTCAAGGCCAAGGTCCCCAGCCGAAGCACCGAGGCAGATCTACTGACATCACCATGGGACTGCAAGCGGCGTCTAGATCTCGATCATCTGGTCCCCTTGAGTTTAGGCCCAGGCAGTGTACGGACCGATTCACCAGTTGAGGAGTCCGATTCCAGCCTGGGCGGCGTGCGTGGCCGCATCCTCACCGTTTTGTCCGTCCAGGTGAAGACTTCTTCGGGCGAGTCGAAAAACAGCTTTCGGGACTGGTAGATCACTCACAATCTTGCAGGATACAGGAGGGCATACTGCAGCTTCAATTCACGGAGGCGAGCCTTCGCCGCCATGAAGGACTGCCGCTTCTGCTGAACCAAACAAGTATAGTCCGGAAACACTAGGATACGAGCATTATCAAAGTGCAGGGGTTCTTTAAGCCGGGCCTGTTTCAGGATAACGTCTCTATCATGGTAATTGAGAATCTTCGCTATAATCGGTCGTGGCCTGGCACCTGGGGGCGGCTACTGCAGGAGGGCCCTATGTGCCCGTTCGATGACAAAACAGTTAGACAGAGATTATGGGGGAAGCCAACTAACAAGCCACCCTGTCAAGAACTGTTCCATGTCGCCCCCCTCACAGCCTTCCGGGAACCCCACAAACCAGAGATTGCTCCTCCGTGCCCTCCCTTCTGCATCTTCGACACAAGAAGCCAAGCCTCTGGTGATAGTTTCCAGCATCGCAACCTTCTTTTTCAACGTGGTAACAGAGTCCTCCACCTCGGAGACCCTAGTCTCAGCCACTGTGATGCATTACGTCGCGTTCCGCAGGTCCTGGCGGAGGAGCAGGACTTCCGAGCCCACCTCTCCAATCTTGGTTTCCAGGGCTGTTCGAGATTGCGTGATTGCCGCCATAAGTGCTGCATTGTCCGGGACCCCGCCCTGGTCACCCCCTGGTCAACAGCCGAGGCCCCGGGTCCAGTGTAACGGTCCAACGTGCTTTGTTTGGCTGTGCCCCCGTGTGCTTGTCCCTAGTCATGATGGCGAGAGTGCTCCAAGACTTCACCTGCCCACTGACGCTCAGCGTATGTCGGGTTGAATATGGCAGCTCCCGAGGGAGTAGGAAACGGGAAGAGGTCTCTAACCCACAAGCCGCACCGAGCGCTCGCCCCTGTAGGCGATCGAAACTGCCCCCCCCAATGGGTGTCCCCTTATCTCCACCAGCCCAGCACGACGTTGCACCCACCTGGGCACTATGTCCCCCAGACGTCTGCAGTGATATAACTGTGGTGATGCACTTTACAATAACTCAGCAAAACTCCACTAACGGCGGCGTGTACATGCACCCCGGGGGCAATACCCGTACTGGTACACCAATCTAGCGGCCGCCACCACTCCACTCAGCACCACCTACAGAATCCTGCCAGTTCCAGGCAGGCCGCCTCTGGGCCCCAGCGTCCAACAGGTAGGTACACATGAGCCAGGATATGCCCCAAACCAGCCGGATTGTGGAAGCCCCGATCGGGCCCCCGCGACTCCAAGGACACCACACAGGATGACTCGGGAGCGCCAACTCACACACCCCACACTCGGCCCGATCCGGCTGCCGAATCTGCGCAGGGGGACCCTGAGGACAGAAGAGGCCAAAGACACCACCAGGAGAGGCCCCCCGTGCCAGGAGTATGGGAGCCAGACGACCGTCCCAGCCCCTCCCCCGCAGCCCGAAACGACCGCCGATGGATCACCAAGGAGAAAAAGACAGATTTATATATGTATAGGGGGGGTGGGACTCCAAATTGATGCCGTAAGGCCCTCACCGCTGGACCCAGCCTCAAACTGGCCCAATCTCAGGACTCCAGGGGGCAGAGCAAAAGTGCGTATATTCGCAGGGCTCCCTTTATGTAAAGCCAGCCACGAGGTCCAATGGTGCCACCTGCCCCCACCACCTCACAGCGCGGCCGCTCAGCCTCCCTGCGTCGCCCGATCCGGCCACCGAGATGGAAGACGGCACGGGGGGAATATGGGGCCGGCGACCACACCAAGGAGGATCCTGTCCAATGGAAAGGCCCCACAGACTCCCAGCGCCTGCAGGGCGATGACTCCCACCCCTCGCGCGGCCTGAAGCGGCCGCCGAAGTCATCGAAGGGTATGCGGGGGAAGGAGGCAGGCTCAGCCAACTCACCAGGCAGCCGCCGCTCCTCTGCGTAGGCACACCAGCACAGCAGCCCCAGCCTCAAGGCCACAACCAGGGGGTCAGCTACAGGCACTCAAGCTCTCCTCATCCAGGGCAGGGCTGCACCTCAGCCTCGACCGCACTCGAGTTCGGCTGCCGCTCAATTCGCTGCGCCCCGATCTCGCCTGCAGGACCTCCAGGCCATACACTTCGGGGAAGACGCCTCAGAACTGCACAGAGCTGTCCGGTTTCACCGTGTCATCCTTACATTCCTCTCCACTTCCGGCGACCTTCCGAACGTGCACAAACGACGAGGCAGGATGATTGGCGGATAATTACGACGGGCTCAGCGGAGCTCGCCTAATGTACGGCCACCATGTTGGCTCGCTAGGCCATGCCCCAAATCCGTTTTTTATCTCCTCAGAAATACGACTTTGTTGTCGCCACTGAATTTAAGTGAAGGATTTTACCACGAGACTCCAACCGGCTGGTGGATGTTACGTGAGCCCACGGAGGAGGTATGCATTTAATGTCTCGGGTAGTGCCTGCTACTGAATTTCTTTCTTTCAGTAAATGCAACCAAGTCACCGTTTACTTTATTAGTTTTAGACTCTAACCGGCTGGTGGAGACCTCATGAGCCCATGAGCCTTTCCAATTAGGAAGGTATGTTCCCTCCCCCCTTTTTTACCAGTATAACTCCATTTGTATATATACTCACGTGGGATACTGATTTGCTTTCCTATATATATCCTTTTAGAAATCTCCTGATTGCTGTACTAATATTGAATTTTACGACCTGGACACTAAGTGAAGCCCTATATTGGATTTGAATCACGCCTTATCCCCCCGGTAAGGATCCATACTGGATGCTTCATATGAACTAATTTTGACATTCTTTATACATTGACTAAAGGAGTGCCCCCCTTTTATTTGCAGATCTCATTCATTGAAGAGTCTGCTACGTGGTAAGCTACATTCTGGCTACCTACCTACACTAATTCATAATTTCTGGAGCACACCCGATCACTTTTCTTAATTAATTTTATAGGCTGTCCACCGCTCCTTCCATAGTCCTGAGGAAGACCCGCTCTGATGCACACCATTTTGTGCAGTTTCCAGGGTCGAAACGTCGACATCTACCATATGTCCACACAGTTTTCTTGATCATGATTTGATTCATCAATGGGTCTTGCATTACATGTGTGACATTTATCATATGTCCACACAGTTTTCTTGATCATGATTTGATTCATCAATGGGTCTTGCATTACATGTGTGAAATTGTATAGGACAAGATTAAGAAAAAAAAAATTCTCTTTTATTTCATGTCACCAGTATATGTTTTGTACATAGTGTACTGTTCATTTCACTATTCACTATATGTCACTTTTTCACCACAGTCACTTGTTGTCTTGCTGCAATTCAATTTGTATTTGTGACAGCCAGCAATATTCAATACTCTTTTTTGCAATATAAGATTGAATCAACTTCTCTTTTCGGTTTGTGTGCTTTTTCCTTCTTTTTTCAAATAACTTTCTTGTTTGTTGAAGTAAATACATGAGTCTAAGCAATTGAAAACTATCCGACAGAAACAATTGTTCTATTTAATACTAATACCCAGGTTCTGAGGGACACAGGGTCGGCCTATTATTTCTAATGTTGTCTCTAGTTCCATGAGATCAGGAAATCTCACCTCTGTCGCTCCTCAGATGCTGGTGCCCCCCCCCAGTACCCCTCTTAGCTCTTCACTTACAGGGCAAACTTAATGGCAGGGGGGGGCTAGCCATAGACATGGAAAAGGGCCACTACCCCCCCTACCTGTCTCTCCTTTGGGATCTGTTCGGTGTTGCAGGGCCAGTTGGGTGCCACCTGCAGCTCCTCATGCGATCTGGAGGGGGGCTAAATGGGTCCTCCAACGTTGTCTCAGTTCTGCCCTGGACTCCCTGCTCCTGTCAGGCATCAGAGCCCAGGAAGATTCAGAGAAGGGAGCGTGCGCCAACCCCTGTCTCCTTCGGCACTGCAGCGCTGCCAATCTCAGCACCTAATGACCTTGCCAAACAGGCCCGATTTTGCAGATGGCGGGTTGTTGGGTGCAGCTCGCTTTATTCTAGCACTCCTTTAGCTAGATATTCTCCTATTGTCACTCTGTGGGGCTGCACCTTTCTCTTCCACCCCTCCGTCCAGTTCGGATCGCTGTTGCTGCTTCGTTCTTCCGAACTTGCTTTTCTGCGAAGGCTGGGGTTTACGCTCTTACCTCGTGGCTCTCCTGCTGCGCTCACTCATTTGGCCCGGCCTGCCCCCGGTGTATTTTCTTGCTTCCCGGTTCACCGGGCCAACCTCCTTCTCTTGTTAGGACAAGGTCTGTCACCGCCCAGGAGACCGTCTCAGTCTCCGGAGTGGGCCTCAATCGCTACCAATTCCTTGTCGGTCCCCCACAGAGTCCCACGACGGACAACCTCGTACCCCTCAGGTTCCGGATGTGTATAGGGATAGGGAGGTGTGGCCGACACTCACCGCTCTTCTTACTGCAACCCTTTAACGATTTGTCTCTCCTTTCTCTGCCGTGGTTGCAGTTTCTGTCCTGCAGCCTCCAGCCCGTTAGCTAATTAGGCTCGGCCACTACCTTGAAGCGACGTAGAATCATCCGTTTTTCGCTGTTCTGGGTCTCGTCGCTGTCTTGTGGCGCCACTTCCCCTTCTCCTGTGTCAAGGTGTCAGCAGGAATGGAGATGTGCACAGATTATGGGGTTTTTCGGTGAACGAGGCTCAGAGCTCCGCTAGTGAGCCGCCATCTTGGTCCGCTCCTAGGCCACGTCCCCCTTTTGGGTGTATTTTTAAGGAATTATTAGTTATGTTGCCGATAATGTTGTGATCGATATGGTGTGAATCGATATTTTTGACATGTTACATTGTTTATTTATTTGCAACGATATTTGTATTTCCGATATTTTTGTTATCAATATATGTAAAAATCATTTTTTTTGTCAATGATATTTGTGTGTTCGATATTAGTGATTTTTATTATTAGGCATACAGAGTCAATATTTTTGTTCTTGATATTTAATTTCCGATATTTGTGTTTAGCGATATTTGTTGGATCGATATTATGTCAATGAGCCGAACAATGAACCCTTTCTGTAAGCTAGAATTGAAAGCTCCAGTATCTTTCCAGGCAAACATTGAAGCTGCGTGGGAGCCTTTCGACACTTTCCTCAACATAGACGATTGGAAGTTTAGATAATCAAAAATCAACCTGTACTTAAACTAACCTATTTGTTAATGTCTAGCGGTCCTTACCTTCAAGGTAAACATATTTCATTTTCTACTTATTTTTCAGAATTGACGATTCATTAACAAGCAAAATAAATGCAATGTATACAAGTTAAAAATACAGGCTTACAAAAAACAGAAATTGCTTTCGCAGAGAATATTGCGTGTACTTGAGGTCTTCTTGCCAATATCAAATGTGTACATTTATGTACAAGTTTCAAGGTTTACAACAATGGCTCATCTTTGGTACGCAGGAGCCCCGACCAAGCTCATCAAACGACTGCAAAGAATCCAAAACGCCTCTGCACGCCTGATCTTCGACATTCCACGCCACAGCCACATCACCCCCCACCTGAAAAACCTGCACTGGCTCCCCGTCGACAAGAGAATCTCCTTCAAACTCCTGATCCACGCACACAAGGCACTCCACAAAACCGGCCCAGCCTACCTCAACAGTCGACTCTCCTTCTACGTTCCCAACCGTCATCTCCGCTCCGCCGACCTCTCCCTGGCCACCGTCCCGCGCATCCGGAGAACCACCACCGAAGGCAGATCCTTCTCTCACCGCGCCGCCAAGATCTGGAACACCCTTCCCCTCAACCTACGACAGACCCAAGACCTGCTGACCGTCAGGAGTCGACTCAAGACCTGGCTATTCGACCAGTAGCGGCAACACCCCCCCTCCTCTCCCTCAGCGCCTTGAGACCCTCGCGGGTAAGTAGTGCGCTTTACAAATCTTGTGATTGATTGATTGAACTCTGCCTGACTGATAAGGCAATCCACAGAGAAATTACAGAGAGGTTCTGTGGTTCAGTGCTTAATACACCAACCAAACAAAATACAGTAAGTAATGCAGAACTTTAATATCTACACAAAGCTCCAGAATATAGGTAAACATTTAACAAGAAAAATAAAATGATTAAGGGATCCAAATGTTAAGGCAACAGACAAAGTTCCCCAATAGACTCAATAAGGAAAACGTATGACATTGAAAAATAAATTGAAAACACAAAGCTCATGAAACATGAAAACATTTCTAACAGTCCTCCAGAGTGAAAGAGGACTGAAGTGCACCTGGGCCTAACCCACGAGTGGTTGGATCATAAAGGTGGGTGTGCCCTGATGAAGGAGGTGTTAACCTGATTGCTGTATCCAATTTGATTTCAAGGTAGTAAACCAGAAAATTAAAAGCTGTAAACCTCAAAGTGGGATAAAGTAAAATATCAGATCTTCAGGTTCCAGCGACATGTGCTGCGATGCAACTTTCCACTGGTCGGAAGTTCCAAGTTAGGACTATATGTTATGTTTTTGTTATGTTATATTATGTCACACTACATGGGACCCTGCAATCCCTATATAAAAACATGTTCTTTATTTCCTTATCACAGTCAAGTTGTGATATCTCTAGTCACCTGTAATACACTAACGTTGATGCTCAGTTGTAATAAGTTATCACAGTTGAGCTGTGATATCATGATGCCTCCTGCCAGAGCTAGCAGTCAAGGTGAAGGACCGGTCACAGATCATCATTAGAGCAGAAGCTTAAACCATGAAAACAGGAACTGACTTTTCAGTCTTCTGATCTGTGTTTCTAAATTGACCGGTAATCAAAAGAATAGAGATATTTATGCAACATGTTTATTTTTTAAACACTATGGGCGATGACAGGAAAGACAGAATCTCCCTGCATGCTTGCACACATTCTGAGCTACAATATTGTTTTGACTTACAAATAAACTAGTTCTAATATTGTTTTGCAAAAAATTATAAATTTGAAGTATAGATTCTGCTTTTATTCTTCGTGCCTGCAACCATGCTTTCTCTTTCATATGAAAATGCAAGATACCAATGATTTAAGATATTTGTGGGAAGGTTGATGGTGTGTCTATTGTATTTTGAGGGATTAAATACCTTCTGCTGTACGTTATAAGGATTTTGCAAGTCACCTCGGAGATCCATGCTGTTATAAGGGACCCCAGCCTTCGGTCTCATTCTGGTATATGGTCACCGATCTCCTCTGTGTCCTGCACTATACTTATAATGTACTGGTGTGGCTACTTTATAATATTATATTATATTTTTATGAGCTTGGAAATCTTCAACCGGACTATTCTGAAGGATGGGAATAAGCTATATAAATGCTGGCAATTGAGTCAACTTTTTGCCTAAAATGACTTTTTAATTCAGAAAAACGTTTTCCACAAACTGACTGCCTGTCAGATGGAAAAACATGTGATCAGCAGTAGAGGCTTCTGATGTTCCCATTATCAGTAACATTACTGATGATGAAATTACCACGTAGTTCTTTCTAAAAATTGGCTAGAATTTCACTATCCTAGAGGGCAATATTTGTCACCCACCCTTTCAAACCGAGCTCTATTTAGACAAGAGGTCTCCAACCTTTTCTGTAATAAGAGCTACTTATGATAAATAAAAATCAACCCAAACTACAAATATCGTTAGTCAGGGCCGGACTGGGAACAGAAACCGGTCCTGGCAAACTGCTCAGCCGCCCCCCCCTGGGGTGAGGGGGAGTGCAGCCGAGCAGTTTGCGAGGGCCGGTTTCGGCAGATTTTGTTACAGGGGGCCGATATTGCTGACCCCCGGTAACAAAAACGGCCCCCCAGGGGCCCAAAACCGGCCCCCACCCTAGCGGCCTACCGGGGAAACGCCCGGTGCCCGCTATGGCCAGTCCGGCCCTGTCATTAGTGTTGTAATAGTAACCACATCAGACGAGGTTAGGTTAGTGGCAATCCTATGTAAACTTACCCGCAGTGATTACCTGAGTGCATCAGGCAGGATTGCCAGCAAGAATGTAAAAAAAAAGGCTTTGGAATACCTCTCCGTAGGTAATACATAACGGCCCCTGGCACCATGGTAATAATATTAATAATAAACCTACCCAATGCCCACATGATTTATCACTCAAGTATCAGTTTTAAATAGATTTAGTAAATTCAAACATCAGCTTATCAGTTCTGAATATACACACATTTTTGTCTCTACTATACACACTTTGTAATTTTGGTATACATATATTCAGCCCAGGAAAAGCTTCTAATTTAGTAGGCTGGACTGGACTCAGGAGAGCTACTTACAGGTATCTGGAGAGCTACTAGTAGCTTATGAGCTACTCATTGGAGAAGCCTGATTTAGACTAACCAATGTCCGAAACGTTTGCAAATATATTTTGTGCAAATAGTAATAAAGGTGTGGTGGGGTCTGCATGAAATACAAATACATAAATGCCTAGTTGAGGCAGAGCACCAACAATGAAAACCAGTTTCAACTCAGAAGGGGAGCTTCCGGGGGCACAGGACCAAAGTAGGAGGAGGTTGGATAAGGAGGGAGGAAGGTGTTTAGTTACCTGAAGCGTCTTGGTGTTTGTGTCCTCAACAATAGGTATAATGGGACCTATCTCACCTAGAAGGGAAGGTTTGTTCAGAGAGAAGGGTAAAATCGGGAGAATAACTACTTTCTGGTACTTTTCTTACTAATTTTTCACTTTTGGAAATTCAAATAACTTTTGAGTTATGCTGTGGGCAGTGGGAGCATGGACAAAGAATGTGTGTCTATCTGTGAAGTAATCTAGTTGCTGAAGTGGATATTCTTCTGTGAAATCGACATCGATTTGAATTTTATGTGGGCCTTGAGATGGAGCCAATGAGATCCTTGAGTGTGGAAGTGATCTGCTCTTATTTGTGTTGTAAAGTGATTGGATGAGAAGTTGCATGGAAAATTACCTTAAGAATGGTGAGGGTGGAATCTGGGAAGCCAGCCAGCACACAACAAATTTGGAATGGGCAAATGCTGAATTGTCGATCAAAAAGTGTGGGGTGTCATTAAAGGTTAGCCCTTGCGGAATAACCTGATCTGGTGACAGTACATCTGAGATTAATTTCTGAATTCTCTTTGAAGTAAAGGCATGGGTCAATGTACTACCCAGTGACTTGGCATTTGTTGCAAAGTATCAAGAGAACCATTGCATGCATGGAGCTGAGTCAATTTTTCATCTTTGGTTGCAGCATGAGGATGTAGCTTTTGTTATACTTAGGTCAGTTAGGTTTAACTTTTGATTTTTTTTTCTCCAAATTATTAGAAGACTTACTCCACTTTAACCTTTGGTTTGTTTCAGTGACGTTCTAAGGTTTTTGAATATAAGTTAAAATCTTACAGCCTTATTTACATATAACTCTACTTTAGACTTTGGTTTATTCAGTTAATTTCTGTTTATTTCAACGTAAAGTAATATCTTATTACAAGCCTTTGGCCGTGCACTGCGAAGGTTGGCTGCAGGGCCTGCTTGCGACTTGATGCTGTGTCCAGCCCCGTGTGCGCTGCCAAACCCCATGCAGGCAGGCAAGCCCCCATTAGCAGACAACCACCCAAGGACCTCCACTCCACATTCTACATTTAAAAAAAAATAGTTTTCCCGATCCCACACGACTCCTGCAGGAGTCAGGAGCTGCACTGGCTCCCATGAGACTCCTGCAGGAGTCCAGAGGACAAGTGTGGTGCTGCACTTACTCCAGTTCCGAGATGGAGGCTATTTTTGGTCCTTTTTGGACTTCGTACCTATAGAAGGGCAGTTTGTGAATAGCAATGGGCTTACTCTTTTGCGGGTGGGTGGGTGGGTGACCCATCCTAAACCCCTTCTTGATCCTCCCTTAAACCCTTCCTTTTAGTAATAAGTATTTAGCATTTTCCAGCTACTCCCCTCTGTCCCTTCTACATTTACTACTGAAACATATACTGACGCGCAAGGAGATCTCCATAGTCAAGGCGGAGATCTCAGCACAGAAAAGATTAGAGCGGCTGAGACCTCCGCACGTAAGTGTCTGAATATCATTTTGTAGTACATTACTAGTACTATTTCAGTACTACTAAACGTACTATAAAATGCAGCTTGTGAATAATAACCTAAGTGTCTAGCTCTTCGTAGATAGTTGACTTGTCCTTTTTAGCATGCAATACAGCGCTTAGTCTGCAGATGCCTACATACTCGTGCCTTCCATGTTTTCATGTCTCCTTTTCCGTTTTCTGATCATTCTAATATCTTTTCCTTCTTTAAGATTTCCAAAAGTGCTGAAACATTTTGTTCGACTACCCTGAATGTCATCAATCCCTATGTTCCTTGTTTCCCTACCTTGGTGTAGCTGTACTGTATTTATTGAGGGACATGGGCCCAGGATTTTATGGGCCATTTACCTTTATTGTTTGTGCTTAGAACAGGGATTTATAAGACTCTATATGCTGCTAAGAGGTTGCTTCAGAGTGCCAGGGAGGATGAAAGGGAATTGAGTGGGGGAGCTGATGGTAGAAAGTAAAATAAACGCAATGGCATTTGCAGTATCCAGAAAGGACGCTTTCCAATTCCTGTAGTAGAAACTCCCATATTCTTTTCACCCTGTGTGGTGACTGGCTCGATACATTTTGGACTGCGCGTTATTACATATTGTAACTGCTCTTAAGATAACGATTAGGCTCATTGAAAGAAATGCTACTCCTTTGTTAATGAATGAACCTCCTACTGAAAACATGTTTTTTTGCATTTTCAGCACAGAGACAACAACATCTTCGCAAGTAACGGACGCTACAACGTTGAAAGGTTTGTTTACAAGTATGAGTGAAAAGTAGGAAGAAGATTATGCACAAAAGTAGGCACAGAACGCTTATGGTAGTACGTCTGAGAAGAATCACCTCCGCTGCATGTGGGAGGTGTGATCCTCGTCAGTGCTCCAAGTCATTATTCCCGGCAGAAGGCTGGCAGTTCAGTGCTGCACCTGGAGTCCCGATACAATGACCTTGCCTCTTCCTGAAACCGCTAAGTACTATAGTGCTGATCATCTTATTTTTTCCGGGGTGGTCTTTCACCTCAGTCTGACCTCAGAGTAATTCTGTGAGAGATCAGGTGGAGCCATCTTACAAATGAGTCCTGCTAGCTGAATACAACACTCTTCTCCACCTTCTCTGTGTAACAGGTAAACTCATGATAAAGCATTCAGTACAGTATCACCCAATAATTAAAATGTGGGACACAATCAGTCATAAATTGGGGCTGAATTCACCCAGTTGCACTTCCACTATGGTTATTTTCAGAGAATAAGGTACAGTCAATTGTAATGATTTGAACTAACTTTTTTTCCCCTAGGACAGTAAAAATTAAAACACATGCATTTCAAAATATCAGATATATTGTTTGATTTTTTCCTTTCGGACAAATATAGATCTGTATTCAAATATTCAATGCTTTAGTTCTAATCATGTTGTATTCAATAGTGTTTGTAGACAGGCACGTGTGCAACCTAACCTGTTAGGTAGAAAAACGTCGCCATCTTTTGATTTGTGAAAAATAGTTGGTGACAAAGCAGTGGGCATCAACACACAGAATCCTTCCACCATGAATCTTCTCATTACGATAGACTGGAATGGGGCCTTAGTCATTAGCAGTGGCTGAGATTAATTCAAGCGTTCCACCCATCAATGTTTTATTTTACTCAGTATGATTCCTTAAATTTACCCACATGTTTCCCATGCTCACTGTAACACAGGATTCAAGCTGATAGGCTGATACAATTAATAGAGCTGATGTTTAAATAATGAAAACAGAAACGGACCTTTCAATCTTCTTATTCGTTTCTAAAATGAACACTAATTAACAGAATAGAGCTATTTATGGCAACATGTTCATTTTTTGAACTTTTGGACGATTACAGGAAAGACAGAATCTCCCTGGATGTTAGCACACATTCTGAGCTACAATATTTTTTTTGACTTACTAATGAACTAATTCTAATATTGTTTTGCAAAAAAAATTGCAAAATACTTTCTGGTGTGTTTAAACTTCAAGTATAGATTCTGCTTTTATTCTTCGTGTCTGCAACCATGCTGTCTCTTTCATATGAAAATGCAAGTTACTATAGACTTATAGCCCTTCGTAGCGGGCTATACCGGCCATTAAACGCCCGCTCCAGCGTTAAAGGCCCGAGCTGAAGGCTCGGGCCTTTAACATGGGAGTGGGACTTTAATGGCCGGTTTAGCCCAGCTACGAAGGGCTAGGAGGCTATTAGAACATTCTGCCACTAGAGGGCAGAATGTTCTAACAAATAAAACAATGGCCTTTCGGAGCCCGAGGGGTTTTAAATCCCCTCCTTTGTAAAACAACATTGGAATGTTGCTTTGCGGGCTTTTACCGGCCCGTAGAAGCTCGGAGCACTCCATTGTATTCAATGGAGTGCTCCACATTCCAATGTTCTAATAAGGATTAAGTGGTTTTTGGGAAGGGTGATGGTGTGACTATGCATTATGAAGAATGCATGGTCACTGGGGTTGCTTGTGTTCCAGTTGAGAAGGGACCTGTTTGGCATTTTGGGCAGCACAGTTCCCATTGGAGCACGGCAACGGCTAATTTGCATATGACTGATTTCTTTCTGAGGTGGCTTGGTGGGCAAAGAAACAAGGGACTGGAATGTGTCCCATGTAATCACCAATGGCTGCGTTTAATTAAAGCAGTCCACACCCCCTGGTTTGCTGCCCTCAGTGCTGTGACCTAATTGCAATGGTATTCCAAGGCATTGATCCAGTGCTCACTGTGCCATTAGATTCAAGCTGCGCCCTACTGACGAGGTCCAAGTAGGCCAAAACCGGTCTGAGGTTGCTTGCGTTGGTGTTCAGAGGGGACCTGGCTAGGCATTTCTGCCGTTGATTGTTCCTAATGGAGCAGGACCAAGGCTAATTTGTATGTGACGGTTTCCTGTATGAGGTTGCATGGTGGACAAAAAACAATGGACTGGAATGTGGCCCAAATAATTACCATTGATGAGAATAATTCAAGCATTCCACCCATCACTTTTCTGTTTTCGTCAGTGCAATGCCCTGAGTGCGATAGGTATGCCCAGACTTGGGTCTCGTGCTCACTGTGGCATAGGACTTAAACTGCAATTAACTGATGAATCCAGATAGGCCAAAACCAGTCTTGGGTTGCTTCCGTTCCCTTTCAGAGGGTGCCTGGCAGTTTGGGCTGGTCTGTTCCTATCCGAATGGGAATTAGACTAATTTGCGTATAGCTGGTTCCTGTCCAAGCTGGCATGGTGGGCAAAAGAATTGACTAGAATGCAGGCCAGAGTAAGTCCCAGTGATTGAGTTTAGTGGAAATACATATGATGCTCCTTCCTCATGTAAAATACGCAGCAAAGGCACATTTTTATACTTTGTTTTCTCAATACAAGTCAGTGAAAATGTGAACATCTGACAGGAACTGTTACTGCAATGAAACAAAATAATGAGCACAAGGCAGTATCTTCTCAAGAGAAGGAATGCAAAAAGTAATTGGAAAACAGAGATACATAAACAAATGTTGACTGCACTACTTTTCTAAAATTCACGCCTCATGTTGCCAATCCTCTGATTGAGGCTTGACTTACTATACAATGCAGCAAATGTGCAATTGTGCAACACTGGATCAAATGGCTTCTATGCCTCAGAAATAAATAAAACTTTGCAGACAGATTAAAGTTGATGTGCACTTCAGGTCAATATAAAAACGACATTTAAATGCAGTCATATAACTTATCATATAACATATCAGTGTATGTTAACGCATTCATATGCAATGGCATGTTAGTCATAAAGCCCTGCTATTATGGCTTGGAATTTATGATTTAGCTTTCTCACTTCCTTACCTGCTTCTGTAAGAGGAAGGCAGAACGAGAATTTCAACTTTTTAGAAGTTTTGAGGAAACACTTAGAAGTCCCATAGTCAGGTCTCTGGGAGTTGATCTACCACACATATATTTCTTAGAAACTGCATTATGATAAAATGGATGGTTTTGCTGTGTTTGGCTACATGTTGAGGGTTGGTGTATTTTGCCACAAGAGTGGTGTGCAAGGAGTTTTTTCCGAAAAATGTCTACAATATGTTGTTCCTGTGTAGCCAATTTTCAAAATCCCCATCCTCTATACTTGTCCCCTTTAACCTGCAGTCAAAGGTAAACAAAACTTGGATTCATTTTCTCCAATAGCAGTTTCTGTGTGAGAGAAGCTGAATAGAAATGATACCTTGTTTTAAAAAACTTTGTGCCAAATTCCGAAAGTCATTTTCAGGGATGACTCCATGCCAGCTAACAAGGAAGAGGGGTAACTGTCAACCACAAACATATTTTTTCATAAACAGATTTTATTGGTTTTAATGAGAACAAAAGAAAGGATTGCATTCAAGTCAAATCCCCATAATCCCACCCATCCAAATTTCCAGCAGATTACAGAGGAGCCGCATCTTCCCCAAGCCCAGCCTCCACTGTAAAGGACAAGCCATAGTATTCCCAACATCTTCCCCAGATTTTATGGAACCTCCGAGGACAACCCCATGCGATATATATTGGTTCCTCTTATTTGGCACACCAGTTTATGCTGGATCTCACATTATCTGGCTAGGCGGCAGTGGTAATTTCCAGTTACTTGCTATGTCTGTCTTAGCCACTAGTGCCTCAAGACTGACCAACGTCCTATCTCCCCTCGCACCCCCAAACTCATCCATAAGTCCCAGAATGCCCACTTTTGGGGTCTGCACAACAGGTCTGGCCAGAATCTTAGCAAGGGACCTGCCTATCCGGTGCCAATACTGGGCGATCGCAGGACACTGACACACTATATGGTAAAAATCTGCTTCAGGGGAGGGGCATCAGTGCAATTAGGCTCGGGGAGAATGCTGTTTGCCAGAGTCTGTGAGGTGTCATATAGGTTAGATGAAGGTAGTGCGACTGGATTAACCTGAGCCGCACCGATATTGCGAGCTCCCGGGGACCACAAGCATATTTATTAAAATATACAATATACTTACTTAGAAAGTGTGAGTAATTTATTTAGATTCTTGTTAAGTGTTCAGCGGTTGGCCCATTCCACTCTTCCTGCCTTTAGAAGTTGGTCTGTTGTTTGTCAGCAGAGCACCTTTTCATTCCCTATCAGGATGCTAAGTACTGGCATTGGAGGGAGGGAAAGTCAGCAGAACTAGTTTATTACTGACAGCCATACAGACAGCACAAAAAATATTTTTACAGGTTGCCTTTCAGTCATAGATGGTAAAAAGCTATCTTCACCACTGAACTAGATTTTTGATATTATTAAAAAGGAACTTTTAATCAGGTTTCTAGCATTTTTCCTGAGATAATTGTGAAAATAAACTTTTGGTCACAACAGTGCCTCTCAGTACAAAATTGAAACTTTATATCTAGAGGTCAAGCTTTTATACCATAAGCTCCCAATTTTGAGGGTGATAGGGCACACCTAGGGGCGACTTAATACATTTATAAAAGTAGTTTTTGTTTACGCCAGCACACTTTACTCTGACAAGTGTTACTTCTGGGCTTTACAGCTGCAGCCAGGTAGGCCAAATTAATTTACCTGGAGCTATACTTTTTCAACTATTTGTATGGGACGTATAAGTATACACTCCAGCCTGCATGTAACATTTAACTTCTCTGCCACCGGTGGATTTCCTGTATCAACCTACCACTGCCTTACAAGATAGTTAAATATGCCAACTGAGTGAAGCCCATTTTTCATGCTTATATGTACAGAGCAAATGCTTTGTGACACTGAATTACAGCGCTAGAGTGCACAGAGCAAAATGCCAGTATAAAACAATGCCTAAACAAAGTAAGACATTTCAAGAAGATGCCCTTTTTCACAGAACGAATGTATGTTTAGCTTCAGCCATAACATTCATGTCTGCTGACAAGGAAATGTACCCCAACCAGGAAGTCCTATGTCTGTTTTGCATTTCTAAAAACACCTAAATCCAGTTGAAAACATATACATAACTGTCCATCAATGTATTATTTATTTGTTCGAACAGATCACAGATCCATCGACAATGAAAAACAATGGAAAAATACAGTATTTTAAAAAAACATTTTCAAGACACAGAATCATAAGACATCAGTTAATTTAAAAATGTGCCTCTAATCGACTAAATTGATTCCGATAACTTAGAAACAACAAATATTACCCATGGGTTCATGTCAAATTGACATATTCTGCAGGTTGACTTGCAATGTCTAATCTACAGATGCCTGCATAGGGGTGTAATCCACCTGCACCTTGATTTTAAATATCTACTACAAGAAAAAAAACACATGCTTCTTACTTTCATTCTCTAAATGACACACAGGACAGATTGGGGAACTCACGCTAGGATTCAGGCCCTTAACAAAGAAAAATGCTAAAGATAAAATGCCCAGCCTGAGCTTAATGTAAAGTGCTTTTCTGCTAGGGGCGGTTGATGTTGTCCAAGAAATACTGACATTTCAAATCACATTTGGATTCTAAAAAACATTTGTTCGGTTTCTGACTGCCACATTTGGCCGTATACCTGCCATTATCTGACTAAAGCTATTTGTGAAGCATTTGTAGGTACCATTGTGGGGTTATCCCAGTAACGCCTAAGTCCAAAAGGTTGAAGCCAAGATCTTACATAAGAAAGCGAGGACAACTACACGGCGCTAGGTCTATGGATTATATCGTGCAGGGACTCTCTTTAGGGTAGTAATTCCCTTGTCACCCAGGTGAACGTCCAATAGATTAATGGCTTTATGGACATAACATGTGGAATAGGTTTAAGAGCAACATTGAGCCACCTGGGAATGGTTGGGGAGCTCCGGGGAAATAGGATAGTGGGTAAAATCCTTTGTAGTTCTAAGAAGTGCGGCCATGCTATATTCAATAATAAGTTAGCTTTTGAGAATTTGTGGAGACCAAATATTGGAATCCGACAAACAGATACCCAGATAGTCAAATTCACGCAACCTTTCTAGAACAGTATCATTTAAATTCAATGACTTATGAGGACTGAATACTACAAAGACCATAAACAGAATAGAAGAAGCTGAATCTTTCCAATAATGCTCACAGACTCATGTGGGATTTAGACAGCAGCATGGTACTGTTAGACCTGACACTCAGCCTTAGGGTGGTCTTCCCCCAAACTTGTGCCTGCCCTCCTCCATTTTCTTGTCCTAGTTTTTTCTGACTTTTGCCACTGCTAAACAGAGCTAAAGTGCTTGTGCTCTCTCCCCTAAACATGGTAATATTGGTTCATCCCCAATTGACATATTTAATTTACTTATAAGTACCTAGTAAAGTACACTACATGTACCCTGGGCCTGTAAATTAAATGCTCTTAGTGGGTGTGCAGCACTGATTGTGCCACCCACATAAGTAGCCCCTTAACCATGTCTAAGGCCTGCCATTGCAGGGCCTGTGTATGCAGTTTACTGCAACTTCTACTTGGCATTTAAAACTACTTGCCAAGCCTGAAAACTCCCCTTTCATTGCAAATAAATCAACCCTAAGGTAAGCCCTAGGTAGGACATATACTTTTATGTTTTGCATGTCCTGGTAGTGACAAACAGCTAAATTCGTTTTTTACCTCTGTGAGGCCTACTCCTCTCTAAGGCTAACATTGAGGAATTCCTTAAAACACTTCTAAGCTGTAATTCCTGATCAGCATCATGTTTTATATCTTTGGAATAGTAATGATAAATCCTCTTTACTGGCAAAGTTGGATTTAACATTAGTATTTTAGAAATGCCACTTTTAGAATGGGGACATGTCTCTGCTCTTAGCTCTGTGTGCCCTTCAGCCTGCCTCCAATACACATCTGGAATGAGTGACAGCTACACTTTGTGCATTCCCTCTAGACAGCCACAAACTCAGGCAGGCTAGGTGTGTCTGAGTGCCCATCTACATACATCTGCATTCTGATGGTTCTTCCAGGCCAGGAAGGGAGGGAAGGGCGGACACTTACACTTCAATAGGTAGTGGTCTGACCAGACACAAAGGGCTGATTACCCCCTACTGATAGCCTGTAGCTGGGTCTGAGAAGAAAGGACCTGTGTGCACTTCAAATACCTCTCTTTGAAGTCTCCACCACTTCAAAGGCACATTTGGTTATAAGTACTGGGTCTCTGACCCTACCAAGACAGCACATTTCTGGACCTGTGACCGCTCTACCAGGAAGAAGAGCCGTGGTGCTGCTAAAAGGACTACCCGCTTTGCTGAACTCTGCCTTGCTGTGCTCTTACCATGCTGAGCCGCCCTGCTGCATGCTGTTCATGCAAATGGGTGAGACGGACTGGACCTGCATTACATGAACCCAGAGTGACTTCAAGGGCTTGCTGGCTTGCCTCCTGTTCACAAGTCTCAGGGATATCAAAGACTTGAACCATCTACATCTGCACCTGGACTCTACAAGCCATGAGTTTGGCCTGCCAATGATGCCATCCCAGTCCTGTACCCATGGAAGTGGAGCCTTAAGGTGCTCGACAACCACACTCACACATCCGCATCGGATTCAGCACCTCTCTGTCGCAGTGTGGGTCAGAAGCAGGGCACTCACCGTTACGTGTAGCGGATTCGACGATCGCTGCAGTTACGTGAGAGACCTCTACGCATATCGTCCACAGCTTGATCTACGCAGCCTCGTGGCAATGACATCGTCTGGATCAGTGGACCCAAGAAGGTCCCTGCTGCCGGTTCGCACACATTTATGGTCGGCCTGAACTCTTGACTTTGTCCTGGCCTAGTGCGACCCGATAACTCACTTAAGCACTTATTGTCTCTAAGCGCTCTTCTGACTTTTTGATCCCGTACAACTTTGTACTTCAAAGTCTAATGAAAAGATTCTTATTATTTTGGTCTTGTTTTATATATAATGTCATACTTTATTTTTCTAAACTGTTGTGGAGTCTTTTGTGGTGTTTTCACTGTTTTTCTGTTTAAGTGTTGCACAAATACTTTACACATTGCCTATTAAGTTACGCCTGACTGCTTTGTGCCAAGCTACCCGAGGGTGAGCACAGGATAATTTAGGTTGTGTAGTTACTTACCCTGACTAGGATTGTGGCTTCTGGTTGGACACGGAGCGTACTCTGCCAACCAGAAATCCCATTTCTAACAGGTACCGTCTGCAAATAGAAGCTCAGGTACTTTTTGCCAGAGATACTTGGGGAATCATTCATACAGTGTAACAGAAATGGAACACAATCATTTAAGTACAGCAGAAACCGTGTTGGTGCAAGACTGCACCCTTGCCTAGCCCCTCTTCTAATGGGCATTATCTCGTTTAGGTTGCCATTTGTGCAAAATTTTCTGCGTGGATCTGGTTTAATGCTGAAAGCAGGCTAGGCAGGATTCCCTTGTTTTGCAATACAGCAGGATTCCCTAGTTTTCCAGTACCTCCTAAAGTTTTTTCGTTGGCACAAGGTCAAAAGCAGCCTTAAACGCAATGAAAGTCATGTAAAGATGTCAGGTCAACAGTCTTCCTTTTAACCATATTGAAACTGAAGACCAAATCAATAGTACTAACCCTCAACCTAAAACTAGCTTGCAAATGCAAAAGTTTTTGTTTTTTGGCCATCCAGAGGTTTAAGTTGTCCAACACCTGCTTGCAGAATATGTTCTGTATATTATCAATTAAACTTATTGGCCGATAGTTTCCTGGATTGGTATAAGAGCCCTTTTAATAAACCGGTATGGTCGCGGCCCCTCACAGAGAATCGGGGATCGGAGCTCCAGATGCTTTTGCATTCAAAAGTTTATTTATTTAAATGCTCCATACAAAAAGACTCTGAGCGAAATTAATTGCTGGGAATTCTATTTAAACCAGGTTCCTTGTTGTATTCAGGAGCAAAAATCAGACGGCAAACTTCAGGTGAGGGAGACGTTTTTATTCCATCTCATTACTGGTCAGCATCTATAACAACTACCAATAATGTTTCCCCTAAAATCCTCAGTACACAACGTTCTAGGAGGAATCAAGGAAGCGCAGGGCAAAGGGGAACAAAGGAGCAAAAGGAGTTCACATTAACACACATTTACATAATTTTATAACATATCTCCCCCCTTTAAGAGACCAAAGACTTTATCAACCTTGGAGAACTATCCAAAAAGGTGTTCTGTTGCGTGGGTTAGACCTTATCCCATCTGCTATGCTGGAAGTGTCAGTTTGGGGTTCTCTGAAGCTTCCTGTCTCTGTTCCATTGTGGTCTCCTCATCTGAGGAAATTACGGCCCTAGGTGCACCTGGATTAGAGGCACCTGACTGAGGTTGAGGCAACCTGGAAGGGACTGACTTAATTCCCCCATTAACCCCTGGACCTGTATCATTTTTCTAAGTGAACAGGTGAGTATCATACTTTGACACTCTCTTCTTATTCCAACATTTACCATCTTGGATTATGATACTCTTTTCATTAATTTTAACTACTTTTATTGGTTTATAGTATTTGCTCATTCCTTTTACTGTTCTCTGGGGAATGCGTATTCTAACTAGGTCTCCCACGTGAAAGTTTTATGCTGTGGACCTGTGTAAGGTGTTGTACTTTGACTCAGCTTTAGTTTGGTAATTGGAAATGTTGCTTTGTGTGGCCACCAACTTTTGTTTGGTGCAGGAAACCTTGTGATTTTGCAATTTGGTCTTAAGCCACCAGGGACAAAGGTTTGAAGATGGGTGTCTTCCCTTCAGTAACCAGAATGGGGACATCCCAGTTAAGTCAAGTCAAAATAAGCTTTATTCGAAATCACGTAGTGAATCATAAAAGCTACAAAAATGTGACAATATCAAGGTTAAAAATCAGTTAAAAGGTAATAAAAACACTGGCATAAAAACAGACATAAATAAAAACGGACGTCACCTTCTAATCAATGAGGTTTCTACAGCTGCTTCCTGCATCTTATTACAGCCAATAAAAACCGTGACAATGCAGCACATATGTGTAAACTCGGAAGTGATTGCAGATAAATAAAAGCTGGTCGACATTGTACAAAACCAAGTTGTTTTAGCAAAGGCTTAATAAAACATTTTCTCAGACCTAAGTAAAATTTGCAGAAAAAAAAAATATGGTTGGTACTCTGCATAGAAATATTATCTCATGGGCATTTCACAGGGTCGTGTGACCAGTTATTAATGATGGGAAAGCTGGTTAGGTGATGGAAGATATCCAGCCGAAACCGGGTCAGCACAAATCTATGGCGCGGATTGTACATGTTAGCTAAATAAGGTTGCATATAATAACTGGTCAGAATCAACTGGTTCTTCAAGACAGAAGGTTTCATAATCTCTGTGCATAGCCTCGATTCCTCAAGTAGTGATAGGCATTTCAATTTAAGGGCTTTCCTGTGGATGGTAATCAAGAGCTCAGGGTGGTCAAAAAACTTGGGGTGGCCAATATCTACCAAACAGTCATGCACAAATTTGAGCCAGGGGATTTTAAATGCGGACGTAGATCTTAGACAGTCCGTTATGATGGAACGGTTGAACACTGTGTGATCAGATGACCAGATCTTATGCCAGAGCAAGACTGGCTGGATCCTTATCACGTCTGCTAGGTAGGTAACTCTCAGTTCGAAGTGGCAAACGAAGGTTGAGCAGCTTTTCGGAAGGGCGAGGAGGTTCCTTAGGAATGTGTTTTCTACTAGCTGGAGTAAATTGCCATTCACATGTCCCCAAAGCTCAGACCTGTACATGGCGGTTTGTCTGCATTTGGCCTTATAGATGGTCATCATTTCCCTCAGGTGTTTGAAGTTCAGCTTCTTAGCAAAGTTCAACAGGATTGTGGTGATTTTAACAAATTGGAGCCTCCTTGACTTAATTGCACTCATCCAATTCCCATCTTTATTAAATGAAATGCCTAAATATGAGAATGTAGATGTAAGCAGAATCTTAGAACCCTCATTGACAATATCACGGCAACGGGTAGCTCTTTTCCCAAATTTCATTGCAAAGGTTTTACTGATGTTTATGTTTAAGCCATGATTCTGCATGAACTGGGCAAATTCATCAACTAATCGCTGTAGGCCAAGTGGAGTGCGAGCCATTAGAATGGCATCATCAGCGTTAAAAAGTGCCGGAATCAAACGGTGCCCTACTTGGGGTAAGTCTGTGCACTTACTTGCTAAAGTACTACCTACGCTGTTAAGGACATACCAGTAACTGAATGGGGGGAATTCTGTATGCCCACAACATTTTACAGTACATGAAGAAATGGTCACAGTGACAACAAACTCAGACAATACGTCATCACCTTTTGAGTGAATCAAAATTACAATTTATTTATATTTAACACATAATGATGTTCATATTCAAACGCAACACAACGGTCTGCATTATTATGAAGAGGTGCTCCCGAAGGGGAGAAGAGAGTGTAACGCGATGTGCAATAGTAAAGGTTAGTGAAGACGAAAGGGCAATGTGCACTATATACATCAAAGAAAATGGTGACCTTTCAGCCACTGTCAAAACTAAACATACATGAAAACCATAATATTCGAGGGACACAGTGAGTCAATCACTGTTGTCTATACATGGAAAACAGATAACACAGTCGACGTTTCCACCCCAATGGTGTGTGTAGGGAATTCGAGTCCTCACAGTAGGGTCTTCATCAGGACAGAGGGAGACACCCTTCAATCCACCCAGAAAAATCTGGTGGAGATGTTCAAATGATGGGCCCAAAGGCTCCTGTGTCGTAGAGGCGGATCAGGACCTCTGATGATGTTATTAGTCGTTGATCAGCAAGTTGCTCGGTGCTTCAATGGCAGATTTAATCAAAAGATTGCACAATTACTGCACTCGTTCGGAGAGCAGCCGTCTAATTTCAGGTCACCATTTTCTTTGATGTATATAGTGCACATTGCCCTTTCGTCTTCACTAACCTTCACTATTGCACATCACGTTACACTCCCTTCTCCCCTTCCGGAGCACCTGCCTGTTGCATTGTGGATCATATAAGGTTGTGCGGGTGTGTCATTTGTGATGGTATTGTAATAATTCTGTGAATTCCCTGGAACACAGTGGATACTGATGTCTGTGACCAAAGCTTCAGGGAATCCCTCCCTACTGAGCGCTTCCATAAAAAACTCAAGCGACACATATGTAGTGATCCTGTCTGTGAATTTAACTTCAGGCCATTTGGAGTGATAGTGGACAAGCACTAGTGCATACTGCATGTTTGGTGGTAAGCTTTTGAAAGGGCCCAAAATATCTAAGCCCAATTTTCTCCACACCACAGTGGGCCAGGCCATGCTCTTCATGAGGGGTACATGGGTTTTGCAATTTTTGTCTGAGGCAGCACACACATTGCATTTTCTTATTATTCGGTCAGCCTCGATATCCATGCCTGGCCTCTAATACTATTCTCTCAACAGATTTTTCAAAGCAGACATTTCCATGTGTCCCTGGTGACCTACTCTCACTAGACATTCTCGAATGGCCTTAGGAGGAATGCATTTGCTGTTCCTAAAAAACGAATCATCAGCCACACTCAGTTCAGGCGCAACTTGAGAGAAAGAATGCATTGAATATTTCAGGGATTTTGGGTTGGCCAACTCTTTAGTATACACTCCCTTACCAGTGTCAGATCCTCATCCTTAGCATCCTCTGTGATCCACACACTTTCTTTCATACCTTCACCACAATCTCTGCACACATCACCGATAAAGCCACTATGTCTCCATCAGTCATAGAAAAGCATGACTCAGGTGGCACTCCGGTGGCTTTACTAAAGGAAATCTAGATAAACAGTCCGCGGGTTGGTTGCATTTACCAGGTACATGCGCAACTTCAAAATTGTATTCTTGCAGTTTTGAGCATAACCTAGTGAGCCATGCTGTAGATTATCCCCCACCACCCGGTGAAAATACCTGTACAAGAATTTTGTGATCAGTATGTAATGCAAATCTATTGCCCACACATAGTGTCTAAAGTGATCAATGGCCCAGACACATGCAAGTAGCTCTCTTTCGATCACAGGGTATTTTCTTTTGGTCTCACTTAATGTTCTCGATGCAAATCTCACTGTCCACATCCTGTTGCCTGACTTCTATGAGAATACACTGCTAAGACCATAAGCACTTGCATCCACCGTTATGAGGCACCACTTCCCTTCAACAAATGGTTGCAACGTGGGGGCCTCTATTATCTGGTCTTTCATGTTGAGGAAAGCCGTCTGATGTTCTTGTCCCCACAAATATTTGGCAACTTTTCTCAACAATTTGCGTAAAAGTTCTATTTAGGTAGCAATATTTTTGATGAATTTACTGTAATGTTCACATAATCCAGCGAACACCCTCAGTTTCTCTTTATCATTCAGTGGTGTAGAAGTGTGTATAGCATCTACCAATGACTTCTTGGGTTTGACTCCACTTTCTAATATCAAGTGACCTAAATTTTCCACTTCCGGTTAGAATAATTTGCATTTGTGAGAACTTAGGACCAGTCCAGCCTCCTTCAGTCACCTACATTCATCACTGAGTATTTCCTTGTGTTCCTGTTCTGTTTTTGTGAACATCAGCATGTCGTCTTGATAGTATCATACATTGGTTTCCATATCTTTGAACAGATGAAACCTCATTCTTTGGACCACGGAAGCAGCTAATGATAAACCGAAGGTCATTCTTTTGTACTGATATACCCCAAAAGCGGTAATGAAGGCCATAAGATGATGGGATTGTTTTGACAATTTGATCTGCTGGTACTCATTGTGCAAGTTCAGAGTGGAAAAGCTGGTTGCTCCATTCAACATTGAAAGGAGATCATTAATTCTCGGCAAGAGATGACTATCTGCAATGATGCAAGCATTGACAGCCCTTAGGTCCACACATAACCTCATAATTCCATTTGATTTGTTTAGCAAAACAACAGGAGAAATCCAATCGGAAAATTCTATCTCTTCAATGAAGTCATCTTACTGCAGTTTCGCCAAACGTTTTTGCAAATCAATCCTTGCACTGAAAGGTGCATTTCTCATTTTCTGCCTTATTGAAGTGGAGTTTCCTTTTACTTTTACGTGATGGGTAAAACCTTTGAGATTCTCAGTCTTGTCGCTGAAAACCTCTGGTTACAAGAGTTAGATGTATGTTCCAGGATTCTCTTCATGGATGACCATAACTGGTTCAGCTGCACATGGTTTAAAGAATATTTTTAAGAGCCTTTGGTCTTATCAACCTAACTCGCAAATGCCTGAATTTGCAAAGTAGATTTTTATTTCTGCTGATCTGTCTTTGAAAGATACCTTGGTGCAAAAGTACCCATGCAGATTGATCCTGTTCCCATCAAATGTCGCAGCTTGAATGTCTGATAGGTTCAAAGGTATGCGTTCAGTTGGTCATGTTGTTTCAAAAATGTCACGGGGTATTAAAGTGACTGGTGATGCTGAATCGGCTAGAAACGACAACTCTGTTTAAATTAGTTGGAGCACACACTTGGGAGGTTCCTAGTGTCCTATGTCATCGCCTTCTTCTGGACAGATAATCAGCACTAAGTTGGCATTTTCTTCCTCACTGCTTGTAGTCATCTCGCTGGTTCCTTCCTCTGATATTGGGGAAACCTTCGCACAGCCACCATGTTTGACATCTCTGCATACTTTTGCGAAATGTCGCTGACGATGACAGACACTGCATTCTTTGTTCAATGCTGGGCACCCTCTGAAATTGGCAACATGAGATGTGCTTTTGCGCCTGTAGCATTCAATCCTTATTCCAGGCTTTTGTCGCTACAATTTCTTTTTTCCATGTAGCACACTTATACTTTTTTCTTCTGTTCTTTGACCGCATTGACCTCTTTCACCCAGGATATCGATTGTTCAATTGGCTTTGCAGTCTTTACTACTTCTTACAGGGAGGAGTCTCTCATGACCCACAGATGTTCTTGTATCTTTATTACATAGGTATTAACCATTAATTGATCCCTGATCATTTCAGCAGTTTTAGTACCAAAATTGCAGGTAGTGGAGAGACTTCATAGGGCTGTCAGGAACTCATCAAAACATTTGTTATCTCTTTGCCTCCTGGTATAGAAGTGATACCTTTCTAGGGTAATACTTATAGTAGGTTTGAATCTAATCTCCAGTCTCAACATAGCTTCTTCAAATTCATTAAACCCTCTTCTTCATCGGGTGATTGCACTTTGAATAAGGATCTGAAGATTTCTTGTCCTTCTGAACCTAACAGGTGAAGTAAAATGCATTTTTCTATCTACAGGCATCTTACCAGCATCTATGGCTGTGATGTAAGTAGTAAACTCCTCTTTCCACCTTTTTCACTCAACTGGCAGGTCTCCCTTTGCTTGTAGGAACTTGTAAGGTGGATCAAACTGCATACTGACGTGTATAAAATTTAAAAGCACTAATAACTCCAATGTGGTTGAAGTGATGTAAATGCACACAGTTTAACAGTCTCTTTCTCCTCAGTAAAGCACTATTAGGGGGAACAGTTGGTGTAGTTTAACAGTGCACAGAGGTTCACAGTCTAATGCACACTGGTTAACAGACTCTTACATAATTTTATAATATAACATATCTCCTCCCTTTAAGAGACTAAAGACTTTACTATCCCTGGAGAACTTTCCAAGAAGGTGTTCTTTTACATGGGTTAGACCTTATGCTAACTGCTATGGTGTGTGTGTTAATATATTTTTATTTGGCAAATTTTGCCATAAAAAGTGCCACAATACAACATACAATTAAAAGGTCAATTATACAAACAGCACAACCATAAAAACTGTATAAAATTCAATAAAATCCTGGTAAAAAGTACCGTGGGAGCACTGCCACTCTATAAGAGAATTCTCAATTCATCACCAAGTAGAAAAAGAGTCACATATGCATATATACATTTCTCCATCCATACGGTCTTCCAGGGTTCAAAAATATTCGCAAATCATATATTAAAATAATTTTCCTATCCCATACCCATTTCAAATTATATTGCCAGTTCATTCATCGACTTCTGTATCGCAATTAAAAATCTTCCTATTGCACATGACACATTAAAAAATCTCATATTTATCAATAAGCTAAGTTCTTGTTCCCTACTTTCAATTTTATAGGCGATAAAAAGGGGTTTTAAAAATTCTTTCTGTTCTTCTAGGAACCACAAACAATCCATCAAAATATGTGGGCCACTGCATTTTACTTGTAATCCACATGGGCACAGACCCTGTTCATTCTTCATTGCAGATCTTATCTTCCGATCAACGTTACATGGGTTCAGGCCAACTCTAAATTTCAGTAATGTATTTCTAAGCTTCGGGTTAGGCATGGCCTCGATATAGGGGAACATATGATCGTTAGTCCACCCGTTTACCAAGAACTGGGTGGACGATTTGCTCCTCAAATAACATAGATCTTCTTCTCGGGCCTTAGTGTTGATAATAGCCCGTAGCACCTCCTTGGAAATCTGCTGCCCTGATTTCCATTGATCTGGGTCTAAGGAGAGTTTAGCACATAATTTATCTAACTTATGTCTAGTTTCGGATGCCCAATTCAGTTCACTTTCCTCTAATTCTCTTTTACAAAGGTTTGATATTTTGGGGGGCCCTTCTCTATTCATTCTCTGCCAGAAGTTCAGTGAAGCTTGCAATCCCCGAAAATTCCATGCTGTAAGTTGACATTCTACTCTCACTGCCTGTATCATAGTTGACGGAGGGAGACCAAGAAGCTGTTTCATGCATTTACCCTCTTCTAAATTCCAATCCACTTTGCTACCTAAGAATATGACCTCTGCACCGTATTGGAATTGTGGGCGGACCATTGCATTAAAAGCTGATAAAATTGGCCGCAGGGAGGGGCCTCCATACTTCTGCTTAAATTGTTTGAGGCCCCATATTGAAGAGAGAGCCTTTGCTTTTAGTGACTGTAGGTGATCCCTCCAATTTAACTTACTATCGAACCACATACCCAAATATTTATATTTGTCCTCTTCTTCGACTCTGACCTCTCCCAGTTTCCAATAAAAAGAGCTCTTTCTTTTACCCAACACCATTATTTTAGTCTTTTCTAAATTTACTGTGAGGCGTTTTTTTAAACAGTAAATTTGCAGGCCCAATTCTGTCATGTCTGTTATCACTAAATCGTCTGCATATAGTAGACATGATATATGGGTCCCCCCCATCTTAGGGCTTAATCCACCAGCCTTATTCAGTATATTTGGTAAGTCAGAGAGGAACAAGGAAAATAACAATGGGGCCAAAACACAGCCCTGCCGTAATCCATTCTTTATCTGTATTTTCTTAGATAAGGTTCCGAGGGTATCCAAAATTACCCTGGCCCAGTTCTGTGAGTGCATTTCCTGAAATAATGAAAGTACTGTTTTGTTGATTCCGAGCGTTGCCAGCATAGTCCACAGCAGATTACGATCTACTGAGTCGAAGGCGGCTCAGAAATCAACAAAATAGCAGAACAGATTGCCTCGCACTTCCATTGCCTTTTTTGCCATTGCCCATAAACTGAGGCAATGGTCTATGGTTGAGTGGCCCTCCTTGAACCCACCTTGCTCTATTGGTATCAAATTGTACTGTTCTGCCCAAGACTTCAACACGCCTAACAATATCTTAGAGAATACTTTCTCCCCCACATCCAACAGGCTTATGAGGCGATAATTCTGAGGCAGTGTGGCGTCCTCCTTTTTATAAATTGGTCTGACAATGGCCCCCTTCCAACTATCTGGGAAGATCCCAGAGGTTAAAATATTTTGAAAGGTCACCTTTAGAAAGCTTGCCCACCAGTCAGAATTATTTTTTAATATAATTGCTGGTAGGTTATCAGGCCCTGCGGCTTTCGTTAATTTTAGAGATCGGATGGTTTCTTTTATATTTTGAAAAGAGAAGTGTGGCTTTAATTGTTCTACATCCTTAGACCTTATTTCCAAGGTCTTTTAATCCTCTTACCATTATACAAATTACTCAGATGGTTAACCCAATCATCTTCTCCCACTAAACACCGCATTTCCCCTTGTATATTTCCCTCCTTTACCAATCGCCAAAATAACCTTATGTTATTTGTGTTTATCACTTCTAACATTGTTTGCCAATTTTTGGACATATATTCTGATTTCCTTTCTCTCAGCTTATTTTTATACACAAGTTTAGCCACACGGAGACACTCCATTGTTTCCTTGTCCTGTCTTTTTCTTACCTGTCTTTCCCATTTTCGTACCCTCAACTTTAAATTTCTACACTCATTATTAAACCAACCGTTTGTTCTCTCTTTCTCCTTGTGTGTGGACCCAGATTTTACTTGTATCCTTAGACAATTTACCACCTGCTCAATTGCCTGGTCATACTATGTTAGAGTTTCATCTCTTTGCACCAAATTACTAACCAACGTATAATCAATTATCAAGTTATTAACCACCTTCAGGCTATCCTCTGTTATACGGGTGGTTATGCGTCTAGGGTGTTCTATCTGTAAAGGGACCACTCTTTCTCTTTCTGATTCTTGTTCTATCTTCATTAATAATTGTAGAGGCCATTGGTCGCTGCCTTTGCTCTGCAATTCCTCAAATTGTTCTACATCCTTAAAATACCAAGTATTTATAAAAGCGTAATCAATTGGGCATTTCTGATTCCCTACGCGAAAGGTCTTTCTTGCAGGGCAGTCAGTGTTCACCCGTCCGTTGGCACAAAATAGCCCTATAGATCCAAGAAACTTTGCTAGGTATTTGTCCCGTGCAGAACTACCTGCACCAGCAAAAGTTGCTGGGGGTACCTGTGCCGTGTTTAATAGGTCTTTAAACAGTTTATCGCTAGTTGAAGGGTCCAGTTTGTGATTAAAGTCTCCTAAAATCATTATTAGATATGATGCTTTTGTTGTACAAATGAGCTCCAGATTTTCCTCTAGCAATCCTAGTTGCTCTTCATAGTCTGGTATAGCTCCAGGCTGGATATATATATTAATCATTATTATTTGTCTTCTTGCCCAAGTACCACAATAGAGCTCTATCTGACTAGCTAAAACCACCTACATTTCACTTTTAACTTAATTACTCTATTGGCAATTTTTGATGATACCAACATAATCAGCCCCCCCGAGGGACGCCCTAAATTCATTCGTACTGCCTCTTTGGTAAGCATAAAAAAACCATCTATTGGTTCGGGTACCTCGCACAGCCAGGACTCCTGAAAACACAATATTTCATAACTGCTCAGCATTTCTCTAAAGGGGTCTTGGGATAACTGTCTCTTATATCCCCCTATATTCCACGACAGTATCCATAAACTGTGCGAGGGCCCCGATTCCTAATCCAACTCACTCAACCCTTCAATCATATTGTCATCCCAACTTCTTGAGGATTCAAATAGAGGTTCAAATCGATTACTCAACACTAGCTCCTCTACGGCATTTGCTATTGTTACTGTTAGCCCTCCCTGATTTTTATCGGTACAAATTCTTCTATGCTGGGCACCTAGTATATCATACTGTATTTGCTCCGGACAAAGTCCTGCGTGATAGGTGAGGGTCCCAGAACTCCCAGGGTTACTCTCTTCTATAGCTAATTCGCTATCATGCACGAGTCATATCCCCTCCTTTTCCAGTTCTCCCTCTGCCCCTACCATCTGCTTTACAAATTCCGAATAAAATAGGACCTTTGTTACCTCATTTCCTTCCAAATTGGTTACAAAACCTATTTGCCTTAAATCATCAGATGAGACTTCACCCAATGTGGGACATTTAACCAATATTTGTAGTAGGTTTGAGCGATTTAGGGGTTTTATTTTCCTTTGCCGCTTTCTCCCTAGCCTTCTCCCCCATGGTTCCAAAAACACCCATAGGCCATCTCTGTTATTATACTCCCTATTACTCCTCCTGGCTATAGTTACAGTCTCCGGCTTTGGGAAGGCTCTTATCCCAGGTTGATCTGAAGAGGGCTCACCCCTTATTCTTATGCAGGACGGCTCACCACCCGCCCTGCTCTCCCTTCTTTCCTTTTTCCTCTGTGCTACAGTGCCTTGGTATTTCATACTTCCACACAAGGGATTCCCCCTCTTCACGGTTCTGATATCTTTTCTATTTAACTTCCCCCTTGAACCCTCTTCACTTCTGGGTCCATCTATCAATCGCCTCTCTTGATCTGTTATTACCACTCTCTGCCCTTTGCTCTGTCTTGGTTGTAAACCCCTTATTTTTTTCAACCTTATTTGCGGGTTCCTTCTAATTTTATACTTGGGTATATATCTCTTAAATCTCCCGTAGGCCCTCCTCTTTATTACCAACATTGGGCACTTTGAGATGAATACCGTCGTTTTTTTTTTGATCAGTATAGATTCGCCCTCCTCAGTACATGATAACACATATACCTCCTGATCTCTTTTCTATTACTGGTCGTACTAAAGTAGGCATACAGTTGTTAATTTGTTTCAACTCCTCTGTGATCTGCTGTAATTGGGCTTTATAGGTTTTCCCTTGTCTGTTATTCTCAACTAGAGCTTCTAGTATTGCCTGCAGGGTCTTTTGCATTAAAAACATCACCTCTAGTAATGAAGAGAACGGGGTAGCTGTCATATCGAGTGCCAAGGACGACTGTATAGTATCCGGGGGTGGGGGGGATAGGGCCTTGCTTGAAAGTATCGGTTCCCTTCCTCCCCTGCCTAATAGCTGCTTGTTGCAACACTTCGTTGTCTACCGTAGGGCTGTCAATGGGGCTATCAAATCCGCTACGGAAAAGGCGGGGTGATGAGGATAGCCTAGGTTCCAATAAGAACAGTCCCCCTTCATTTTCCCCCCCTTGTTCACCCAAGTCCAAATCTGGTAGTAGAGAGTCAGTTGTTACACTCGTTGCGTTCCTTAGGCACTCTTTAAGATCTTTTTCTTGGGTTCCCCCCGACACAGAGGAATAATCACAGACATCCAGTTTCTTTTTAAAGTATTTTCCCCCAACATTTTTTATAGATTGACCCAGGGAAGTCCCACTCACTTCTTCTGCGGGGTGTAACATTGTATCTTGCCTACTAGCTGTCGATGTTTCTTCAAGGGGATCAATAATAGTCTTCTCTAGTGACTTTTGGTGTTGGAGTTGGTCCTTTTTACCCTTTCTTAGTCCAACAACTTTCTGTCCCTTTTTAGCCCCGCATAATTTCCCTTTTGGTGGCATTTCCCTTGTACCCTCTGGGTTTTACAGCTTTCAACGTAGCCCGTGACACACCTTATTGGCGATCGCACCCCTTGTCGTGTCGTTATCTCCGAGGTCCTGGATGGTTATTGGTCCAAGGAAAAGTGCGCCGTATTTAACTCCCAACACATACAAGTTTCCTTTTCTAGGCGTGCCTTCTCCTCCTCTTTACCGTAGGAAAGCTAGTCAAGTATGCAAGTACACTGACCGAGGCTGAACGGAGGCTGAGCGGAGCGCACCAGGTCTACCCACAAACCGCACCCAGACCTAGCTGAGCTGTCTCCGCAGGGGGCCTAGGCAATGCTCCACAGAGGGACACTATGCCCTTCTCACTCAGACTCCCGCTTTCTTCACAGGCTAGGCAGGGAGGTTAAGAGCAGTACCAGCGGCAGTGGCCCCCACAAAGGCAACACTTCAGAACCAGACTACGGGCTCCTCTGTCTTGTCTGTATATACAGGTCCAAGAACAAATTCAGTACAGATGGAGGACTCCTCTCCACTCTCTTCTCTCAGATGAGGCTCCTCCCCTCCGCTTGTCATGCAAATACCGATGCAAATACCATTGCTGAGGTTCAAGCTCAATAGGGTTTGATAAAGAGGGGGCTGGGGCTGGAGCGAGGGCAAAGTTCCAAAGGTTCACTTCAAGTTCTGCTTATGAGCGGCCATCTGCTATCCCACCACTCGCTCCCTCCCCTCCTCTGCAGATTAGGAATCCAAAAATCTCCCCCCGTCTCCCGGCCTACCTACCTCACCTGTGGTGGTACTAGTGCAGTACTGTGTGGTGTGGTAAGGTGCGGGCTGCCCGGGGCTCTATTCAAATGTCGGTCGAACCGGCAGCTCCTCCACAGCTCCAGTATCCTCCTCGGCTGCCCTGAACTTAATTTCAGCCCAGACAACAGCTGGGCGGATCAAGGGCACTACCTAAGAAAACGGCGCACTTCACTCCTGGCAACTCGCTGGTGAACTCTGTACAGGGGGTGAAGAGGTAAAGTTCAGCAGGGAGCCGACGGTGCAGAAGCTTGGCAAGATTTGCAGGAGCCACGGGAGGCAGCAATACCGCGTCCTCCTCCTCGCACACTCTGGCCGGCGGACAACGCGGTCAACGCGAAAACACGGAAAATGGATCGTATGGTGAAAGTGTCAGTGTGAGCAGCATCCACCACGTACTTCGCTTAACTGCGAGGTATCCCACTCAGATCTCGGCGGCTGTGTTCCTGACCAGCTGACAATGACAGCAGTTGCCAAAGCTGATGATGTTAGAGATGGCCATCTATCCCATCCTCAACACCAAAAATGTTGTATTCAGGAGCAATAATGAGACGGCAGACTTCAGTTGACGGAGACGCTTTTATTCCATCTCACTGCTGGACAGCATCGATAACAACTACCAATCACGCCTCCCTTAGAATCCTCAGAACACAATGCTCTAGGAGGAACCAAGGAATCGCAGGGGGAAGGGGAACAAAGGAGCAAAAGGAATACACGTTAACACACAATTACATAATTTTATACCATAACAATCCTTGCCAATTTTTTGGGCTTTTTGAGCATTCAAAGTATCATTCAAAGTGAACTTAATTCCCAGAATATTATTCTGTGTAGGTGCGTCTAAATCTACTTTAGATAAAAAAGGTCAAGGAAGGGCTTAATATTCCATATCACTTTCATTACATATGTTGGAAAAATGGGAAACCCATTCATAAGGTTGGATGTATATTTTGGGTTTCATAGAGTGGAACCGTACCCCATGAGCAGTGATATGCTAGAAAGTCTTTGCATCCTTTGACATGCAAGTTTCCTGCATATCATCCCAATACTTAGCCTTCCAAAGATTTTTGGACAATATTTGGATCTTTTTTTTTGGACAACATTTGGATCTTTTCATAGTTTGTCCTAGAATCTTTTATTTATGCTTTCTCATCCTTCGTTATTGCATAGAGCAATGTTTTTTGCTGCTCTGCAGTTACTATCATACCATCCATATTTATCAATATGTGGACTTCGGGATCCTCTCTTTCCTGTGAAAAACTGTTTCAGATGTTCTAAACATTTTCCACGGGATTCCATAATACCTTCATCATCTATATCCTTGCGAGCATATAAAGATATAACAGGTACAAGTGCTTCGTAAATTTGGTGTGTGGTATCCTCTGATGGGATAATGTTGTCCCACTTTATGTTTTTCCTATTATTTGTTACTTCAATTGATACTGACTGTTGACCTACTCTTCTCCCAAGGTGCACAATTATGTTGCTTTTTAGCGTTAACAACTGGAGCTAATGGTCACTCTCAATTCTTGGATCTATGACCATATCCACCAATGTGTGCCAGATGGGAACGTCTAGTATTATTTAGTCAATATGATTCTAATGTGAATCCCTTTTGAAAGAGCACCATGACATATGACAGTGATAACAATGCTAACTGAATGCTGTCCTTGAGCAACTACCTTGCAAATGACGACAAGACTGGGACTCCCCAATAATCATCTTCATCTACAATATGCCTAGCTACCACCCCAAAAGAGTGATTTAAATCTCCTGCAATGATTGTATAAGAATCCCTATCCAGAGATTCCAAAATAGTGCCCAATTTCATTAAGATTATATACTCCTTATTAGAGGATGTGCCTCTGTTATAGATGTTATATAGCGCACTGGATTTGCCATTTACTATACTAATAATCAATCCCAGGATGTCTTCAGAACATGTATTGATGATGCTTATTTTATAATTAGGAGACACTCTAACTCAGATCACCAGGCCTCCCGACAGCCTACCTCTTTTAGGGGTGTGGGCCTCAACACTAAAAGTTCTTAATCTCATCTTGTGTACTGGATAGTTTCCCAGGTTTTCGGGAATAAGGAACGGTCAAATCCCTCAAGGAAGGTGCTCCATCTGAGATTCACTGTTATGGACCTTATTCCTTCTACTTTCCACCTGATTAAGGAAACAGTAGGCTGATTAACAGGAACAATAATCCTGTCTTTGGAAGTTTGGATGCCGGGTAGACAAAGGATCAAAGTATCTAGATTACTATTTTCATTTGACTGGTAGCAGTGACTAGTGCTGTGTGGAATGGTCATTTTTTCTTTATTATATGGGGACTTCAACTTGGATTCTAAAGCCAGACTTCTTCTAGGGGCTTTCTCTAGTTCTAAGTCTAACAGACCATAACAATGACCATGTTGTTATTAATTGCATAATTATCAATTATGTCAGTTACACAATAGTTAACAAAAGTATCTCTGCTTAGTTTATTGCAATGGTATTTTTCGATGGTTGAAGTTAGCCTAATGTTAATCAACTGGGGCTCGTGTAGGGTAGTCAATTTACAGTTCTTGAAGTGAAACCTTCAAGATTTCTCTGGATTCTCTCATGATGAATGTTAACATCGTTTTGGCCCCTAATCCTACTCGGAGACTGTATAAAGTGCGTTAGCCTCAGTTTAAACTGGATTACTGAATCAATAGTTAAAGGGAGTCTTAGCTCCAAAGTAATCAATTCCTGGACGAGACTGGCATTCACTAATATTATCATGCTGAAGTCCTAACGTTCTCTCAGTACAAAACAGCGATTCACATATAGAATGTCTGAACAAACAACAGAATAACAGTTGCGGACACCTCGTTCCCAGCGGATGACCTTATTTATTCAATTATCCTCATTTTTGTGTATATTGCATCATATTTCTGGAACATGAGTTAAGTAAATGACATTGCTTTTGTATGAGCTCTTAATGTGACTCCTGGTATAACTGGGAGTATGAGTGTAAAAATAATCACTCTGGTTCTTTTCAAGTGGCTCGTGTTATCTTCAAGCCCTGAACTAGGGCAGTCTGATCCTTGGAGGCTCACCTTCAATGGTGCCACGCCTGGAAAATCTCTCTTTTTAACCACCCCACTATTACCTGCAACTATTTGATTCCTGGCTACCTGTGCTGTGCTTCACTAGTTCCCCTCCTGGCTGCATATTCAAGCATGGGGAGATCCGAAACGGCGCTGCCACGTCATTCCTCGATTGTTGCAAGATCATTCGGCAAGGCATTTGATTGAGGGTTTAATTGGGCGGCGTGATATGACTGAAAAAGATCAGCACGGTTGTTTATAACTCGTTTTAAATCAATGACCTCTTGTCTCAGGTTCTCTAGGAGCTGGAAACAATCGGATGGGAACTGTAAAGGGTTGTTGCGCTGCGAAGAGATTAACTGATCTATGGGCTTTCCACAGCGAGTGGTTGGGACATCTATAATATCTGTTTGATGGTGGTTCTAACATTTCTTATCTATGAGAACATACAAGTAAAGGTTCTAAAGGCACACTGCTATTGTGCTAGCTTTAACTGAATATGTGATGGTGTTTTTTTTAATTAGTTTCAATGTTTACTGAATTAATCAACTCGGGAAGTTGGACACTATTTGTGGACTGTTCCTGTTTAGTTCAAATAATTTTTTCTGCTTGTTTCCAATCACGCAGGGTGCTCTTTGCAGAAGCATTATCATTCAGTAATGATTCGGCCTCTTCCATTAACGAATCAGTACCGCCAATCGTGGGCATGCCAGCTGCATGTTTACACGACTTTTTGTGGCTTTGTGGGACTGCTGGAATTTCTGTGGCTTCTCCTCCTCTCCTTCCAATTAACCTCGGGAATTCTGGGACAGGTAGTCGTCCTCGGGCAGGAGCAGCATCTTTGTTCACCTTACCCATAGATATAATGTTTTGGTTCCACCTGCCATATTTCGAAAGTCTGAAGAGAAATGCCAACTTTTTGTGATTTTATGACCAATGTAGGCAACCTGTTTTCAGTCAGGTCCCCATGCCAGCTTGTCAAAAGAGGTAGAGCTTCCTCCTATTGATAGGATTTATTGATAAATTCCATGAAAAATACAAAGATGCGATATATTTTTGTCATGGTTAATCTTTTGATTTCTTGTTCATTCTTTTGTGAGGGTGCTGAATAAGCAGTGAAACAATGGTACAGCATTCAATGTCACAAATCAGGCCTCAGCACAACGAAACAAAATTAGTAGTAAGGACAGAAAGATGCTCCTTAGGTAGGAAACAAAGTGAGTGTAAAATGAAGAAAGTGCAGACAGATATTGGATTGTATTACAATGTTTGAGTGTCAGCAAAGAAAATAACTGAAAATGTGATTGGGCACAGGGGTGGGGAAACTACGAGTCATAAGAGGAGGAAAAACACAGATTAGGGGAGTTAAATGGAAACAAACGAGAGGTAGAGGTGCAAAAGACCTTGAGGGTTCTAGGCTGATTAAAGTTAGGACTCCTTTTAGTCTCCAAAGTTTTGATTGAGCATGTAATTCGAATATTAGACTATTTGGACAAAAATAGAAAATGCCAATCTGATAGTTGCCAGTGGAAATAACCTCAGTGCACAGCCAGACTCAATTTAGGATGGACTCATTAAGTCAGTCTTTGGAGTATCTACTTTAGATGCTTAACTGAAGCAGGGCCTGTACATATTTCTACAGATCCCTATTAATTTTAGTAGAATAAAGGTTCTGATATTGGGGCCTTTTGGGACGGAAAAATCCCCTGCATGGTGATGGATGTTCATCCATACCCAGAGTGACCCAGCTGCATGGATATCAGGACCCCTAGTAATGATTTATGGTAATGGGGGGCGAACATGGATCATGCATGTGCTCCATGGCCTAGGCTTGTCGCATGGTAATGCAGTCTTTTTCAACTGGGAAGGGTGCACCAACCGCTACCCTTGTGATCATAGAGGGCTACTGCCATTACCTGGAGTTTATTGACAATCATGGTGGTGGCAGCATATCTGTTTTGTGTTCGGTATTAATCAGCAGTTTGAACA